>LPNX010425633.1:444217-553274 GCA_001517045.1 Pseudotsuga menziesii
ACCCTAACTATTACTATAACCATATCAGTTACGGCCTAATGGCCTTTTTACAACATAGGACATAGCTTAAAAGCTTGTACAAAAATAACTACTTTTGTAAGGAAAACTACAGCTGAACAGGGCCCATAATATTTAAAAACTCAAGTCACTTCCAAGAATACCCAAATTTTTTCCATCATGATACAGGCATTAGGGCTTCGAAGATTTCTTAAACAACACATCACAGTCTCAGCCACATGGCCTTCCAAAGCAAACAGATCATAATGTAGCCATGACCGAGCAGTAACCCAAGAACAAAGCCGGCAGTACCAACTAAAAACACCATGCAACTAGTGCAGGAGAAAACCTTAGGTGAGACCAAGGCTTACCAGGATGAATGCCATCGTGGAAACCCTGTTTATGGTCTCCATTAGCACAGATCCATAGTCTCGAAAACCTGCACAATAAAAAATCCCCAAATGTTAAATAATTACAATTAATAAAATAACAATCGAATTATTGTGTAGAATAGTGACTGTGTTATTTTTCTTACCAAAGAGTGGATTCTTCATAGCAGTGGTAATACAATTAAACCCTAGCCACGAATAAAGGAACGCTGCACTACAAATAATCTCTGTCAAGAAAACCCAAACATGAAATGTGCCAGCCTGAAAATAAATAAAAAAAACTAATGAGACAGAGTAAAATCTCACACAGCAGAAATTGGGCGGTGAAGACAGTTAAACCCTACACTCAACAAGAACACTCAAATAGATAGTCAAAACCAAACTATGACAACTCAAGAGCCTTTCTCACATTCACTGCCAATTCTTGAAGGATACACTTGCAAAGGCAAGGTAACCACGAAGCGTAGCACTTAAAAAGTTATGGTAGTCACGATGGAGAGCCCATACATAGAACAAAACAATGGCCATGAAAAAACCTACTTGCAAAGGAACTCAGAATGGCTTAAAGGAGGCATGTACTCAAATGGTTTAAGGAATGACAACAATCCTTGTGGCCATGATCCTGCAGCTCATCCACTCCACAACAGAGACAAGAATATTAGGGAAAATATGATTTTTAGTGTTTAGGATAGTTTTATATTGAACCACAAGTAAACAAAACATAACCATCCAGAATCAACCACGTCACTTCAAAATTATTTGTGAAGTGAGGGTTTTACATTATAGTTTGAGACCCTTTGGAACATCCTGCACACATTAACGTTTTATAAAGGAACTGTGGTTACAGTACTTTTCATATCATTCCATATCTCTTCATTATAATATGCATATTATAACCCTAATGAATACTGTGGAAAGGTAGTAATTACACTAAGGTTTATATTTATGATTTACAATTATCAGAAATGGGTAAACACGTATGTAAATAATTCTTCAATATTATTTATATAATAAACAACACTTTATGAGAAACCACAGCATTTTAAAATATCTTGTAAAAGACTTAATCTTTAATGTATCTACGCTTGCAAACAAAGGATGATGTATAGCTTGATTTTGTTAGTCTAGGTATTAAACCTAGATTCATATGGATTTCATACGAAGTTTAAATGGGATAGATTTTTCTTATAGCAAACAATCCTTTCATCCTTACACAAAAAGCAGTAATATTATAGTTTAAAAATATATAAATTTTTTATTATTGCATCTCTATTTGGTAAGTACTAGAACTGTTAGTAAACTATCTATGTACTAGGTTTTATTTCCATGTGTGAATTACAACCATTATACTGATGACTATATCTAGATTTAGGTTTTCTAAGTTTACCTAATTTGAATATTGATGAAATGAGTACCCTTGAATTACTAGGGTGTTAAGTAATAAGGTAATAAAAGGACTTGCTATATTAATTACCATTCACTAGAATTACATACAGGAGCTAAGCTGATAATAGATTGATGAAAAGTAAATGAACAAATTATAGTTATAGCGAAATGGAAGAGCAACTAGACTATGTTTAGTTTACTAAAACTTATGTTTACCAGAAACTATTTAGAACATAAATATACAGATCAACGACACCTCATTCATTTGATCAAAGCTGTAAAATAAATAAATTTACTAGCATTAAATTTATGCTAGTTGAGATAATAATCTCGATCCAGAAACTGATTACAAATCGTCTTACCTATATAAAACCTGTAAAAGAAGCATCACTTCACTGCATTAGCTAAAAATCTAAGTAAGCCTTGGATATCAATTGAAGTTCCTTCACATGTTCACAAAATAGTAAAACAAACTTAGCACTTAAGTAATCAAGCATATGTGTCAATTCCTATTGTTCCAAATCATAAAATACTAAATCAAATCCTTAACAATGATTTATGAAAACAAACAAATAAGTGTGTAGAACTAGAAATTAACAAAATAAATAGTTCTAGTTTAAGACTATTTAGGTTAACTATTAACAGTTAAATGTCCCTCAGTAGTGGCGACTGCAAACATTTTATGTCATACGAAAAATCTTAAATTTTTACGAATTTTTTGGAGTATTATAGTTATGATAAGGTTCCCTTCAAAAACTGTTTGTGGAATAAGTGGGTTTCACCGTGGTCTTCCTCCCGTCATGTTTTGCAGCAATGCTTCATTAACTGCTTGTTGTTCCTTTCTTTCATCCAGATTATCATCTTTGAAACTTTGCAAGTCTGCTTGAAGACTTTCTATGGTTTTCATAATATCAGAATTCAGTTCCACCACCAATTCTGCTTCCTTGTGGCCATTATCTTCTTCAGTGTTCAGGATCTGAATTGTTCTTTTTAAGAATTCCTAAAATTGCGAATTTTAACAACAAGAAATGTTTCTGTAAGTTAGAAAAATTTAAAAAATACTTTATTTTCCTTGCAACAAATGTTTATTTCGCCCATTTTGTCTCTTAGTGTTGAAAATGGGCTCTGATACCACTTGTAATGTCCTGAAAAATTGACAATTTTTTTCTTTATTAGGCTATTTAAAACTACCTATACTAAACGTTAATTGAATTTTGCGGAATGTGTTATACTCTATTTGTACTGTTGTATTGTTGTAAGTTGCTCTTACATCATGTTTCCATATTTCTTGATGTAGTTATTACTATGTTACTTACGTTGTCATGGTGTTGATTACTACTTGTTCTATGATTAATCATTGATGTGTAATTTCGTTATTTGATTACATACTTCATTGATTATAACATGTGCTTACTATTGTATACATGATTCTAACTTAACTTTGTTATTGGACAAAGGGGTGGAGTGGCAGGACTAGTTTCCCTTATAACCACCTGAGAGGCAACAATTTATACTCGTAACATTGGGCTTTATTAGTTATGACAAACTAATGCATTTCTGTCCCTTTTGCGTGGAGGTGAAGTTGACAACAAAAAACTGTTTATAAATATTAACGGAAAATGCTGACCATTTTAGTCACTAGCACTCACCTTTGCAGATCTATCCTAGTGACATTTCACTGATTGTTATTGTTATTATTGCAGACTTTATGATAGTCACATGGTCACTGCTTTACTTATTATCTACATGACACAAACTTATTTAGAGGATTAAGGTTTTGGTCCTGCTCTAACATAGTTTTAATGTGTGGTTTTTATGGTTGGTATAATATATTTTTAAAAACATTAGTCTGAATTATTCCATGGCATATTTCATATGCCATGGACTTAAGGCTTAAATCCTAAGTAAATCGATGCATGATGGGGTTTATTCCTTTACGTTGATTTAATGTCAAGGTTTAATATAATTCCAAGGACTATACGATTATGGGTCTAGTGTGCATTAATGGTGGCCATGTTGGTGACATCAATGTTCCTTGGGATGAGGTATGACCAAGCTTAGGTCTTGTCCCAAGCAATAGTTTGGGTTATTCATAGCCTTGCTTCTTGTGCTCTGCTCTTGCTTAGTGTTAAGGAATGCGATTTTGATGGCATAACAGGTACGTAGATGTGATGGTTTATTAGCATATTTTGTTGATTTCGTTTGGATATTACAAATACTTCTCATTGTGGCTCTGCTCTGTTGTAGGTTTGTAGGGGTGGCGAGAATATGCATGGGTCATAGCTCATGGGAAAAGTCGTACCCATTCAGGTAATCCTGTTCTACAAGTGTTTACTTGTTCCCTCATTTCTTTGTGGTTATGACAAAGTTTGTTGCTCCTTGTGGGTTTGGATTACTTGTCTCTGGTTTCTTATGGCTGCGTTTTGGGATGGGGTTGGAATGTAACTTAATTGCGGTGAATTTTATAATGCGACGGGATTGGGGTTTTGAATGTATTCGAAATTATTAATAGGTACTCTGTGTAGTGAAAAGGGCCTGGGTAACTCTCGACAGACTCTTGAGTATTTTTAAATAATGGTTTGATTTTGTTATTGGCCAGTAGCACCATTGCTTGCAATGGTGCAATGGATGGGTTTGAACAACTACAAGACTCCTTAATGATTTTGTAAAGACTATGTTTATATATACATGTTGCATTTTAATACTGTGTCGATTTCATGGTTATTATTCCTATTGGATTGTGTGGATTCACAAACATTACTTGGGTTAGTTGTATGGGTGAATGCGTGATAGCATTATGGCTTTAGGGCTGTAGCAGGGATTTCTTATAGGGATTTATCCTTGCTATAGGGGCAAAATAGGCTCCCTTCCATCTATAGGATGGAAGGGTAGGTTCCTATGTGGTAAAATACAGGAAAAGTAAACAGAACAGAAAGGAAGAAAAAATGGACAAAAAATGGCCATGAGCCCCTCTGCAAACAAGGTTAGGGATTTGCTTCGAGAACCTCCAAACAACTATTAAAAACAACAATAAACCTGTAAGCAAATATGGGTTAGAAAACAACGAAGCTACTAAAACAAAAGCATGAACAGACAATGGTATAACTCTTCTTTGGTGCAATGGGAAACCATGCCCTGGCTAGAATAAGCACCTCTCTATCTCACTCAACAATAGGGGAGCTATCGCTCAATGGGGAAGATGAGTGGATGAGAAGGGGATGTGGGTGGCTTGAGAGATAAAGGGTCTCAAGGCATCCATGGGAAGCATAACAGTATGCAAGGGAAGAGTTATTTGAGAGTGACCCCCACCCCTCATTTTATAGTTTTTTAAGGGACTTTTAGGGTTTCAAGCCCTTGGTCAGGGCTTTAGCCCCCTTTTTGGGATTTTAGCCCCTTCCACCCTAACTTTAGCTCCTTTTAGGGTTTTAGGATCCTTTGAGGGGTTTTAGCCCCTTTTTGGAGGCTTTAGCCCCTAGGAGAGTTATTTAGGCTCCTTTTTGGGGTTTTTAAGCCCTTCTACTCATTTTTAAGCCTTGTTTAGGGTGTGGGTGTCTAATGGGGTGATACGAGGGTCGTGCATGGGTGTCCTTGGGTGGTGTAGGCCATGTAGAGATGAGTGAGGGATTTTTTGAGTTAACAAATTGCCCCCTGATGTGTGAGGGCAGGAGCTCATCGTATGGCTGATAAACATCATAGGATTTGCTACCAAGAGGTGGTGCTTCCGGGGCTGGGGCATGGTGGATTTTGTTTTTTGTATTAATATGGTTCCCATCAATGGGTGAGATACAAATAATGTGTGACATGTATATGGATGAGGCAGGAAACCCCATGCTTGTGACAATGTCAAAAGAATAATTTGATTTATGCTCTAAAATACAAGAGCTGATCATATATAACTGATGATACATAGTGGTTGCCTCAATGTGAGGCTGAATACAATACAGCTCTGAAGAACTGCTACATTGGACCCATGGCATTCTCATGGAATGCTATATCTTCATGACTGATTGCCTGCTGGATCTGGGACAGTACATAAGTGTATGGACTCACTAATTGAGAGTCAGATTCTCTGTGGTACAAGTATGTTGCATTAATCATAAATCTATATAGAAGCACTGCTGGGGCTTCTGAACACTGTCTCCAACGCAACCCAAAAATCACAAGGGACATAACCTATTTAGGTCCCTCGAGTAGACTCATTAATGTGCTAGAGTCAGGTGACATCCGAGGTCTTCGACCAAATATTGCACGAACCGAACCCTGTACGAATCTCAACAGTGTGATGGTGCAGTTGGAGTCGAGCACGTGAGAAACAACCATCCTGAGAGGCACTAAGGACTCCTCTCAAGTGGTGCAAGGAACTCATCAATGAGGTTAATGAAAATAAGATACAGGGACCCTTGGGTCTATCCTCCAGAATATGTGTGTTGTCATTGACAGAGGGAGACCTGCCCCTAGTCAAGGAAATGGTGTTCACTTGATCAAAAGCGCGAGGGAGATAACCGAAAGATGTGAGATAATCTACGGACTAACCCATTGAATGGGGAGGTGGGGGGGGAGGGGGAATGGAAAGAGTTGAACAGGGGTAGGGGGGGTATGGTAGACTCAAACTTCCTTTNATGACGACAGGGCAG
This sequence comes from Pseudotsuga menziesii, assembly GCA_001517045.1. Classification (NCBI taxonomy): domain Eukaryota; kingdom Viridiplantae; phylum Streptophyta; class Pinopsida; order Pinales; family Pinaceae; genus Pseudotsuga; species Pseudotsuga menziesii. The sequence continues at coordinate 450,624 of LPNX010425633.1, forward strand.
ACTAGGCAGCAAATGAAACTGACTCATGGGAATGGGATCATAGTTGTAATACCAGGAATGTCACTGCAGATGGGAAATACTGGGGGAAGGTGGATACTTTTGATATTGATGGGATAAAAGGAAGAAAAATTGGAGAGTACTCTGAACAAAGGCGACCCAAAGTGGTAATGCTGCCAACTATTTTTTGTGGGGTAGTGTCTAGAGACACCATTGTGGTACGATCTCATAGATTTTTGGCGAGCTCGAGAAGGTAAATGCTCGATGGTGCTTTCAATTTTAGAGAGTCTGAAAGCACAAAGAAGACTCCAGTGGGGGCTCTTTTTCGTTGATAGTCTCTTATGCCCAAAAAAGGATAAAATTATACATAGGAGAGCTCTCCCATCCTTTGGGGGATGAGAGACTCCTTTACCATTGGTAGTCCAATCAGGCCAAAAAAGGTTAAAACTATACTGACTAGATGGTCATTCAGATAATTTTACGAGCATGAACGAAACCAAGTTTTCTCAGTAATATTTTCTTGCTGAGAAAGCTAGAAAAGATCTTAATGACAACCCATGGTGAGCTTTTTCATAAAGTACAGCCCCTCTACCCGAGAAAGCATAAAAGTATGCAGAGGGGAACGGTCTTGGCTTGAATATGCCAAGGTAGTCCTTTTCATTTGATGGTCTACATGGTCCACAAAAGGAGGTAAACGAGACGATGTAGATGCCCTTTCCTATACTTTAGCGAGTAGGAAAGGAAGTAGCTACACTCGACAATCTTTTTATTGTTTTTAGGAGTCTGAAAAGAGCTTAAACGAAACTCCAGTATGGTCAACCGATTGCGGTGGCATAGGTAGTGCCCCATGTCAGGACAGTGGATAGTGGTCCAAAGGTCATCCGCGCAGTATGGATGGAGCAGAAGGCTCTCAAATATACCAATACATGCATGGGATCGATCGCGGCAGAGGCTCGTGAGTCGGTGCAACAAAGGCATGCAAACCGAGGTGGCCCTCAGAAAGAGGTTAGGAGAGTGTGTGTGTGAGTTGCAGTGGACGAAATTAACTACATGTGATGTGAGTGCAAGTTTGGTGGCACATCTATGCCAAATACATGCAAGAAAAATAAATTATTTTGCGAACAGTGGTCCAAGGATCCGTGTAAGGTGCGGTGGATGGAGAAGACAAATATGTGTTAAAATATAAAACAAAAATAAAAAATGGTGACCCTTAATAGGAGGTGGCCCAAAAACCCGCATAAGTAGCGGTAGGCAATAGTGATACAAGTGCAGGTCTGCAAACACTTACATTAACATGCTGTGGCTCATAAATCGAGGTGACTTCTGGGAAATGGTCCCAAAATTTATTTGTTAAGTATGAGACGTTGGTCTCATAAGGAGATAGAGCTTCGAGCCTGAAGGTGTGAGAGGTGTCTCGAATAGGTTCCACGTGAATCTGGACTAGTAGCTAATGGTGTTACCCCTAACTTGTGGAAAAAACAAGAAAAGAAAATGAAGTGACTCATTGGTGATGTTAAGTGTAAAATATCTTGAGGTAGAGCCCGTTGCGGGGGTTCTCCAAGAGTTGTCCATCAGAGTCAATGAGGGTGTATGCCCCTTTGTCGAGACGAAGGTCATTGGTAAGGTGGGGTGATTGAATCTGGTCTTTTATGGAAAGAATCAATTCCACACTATGGTTTAAAGGAAATGGGGTAAAACCGGAGGTGGTCTTACAGATCTATCCATCATTGTGTAGGTGGTGTCGGGGTAGATCAGGTGGATCTTCCATGGCTAACGAGATGGAAGGGAAACTGGTGCTAGCGATCATGTAAATGCTATTCGTTGTGGTTTTGGTGTCCTTGCCCCCAGTCCCTATTGGAGAAAGAGGGGCAAGCCTGGAGATGGGAGGAGTCTTTGATGGACCCAGACATAGGTGCAACATCATCCCAATTGGATGGACACGAGTCAACACATATTGGGGCCTCAGTGGTATGGTAGATGGTTCAAGGTACCACATAGGATATCCTAGTGTGAAATCCTATAGATTGCGGGTTTCCAAGACAGAATTATTCATGATATCGAATGGTAGGAAAAGGAAAGGGAAAAGGAAAAGGAAAAGAAAAATGTTGATCGAGAATGAACCCCACTGTTTCCCTGGTAACTGAGGTTGAGGTTAAAACTGAGGTTGAGGTTAAAACTGAGGTTGTGGCTGCGGATGGAGCAACAGTTGTGAAAACAATGGAAGAGACAGGTTTGATGGACCATTGGTGATGGTAGAGACAAGAGGGTCTATATAATTGGACATCTTGTAAATGGACATGGTGTCTGAAGAAAGAGGTGGGGGATGAAATTCTTCGATCATAGTGATCTCAGATTCAAGGGAATGTTGTCAAAGGTTGGCCAGAACCATTCGAAACTTGGACAAGTCTTGGTAGTGGTGAGAATAGTGTCCATACAATCCGCAAAGGGCACAAGCATGGTTTGTTCTCACTGCCTTGTTTCTAATTATTGGCGCAGTTGGAAGTTCAAGCATGGGGAGGTTTTCGGTTGTGTCCATGGCATTCAAATGCGCATGGATCATTGGAATATTAGGGAAGCTCTAAATTGGATGGCCCTGTTGCTCGCAGATGGTGCAAGGCGGGATCTGTCGAGGTTCTGCAGAAGCTTTCACATTCATTCCCCTGGCTCGTTTCGAGTGGGGCGGTGCAGGTGCAGGTGCGGTGGTTGGTTTTTGCGGAGCAGCTGGAGGATGGGACTCGACTGCAATGGGATGAAATATATGTTTTAAGACTACTTGGGGCATTGATGGTTGAGCTGCCGGATCAAGATACCACACCGGAATTCCCAATGTAAAGCTGGGTAGGTTGAGGGTGGCCATTATTAGCTTGCTCATGACACCAGGTGGGGGAAAGAGGAGGGGAATTGTATGGACTGGAGAGGAACCCAGATAACTCCCTGATGGTTGTATGTGGGGGTGAGGTTGTGGTTCCAGTTGTGCATAATGTTGCGACTACGGATGATGCTGCAGATGCTGTTGATGTTGCGGCTGCGAATAGGTTTGTGGTTTGGGTTGGGGTTGCAGCTGCGGTTGTTTTTTGGGTGCAGTAGTGCTGGATGAGACCATGCACAAGTATGCAGTCTCATTTTGTGTCAGTGGTGGTGACACTAAGAGGAAAGGATCCATCATGGTAGTATCGGCAAACAACCCAATCCCCACATTCAACAATGGGGAGGATGGTGTGTTGTCAACCATGGTGTTGATTGCAGGGACAACATTGGCATGTGTGGTCGTCCCTTCTAGATCAATCGTGGTGATGGTAGGGATAACATTGGTGGGTGTTGTTAACCCTTGCAGATCGTGATAAGTGAGTTGATCAACCGTCACGATCTTCCCTTCATGGGGGAACATCATGAGATGGAAGACAGTTGATGCGACATCTCTCATGGCATACATATAACTTCTTCTAAGGACAAGGTTATAGTCGAGTTGAGTGTTGGGAACCTTTATGTCAATCTGGACCGTCTTCCTAGCTAATGTGATGGGGACATGGGGGAGGATTCCTTGGGCTTTAGTGGGATGGCCATCATAAGCCCGTAGAGTTGTGGAGGATGGTTGCATAATTGGGGATCCAAGTTTATGCCAGACTAGGGTACACATAACGCATGTACATGCCCCCTCATCCACTATGCACCAGTGCACAACCAAATTCCAGATAGACACCGAGATTTGGAAGGCGATGGTGGATGGCATGCATGGTTCTCCATTCTCCATGCCGAATGTGATCAACTTGGATTCGGAGGGGTATACGGCCCCAAGGGTGGCTAGTAACACTTTCTGCTGTGTTGGGCATGTTTTGAGTACCTTAAGAGAGGACATGGCCATTGGTGTTTGGGCCAAATCATCCATGATGCTATAGCTGACCGCAGCTCTAGCCATGGCGTTATTAGCAACTTAGCATATGGGGAGGCAGGGGAAAGGGGGTAGCTAAAGAGGTGCATTGATTAATTTGGACGTAGATGTCACTGATGTGTCACCGGTTTCGGTGGTGGTTTCATACTTATTCTGTCTGGTTTATAGGTTGACCTCTTTAGTCGTCATGGCTAGCACGTGGTGGACACCTGTTTTGGCGATGGGAGGTGCCCCTGAAGCATTGGGATTGGGTTGGGGAGGGGGTTGTGGTTGCCACCAATCCTTGGACTGGTAATAGGTTGTGAAGCACCATAGGAGGAGGTCCTTGTGGTGTCGGGTTGGGTTGGGCTTGGTTTGTAGTGTTGGCGGCCTGTTGGACCTTGTTTTGAATGGTTTTCTTAGCATGACCCATGAGGGGACACTCGAATGTGTATTTCCCATAGCCCTCACAGAGTGTGCATCGTTGGTTTGTGCGTATCAGGGCGTTGCATCTTGGTGCATTTAGTCATGGGGGATTTTGGGCTAGCTGGTTTACGGCGGTATTGTTGTGAGGGTTTGGTTATTGACTGCCTCCCTATACTTGATTATTACCTTGGTTCCGGGGCCAGTTATTCCTAGCCTGCCCTTGTTGATTATTGGGGGCTGGTTGGTTGGGACGGTTTTGTTGTGCAAATACTTGTCCCAAAGGAACAGGTGGAGCAGGGGCAGGGGCTTGAACTACTTGCACTGGTGGTGCATAGTAAATTTGGGTAGTTGGCGATGCCAAAAATGTGGGCATTTTCCCCACGTATTGTTGTGTTCACCAAGCCAAGGCTTGAGCCTACTGCAGTGGCACAGGTTGGGCATAAGAAGTTGTGGCTCTGGGCTGGGACATCATTCTTGCATAGTTGAGAGTTTGGTATTGGTAAGAAACACTAGCAGTGTTGCTTCATTGTGGTGGAGCTGTAAGTGGTGGCAGACGGTGCTATGGCTGTTGGGAGACTAAGCCTATGGTCCCATCTACAGCATGGGATGCCTCCGGTGCATCCCGGTAGGAGGTACCCACACGGGGAGTGTCTGGAATGATGGTGTAAAGATATCCAGACTGTCCATAGATCAGGTCAAACTGTTGGGATTTTAGTATGGCCTCCTCTTCAGATTGGAGACGTTCAGATGCGACGTTCTTTGCTATGGGTGGGAGCAAGGTCTCGAGGAACCAATCCAAGAAGATCATGCCATCAAGTTGGATCTTACACAAAATACAGTGTCACTGTGACTCATGGATGTGGTTGCTTATATGGGTCACAGTGTTCTGATGGCAGGATAGCAAGATCTCCACCCCTTCGTCATATCTAATGGGGAGTTGGAAATACTGCAGGAACATGTAAGCTAGGGAGTTGAAATTTGGGTACTTGGCTTATGGTAGCTCAATGTACCATTTGGGTACCACACCTGTGAGGGTGCATTGGAACAGTCTTAGCCTAATTGAATCATCTACGATGTTGTTTCAGGAGCACCATAGATGAAATGTCATGATGTGATTTTTGGGACACTCCCCTGCCTTCCCTTCAAACTTGGGAATGTCTTAGGGAAGTTTGGTTAGCATGGGAGGCCAAAAGGTTTGATGGTGGATAGGGTCATTTGTCAATCGAGCCAAATCAGGCAAGTTAAGATGAGCCATGAAAGGCATATTTGACCCCAGGTTGATGTGAGATGGGGAAGGTATGATGGTGGGGTTTGCAGGTGCATAATGTACCTGCATAGTTGGGCGTACTGGTGGTGCCATTGTAGATGGGCCAGTTCCCCCAAGTGTGGTGTGAGGGACAGTGTGAATGGAAGGGCCACTGCCCCCATGTGTGACAGGAGGGGTAGTGTATGTGGAAGGGGCACTGCCCCCCTGTGTGACAGAAGGGGCAGTGTATGTGGAAGGTCCACTTCCCGCAAGTGTTGCAGGTGGGACAACCTGTGTGGTTACTATGGGTGGTGGTAGCTGACTGATGACAGTTTGCATGACCGTGTTGGAGCCACCTACATGGTTGTTGGTGATCATTTGTGGTGTGGACTGTCACACCCTTATGGGTGCCTTATGAACAATAGTCTCCAAGACTCCGTTACATCGCATAAACACTTTGTCGGTAGCCTTTAAAGTTCAATTTTGGACATACTCCAAGTACCCCTCAGGTATATCTGGAGTCCCTTTTTTGCCTAATTTAATTCATTCACATTCCATATTAATTTAAAATCTACCAAGAGACATTTGCAAAACATTCTTTCAAGTGCATGCAAGAACATTATTTTCTCTGTTGACTCCATTTAAGGCACTGGTGAATTATTTGATCAATTCTTTCGATTATATATATATTGAGTGTCATTACTGTGCTTATCTGCTTTAAATCTTGCATTTGGTTATCTTTTGTTTCCACTGGTTAATTTCAAGCAACTCCTAAAAAAATTAATCAATATAACACCATCACACTAAGTAATTAGTCTTAGTAATTTACTAGGGTCTACCCCCCTTGGCTTCATTAGGAGTTAGCCTGAACGGAGGAGTCAAGAACAAGGTGACATCCTTGACTCGAGACTTGCCCCCAAGGACCCATCGAGTGGCTTGAAGATTTATTCCACGTAACCTAGGTGTGTGAAAAGCTACAGCAACTAGAAATGAAGAAAATCTAACCTAGCTTATAGCAAATTGTTACTAAATAATCTTAAGAATTCAATCTACTCCAAATAGTAAAACTTGTGTAGTTTGCTCGAGAAAAATCAAGAACCTCATACCTGCAAGATGAAGTTGTTTTAATACCTGAAAAATCCTGCACAATCAACTACCCAACATTGACAAATTCATAGATAGATATAAACTCTGTTTAGAATACCAAATAACTTGAGAACTACCACATTCCATCCAACCATGACCTGGAACCATTCCTGGTTGAAATCTGGATCCCCCAAAGTTGGTTCCAACATGCCAATAGCTTAGAGCTCCTAAGGTAAGGCTTCCCTATCTGGTTTATCAAGTTCTGAATCAATTCTCATTTTTTCTCTCAAGAAAATGTTCTCCAAAACTCTCTTGAGAATAATCAGGTAGAATTATGGAATAACAAAAAGATGTCCCCGAAACCTCTCTTTGTCTTGGGTTTTTATAGGCATACTTTTCAATCAAAGGGGTAGTTAAATCAAGAATCGTTTGATTTCTTGAATTAAAATTTTTTATTTAATTTAAGTAATTTTAATATTTAACTTAGGTACTTTTGATTAGTTCCTATTTTGACTCTTGTAGGTATTTTAATATTTTATCATTAGTAATAACAATAACATATGGATCCTTTCTTTATTACTTATAGCTATTAGTATTATTACTATGCTTACTCTTTATACATATATATATGTCATTTGTTTAGCAGTTTGTCCTTAGGTGCCATATAGCATGATCCATAAACATATGACACTTTTCTTTTAGCTTAGTCACTTTCTTTAATAAGGCCTTCACGTAAGGGTTAGATCAGCTAGATTAGGAAACTCTAAACCTCCTTCCATGTTACATTCTCTCATATAACATGGTAGTTTTTGAGTACTTGACAAGATACAAAAATTCAAAATTTGATTTAATCACTTAAAAATAAGTCCGATGAGATCAATGTTTTCTTCAATTCATTTTCACTCGACATAATTAAATTTTTTTTTTAGTAACTCCTAGAACTAATCTAGAGCCCATACTCAACAGTAAAAATAGGGAGTTACAAACTTAGTGCAATTCCAAAGCTCCTCTCTCAACACTAATGCTAGAATGTACTTGTATGATACACCTAGGGATACAATGGATAAGGATCCAATGTTCTAGAGCTTAGGTTCAACATCAACTTGGAAGTCTCCAGGGCTTATGCCTAACACTTCCAATTTATTTTTTCATGCTCTTCAGAGCTTCATGCTCAACACAAATGTCTCATAACTCATGTGTTCCAGAGCTTTTCGCTCAATACAAATATAAATACTCATGTGCTCCAAAGCTTCTCCCTCAATACAAAAGATCAAATACCCATGTGCTCTAGAGCTCCTTGCTCAACACAAAACATATCATCAATTATGTGCTCCAGGGTCCACGACCAACACATGAATACTATATATATATATATATATATATATATATATATATATGCAATTGGCTTGCGCCCAATATGTCAAATAATCATCATGTTCATATGCATTGGGGTCTTAGACTCAATATACCAACTAATCATCAAAGTAACATCATAATCAATGGGCTTATGCCCATAAGTGTTAGGTTAGAATTCGGGATATTACATTTCTACGAGGGAGTTCTGAACTAAATTCATATGTCACTACAAGGGGGGTTGAAAAATTCCATTCTATGTTACAACAAGGTGGGTTCAACCCCCACCCCCCCTTTAAGTTTATATGAGGGAGGTTCATAACCTCCCCCAAATATTTGTAAAGAGTTTTAGTGGAGAATTTGAACCGCCTATGTAGGTACCTATGATGGGGGTTTATAATTGCCATCAAATTTTTGTAATTAAGACTTTTAGGGGAGGCGGGTTGAACCGCCCCCAAAGGCCACTTTTAGCATCGATTTTGATCTCTTCCAGAACCTCCTTTAAAAGTCCAAACATTTAGCTTGAGTGTTATTGGAGGGGATTTTGTTAAGACCGCCCCCAAAGGTTTGTAAGATGGAATTTTAGAGGGGGTTTAGAACCGCCCTTCTAGGAACCTATGGGGGGTTTTGAAACCGCTCCCGTAGGTACCTACAATGGGGGTTTGAAACTTCCCCTGTAGGTACCTACGAAGGGGGTTTGTAAATTCCCGCAAAGGTTTGTAGCAAAAAAATTTCGGGTGGGTTGGAACCGCCCCCATAGTTGTCTATAAGGGGGGTTTAGAACCACCCTTAAAACTCACTTTTTGGGGGGGTGGGAGAGGGGACGGTTTAGAACCGTCCTTAAAAGTCACTTTTAGGGCCAATTTTGATCTCTTCCAAAACTATACTTAAAATTCCAAACTTTTAGCATCGATACTACTAGGGATGGTTTCGTAAAAACCACCTCAAAAGCCAAAACCACCCCAAAAGTCAAATTTATTATAATGTCGATAGATATGCTAGCTGTATTTTATTTTACATTTATAACTTTATAATAAGGAAATAATATTTTTATAAGAAATTCAATCTATTACTAGATCAAGAAAACATTCAGCCTTTGGTATACAAAATACATGTGAATATTTATGAATTACATTAATTAATTTTACATTGTTGCATATTGTGATTAAAAGAAGATGATTTGAGCAATTATGTGTTGATTGTCGATTACTCCAATAATGTGCAGGACATGTGGAAACGGACTTTCATTACCAAGGCATACAATGGCAGAGATGTCAATGATGATCACGATAGACTTATGAAGCACATATCTAACCTTTTTAAAATGGATGAAAGGGGTGGATCTCTAAATTTCATATTCAATTTGAATTATATTATTTGAGAGAGTCCCGTTATTAATGGCATGTCTATTATGGTTCATATTCTTATAAGAACCTGCCTACATGCTGCAATCGACTTCGCCTTGAAGAATTTAAAGGAGTTTCTAGTATCAAGAATGTGCTCTACCACTATAGTGGTGCGTATCAATTCTCGTTGAGAATTTTATAATTTGCACCAAGTATAATATGTATTAAATATATATTATATCTAAGCCTTCTCCCTTTTTATGGTGTTCAGGAAGGTATCATATGCTGATATGTTAAAACATTATGTCGATATGTTCAAACAATCTCACCTTCCTTATTTAAAATGGCTTGAACAGAAAAATGGGAGCTTTAATTCGGCCCTCAGAAAGATGGTTAGTCACTTTTGCTAGTCCAAACTTGATAACGATTAGTAAGTTCAAACAGGACGGAAACGCCAGTTCAATGGTAATAGTATTTTTTTTTCCTTTATTGATAATGATAGGTAAATTTTATATGAAGCACTAATGATAGGTATTCTACATGGGTTGGTAAGGTCATGAATAAGTTATTTATAAAGAAAAAATAAATTACATTCATTAAATAAGTGAACTATGAGATTATATTTTTTATGATATTATATTTGTTTTTTTTAATTAAAAATTAAACTATTTATTATATATATATATATATANATATAAGAATATTATAGTTATCAAAATCTTGTTAAATTTTTGTTTATTTGGTCATTTTTCTTGTAGGCCAATAACAATCCACCTTGATGTTAGTGATGGTGTTGTGTTGATATTGATAATGAAATTAATTATAAATACCAAAACAAATATTGCTTCTAAAGAGATAAAAGTGATATTACCTTAGAGTTGTCTTTACAGTGAAAAAAAGATATGGAAATACAATATTTAAGACAATAAATTTTGTTATTACATTAAGACAATATTTAAGCTATACAAGGTTTTTTTTCATTTGTTAAAAACAATATTTAAGACAACAAATAAGTTTTTTTTTGTCAAATAGAGAAAATAGTTTAAGATTAAAAACAATATTTAAGACAATACACAAGTTTTTCTTGCCTCAAATAAAGACAATAATCTAAGACAATAATTAAAACAATAGTTTAAGACAATAATTTAAAGCATTAACTTAAACACAATATTTAAAACAATACACAATTTTTTTTCAAGACAATTTACACAAATATTTTGGAAAGCAATATTTAAAACAACATTTAAAACAACACACAACATTTTAATATTTAAAACAATACAGAATTTTTTTCCATACTATTTACTTAAAAACCCCTCTATGTAATATAATATGTAATTTCAAATCTATGAGGGCAATAAAAAAATTTGCCAATCAAAAATTTTGTCATGTAAATAAACTGTTGCCCAAATTACAATTTAAAACCATTGCACTTGTGAAATATCGAAGTTGCAAATTTGAGAATATTATAACAATCTCAACAACTGCCTGATTTAAGCAGAATCCCATTACCATTAGAAAACTATGAAATGCCTTTTAATCAGAGATCAGTCGACGGCCAATCGAAACAAACAAAGGAGGGAGTCTTTCATGAAGCTGGCAGCGCCAACTAAATCGAACACAATTTCTAGACCACATATTTTCACCCATTGTGATTGGCGAGAAGGTGATAATCGGTTACCACGCAGGAAAGTATTAATGGGCAGTTCTCCAGCATGGAGACAGCCGCGACTATCTGATTCTGAATCTCCATGCCAAAGAATACAAAGATATGGTCAGCTGTGCACATGGGAGCGACCAGGAAATTCCAGCAGCTTCCATGATCACATACCCACCTGACTCCTGTCCTCTCCCTCTCACTGGGCTTCTGTTCATTTTAGGAGTACATCGCATGTGCTCCCCCATCAATTTTATGTCTCTGCTCGACCGACCCGTGTGTTGGAACGTCCTAGACCGCCATCAACCCCTTTAGCTTTCGCCTTCAGCTTTGTCATGGAGCAATAAAGAGTTGAGAATATCTGAAACCGAACGAGTTCATTTTGGAGTATTGTCTATGTCGACACTTAAGTACGAGAGCTACATTCTTTACATTGACTGGATTGGAGCTGCGGGGTATTAAATTTGGAAAAGGGGTTAAAGATGACGATATACGCAAGGATTTGGAATCCAGGGCATCTTGTAATTCCTCTCTGGATATGAAGCTCAGAGGGAATAAATTCAGGAATGTGAATAAAGATTAGGATGAACCTGAGCTTTCTCTATTGCTTCAATACACGGCGAGCTCTCCTACCCACAGCCGAGAGGTATGCCATACGATTTATACGATATCTTCATAGATTATTTATATAATAGTTCTTAACATAATCAAGCACAGATTATTTATATAACAGTTCTTATACGGTATCTTCATTAATTATTTATATAATAGTTCTTAACATAATCAAGCACAGATTATTTATATAACAGTTCTTATACGGTATCTTCATTAATTATTTATATAATAGTTCTTAACATAATCAAGCAGAGAAACAAAGCTTGTTACGAGTACAGCATACCGACATATTATCCAAAGGCATAAATGCATCAACAGATTTAGAAGGCCGGTACAAGATGAAACAGAGAAGTTAAAATATGGCACATAAATTTAGGCTAAGTTGAATATAAACAAAAACATAAAAATCCTTGGTGATATTGAGGTAAACATCCCAAAACAAAGATGACTTTTATTCATCCTGTGGCTAGATGTTTTCTCTGTGTGACGACGAGATATCTATTGAAACTGTCACTTAGAATGCCAACGTAGATCGTATCAAATATTTTATTTTTCATTTGTTTAATACAAATTATTGGGTGATCATTTTAACACAAGTATATAATACTATTATACTTATTACACTTAGAGTGACACTCATAAAACTGGTATATATTGTCTAATCCATTCAAGGCTGTAATGTCCTTAAAATCTATAAATAAAAAAAATAAAAATAGTAGGATAATAATATTGCTAAGATTTAAGGGACATATTTTCTTAACTGCTGAATTATAACTTGATAACAGCTATGTCTAAGTTTTGGTTTTGTTTTCCTTTTTATATCACTCCTATGTGACAATGGTGTCTAAATGTCATTATTCTATATTCTCATGTACTTGTAGTTAGGTACTTCTTATCTGGTTTACTAATGCTTCTAATATTATTTTGTTCATGTTTAATTTTATGTTAGGTTATCTAGCTCTTGTTTTGTTAAACAATGAGGTAGATTTACCTATGTATGTAAACTCGAGGAGTGGAGTGATTTTTTTCCTAATGACTCATTCGGAAAAGTAAGGAAATCCTATGATACTGTTACTTAGTTCTTGCTAAATAATGCATGATGTGTCTATTTTTACTACATGTGACTCACTAATAAACCTATGCTATATAAATGTGACGAAGAAAAATAAAGAACAGGGCATCTACACTATAGTTTGCACATAGTTTGCTAGTCCTAAATGCTAAGGACTTGTTAATGTAATAATACCCTATGCCAAGACATGAGTTCAAACTATGTTGTAGAGGGTTTAAGCCTTAATGGTAAATGTCTGCTCTTTAAACTAAAGTGTAGAGGGTTTATATTATGATAATACATGTGGAGTTCTAACTATGGAAACGGGGGTTTACATTTAAATGACAAAATGTATAAAGTTTCAACTGTAGAGAAGCCTATTAGAGGAAATTTCAACTCAAAATGGGCCTTTTAACTTTGATTCAAATTCCATGTCATCATGTGTTAGCCAATGAAATTGATTTAAATTTGAAATACAGCATAGGTCTTAAACATTTTTTTAATATAAATTTGGGGATAGCTATCATAAAAAAAACTACATTTTTTGTTTGTATTTTTGACATATCTCCCCGTGTTTTTACTCAAATTTCGATCACGAGAGCTCGTTGGATGCATAATTAAATTCTGCATCCAACGAGTACCCACTTGGAATACTTTTGATAGACCCCGCTACACCAAAAACAAGAAATACCTAAAAAAACATGATGATGATGTCATCATCACGTTTTTTCAAGTATTTCTTATTTTTGGGGTAGCGGGGTCCATCAAAAGTATGCCGAGTGGGTACTCGTTGGATGTGGAATTTAATTCCGCATCCAACGAGCTCTCCCAATCGAAATTTGAGTAAAAGCATGGGGATATATGTCAAAAATACAAACAAAAAAGTAGTTTTTTTCTTTTCTTCCTCCAAAATTAATAAATATTATTTTATTATTTTAACTATTATTTTNGGGCATTTTGATTTGGAACAAAGTGGGGGACATGTGGCATTTTTAATGAGCCCACTTGAAGGGCAGCATGGCTCCTCCACGATGGCCCAAGCCATAACCGTTTCATTATGGTTTTTTGCAGCTCATTTGCATGTATCTCATTTTGGTGATGATTATTAAAATTGAGCTCACACGAATCTATGAACCTAGACAAAACTCACAAATAGATTTCACACAAGCAATTTTACTCAAACTATGATATGAAATAGTGCAATAATGATTTGTAGTTGTATAAGCTTTCATTAATCAAAAGTAAAAAATGGATACAATTTGGATGATGTTTACAATGTAATACACTGTTATTAATAACCAAACAAACCGAATATATGAGAGGAAATTCAAATTGGTTAACTCAGACTAGCTTAATGGATAACAAGATGTGTTTAAGTCACTATCGGAGCTTAACTAGATAGCTTCAATTATCTAAATCAGTTCCTCAATCAGTTAGAATCACTTAACTAGTCTAACTAAATGTGGTAGGTGAGGAAATTCTCCTTCCCACATGCAGCCATGCAAAGAGTGGCGCTAACTAAATGTAACTAACTATAACTAAATGTAACTGAATGTAACTGACTCATAACTAGTCACCAACTAAACTTAACTAAATGAGGTTAGTTTTGGCACTCCCAATGGCTCCTAAGTTGTAGGGATTGGTATAGGAGGCGACTAAACCGATGCATGCAAGTGAAGTCAATGGTAGTTAGCCTCAATTAGTGATCCCCACACTCTAATAAATGGTACATGTGGACCCAATGGAACTATTGACTCAATAATGACTTAAACGACTCCTATTTTAGGCATACTTGACCAGATTGGACATGTGAGGATTATAATCCTAATAGCCCCCCTGAATTCTAACTTGGAAAATTTATGGACCTTGGTAAATAAGACCATAAGTCACCCATTACAGCTAAAATTCAAAAGTAACTGCTTAATAAAAATAAGGAAATGGGGAAAAACCCACATGGAAAAAAATCCCCCCCTCAAACTAAGTAGGTAGAATCAGGATCAATCTTGTTCTTTTGTGCATAGGTATCCGGGGACCTGGATTTTGAACTTCTTCGTCAAAACTAAATGATTATGTCTGGAGGAATCTTCCTCTTCGGAAGAATAATAATGTGTTGAACTGAATCAGGAACACAAACAACTGCTGGATGCAAACTGGAACCATGTAGAGCAACTGAAATCTACTGATAAAAGAGAAAAAGTGCTTGAGGATTCGAACAATGTGAGGAACACTCAAGAAACTGATATGTTGCAGCCTTGAATATCAAACCATGAGTTGTAAAATCAGCCCCAAGTGTTAGGATCAAGTATCTAGGTAGATGCAAAATGTCTACTTCTTTACAATTTTTGTGATGAGATGAGCATGTGACCAAAGGTAGAGATTCCCTAAGACTATGGAGAGGGAATGCTTGAGCTCCATAATCTGATATAGCTTCAGAAATAACTAATTATTCATGAAATACAATATTAGCAACCTCATAAGAGGAAACTAACATCAAATCCCCAACAACAAATTTCAAGAAGACTTGTGATACTTGATTTTTCATAGCAAAATTGGTGAGAGAAGCTACAAGCATGCCTAAAGCTCTTGGAAAGTAAAATTTGAACCAAATAATATCAGATCAAACCCAAATAAGATCATATTAGATACAAATAATTTCATATATGATCCAAAATTATGGTCCATCGAGATGATAGATGCATAGTTTTCTCCTTCTTCAAAATTCTTTGGTGCATTCAATCCTGTAGGAATTTGCTGGAAGCTCAAGATCAATGAGACTCAAATGGATCAATCCTGAAATATGCATTTATTTCCAAAATATCCAAAGGATTACTTATATGCACATCAGAAACAACATTATAGGAAGAGAAATCGAATTCCTCTTCATTCTTTGAAGCAGTCACTAGCAAATTTTGTATAGAATTTAGACAACACTGGAGAGTGTTTGCATAGAATTGAAGGAGAGTTTTTCTTCAATATCAGAGATTTGAATGTCTTATTCTGTCTCAGCCATATGAGAAGATGAGATATCAGAGATCTCATAAAATTCTGATGCATTAGTAGAAGGATTCACTACAAGGAGACTTTCTTCCATTCGAATTGACTATAGAATATTATGCTTCTTCTTTATCTTGAAAAAATTCATCAAAGAGAGTAAAGGTCAAGAATTTTGAATCAATAAATCTTATGGTATTGTTGGTTGTTCTCTCCAAAGTGCTATTGCAATTCTCATTGTGCTTACCAAAGGTTCTATCCAATTTTGTCTAGAGATCCTTTCGGTTTTCAATATATTTAAAGACGTAGTGCAAGCTTGGAGAAAGGGCCAGACAAATTGTTCCAAAATCTCTATCACCATAATTTAACCATTCATTCTCATCCTCATAAGATATTTATCAAGTCCAATAGACACCTCCTAGAGATCTTATCTCTTTAGAGATGAAATCATCTTCAACTTCCATTCTCAATATCTTATGGATGGAATAAGAAGATGAACTGATAATTTCAAATCCATATGAAGTTGTACCTGCAATTACAGAAAAGAAACAAAGTAAGGTCAACAACAGGGCATTTTTTAAGGATCTAATATTATACTCAAGTATAGTATTCTAGATGATTGTTTGAATTGAAGAGAGCATGTTTATACATAGGTAGGTAAATATTAAACATGAAACATAAAATTAACATTGAAATGTGTAAATTTTGGTGAATATTATGATAAAAAACCATATTTTATGTAAATATAGGCGATATTAGACACTAAAAATGACCAAATAGTGAATTTATTTTTTGAAAAAAACCCCAAAAATAGCCAATTGGCGAAATTTTGCCCCTAAAATTACCATGGTTGACAGCCTGCACTTTTGGAATTTTATCAACACCCAACTTAGTTAATAAAGCTAGCTTCATCAACAATTCCTTTGCTTAGAATTTATGTGGTAAATTCTCTGCTTCTAGTGCAGTGCTGGAGGGAGCAATTTTGCTCAATTTTTGATCCAGTATGAAATATGTAGAAGGAGAGATGCCTTGTCCTACCAAGGCTCTGATACCATACTAAAATTAATCTCATAGGAATCTATGAACCAAAGAAAAAACTCACAAATAGATCTCACACAAGAAATTTTACTCAAAATATGATATGAAATAGTGCAATAATGATTTGCAATTGTATAAGCTTTCATTAATCAAAAGTAAAAAAATGGATACAATCTGGATGATGTTTGCAATGTGATACACTGGTATTAATAACCAAACAATTCAAACATATGAAAGGAAATTCAAATCGGTTAACTCAGACTAATTGAATGGATAACAGGATGTGTCTAAGTCATTATTGGAGCTTAACTAGCTAGTTTCAGTTGTCTAAATCAGTGCCTCAAATAGTTAGAATCAGTTAATTAGTCTAACTGAACATGGTATGTGAGTAAATGTGCCTTCCCACATACAACCATGCAAATACTAGTGCTAACTTAATGTAACCAATTGTAACTGAATGTAACTGACTCATAACTAGTCACCAACTGAACTTAACTCAAGAAGGTTGGTCCTAACACTCTTATTGGCTCCTAAATTGTAAGGATTGGTCTAGGAGGCACCTAAACTGATGCATTCAAGTGAAGTTAGTGGAAGTTAGCCTCAATTAGTGTTCCCCACACTCTAGTAACTGGTACATGTGGTCCAATTAGGCCATGTCGACCCAATGGAACTAGTGACTCAATAATGACTGAAAAGACTCATATTTTAGGAATAATTGATCAAATTGGACATGTGAGGATTATATCCTAACATTGATGGGGGTAATCTCCAACATTGGAGCTACGCAGACTGTGTTGGGAATACAGTGCTAGCACGAAAACTCTAACATGTATGCAAAGGTTACATATGGTTTATTTTATTTACATTCTCATTTTGTTTGATAACATATTGCATACTCCTCATGGTATTCATTTCATTTTTTACAGGTTTGGGGACAAGCATGAGTGCTCTGCAATGTGGTAAGAGACTTGGTCAACTACGCAATGCTTTTGAGTAAGCCCATGTAGAAAGGGCCTTTACCCAATGCTTGGTCATTTATAATGTTGCAGGGTTTCTCTGTTGCAAAGTTGTAACCGAAATGCCTATTGGGATTCGCCTGGGTTTGGGGAAAATGATTATAGTAATGCTTTAGTTACTAGCATGTATGTCTGGTTTTGGGGTTCTAATCCCATTCGATCATTTTGTTCCAAGAAACGACTGTGTAAATTTGTATGGCTCTGTAATGGATGAATGTGATGGTATTTGGTTTAACTTGTTTGGATCTGCATTTTTTCTATGAGAACATTTTTTTTAGTTTAATGGATGAATTTATAAGCTTATCAATGGCATTTCTTTGCAATGGCACTATGATACCACCATTTTGATATTTGTTGTTGACTATGGAATGTAGTTCGGGTGTTTAAACCTTACTATAGTTTATGAAAATGATTCGTTGTTTTAAATGGTTTTACTCTGTCAAATTATTATATGATTTTGGTTTGGGAGTTTTACCTCTGTTAATAGGAACAATGGAAAAATCCCTCGCTTCACTTGATTTGATTTTCGTTGTAGATATTCTTGTTTATGGTTTATAAATTAATTGTATTGTTTTAATGAAAAGTTTTCTGTAGGTTTTTCAAGGGAAATACTAGCTCTATTTATATGTTTGATATAATGCTTTGGTTATTTTCAAGGCATTCGTAATGTCATGTCCCAATCCTTTCCTATATAGCACAGCCTGTGTGTCTATTGAGTTTAGTATTTATATTTCCTGTATTTACAGACATATAGTGAATATTTAAAGGATTCAATAGCATGTGTATTGTTTTATGTTTGTTTATTTGTATAACTTGTTATCGCTCCCAGTCAAGGCTTCATGTGATTCAATCTTGGGTTTCAATCATTTCGTGGTGGTTTTATGTTTATTAATTCTTGATATTTGTTAAGCACTATTAATATCATTATTCGTTTAATAATATGTATATGATATCCTTCGAATATTAGAAGATTCAATCTAGGTTTTAGATAGATTAGATGTATTTTATTTTGTTCTTTCATTTCATATTAGTTAACGCTCTTAGATGGAGCAGATGAGATTTGATCTAGGAATTCAATATTTGATTTATGATTTTGTTTGTAGTATAAATTATTTTACTATTCATGTAAATAGTTTCAGTTAGAAAAATCGTAGTGGCGGTCGGCCGATCCTTAATAGGATTAGATGTTGGGCAGAGGTATAATTTTTAAGTTCTTAACTGTGTATGAGTTTTGGATTTTATAATGTAAACATTTTCCTCTCGAATCGTTGATAGGATCTTGGTCGTTGTATGAGGAATTATGGTAATTTTGTTTGTTAATTTAATTTGCTATTATTGTACCTAGATAGGTTAAATGTATGTATTTGTTACGTTTTCTAGCAAATGTAATATGCCAGCTCTATGTTTTTTAAGTGTTTGAGTTGTTAAGGGATTCGATCCTTGGTTTATGTTTATGATTATGTTTAATGTTTGGTTTATTTTAATAAGGTCGTATACCTTTGGAAATTCCATGTAATTTATTTCTAAGAGCGTTATCTTATTCTTACTTTGGTTTTTTTAAAGGATATGTAAATTTTAGTATGTTTGAAAAAGGTCTGATTTTTAAAATTCAGTTAGAAACTAACGCTTGAATCTAGACTAAAAATTTTATACAACATATGCTTTTGAAACTAGTTCAAAATAATTCTAATAGAAATTCAACCCTCGAATCCATTTTAAGAATTAAAGGCTAAGATTCTAGTTAATCTAATAAAACAAACCTCAAAACATAGAATTAGAGACTAGGATTTTAATAAATCTAATAAAACAAACCTAAAGCATGTATCCAAACTGGATAATAATATTACAGATCTTAATCCAAAGCATAATAGTTATAATTACAACCAATAAACATAATTAAATAACTTGGAAATGTAAAAACCTCTTACTTGCAACTATGCATCTTTGTTAATGGCTGAGAGACTCTGCACACTTTAAACACCTAGAATTAATGAAACTCTATCTATTTCTAACCTTGGATCTGGTAACTGGATAACTTTGGAACTACCACGTTTCTCCCAACCATGACCCAAAATCGTTCCTCATTCTAATCTGGATCCCCCCGAGCTAGCTCTAACATGCAAGCGATATAGAATTCTTAAGGGTGGGTTGCTGCTATTTGGATGATCAGGCTCTGTATAAGAATGCTGGTTTTTGAGAAAAAAATATCTCCAAAAACTATTCAGGAATAAAATGATCAGATCCCCAAGCCTTCTCTTGGTTTGGGTCTACATAGAAAATATTTTAGGAAATGGCAATTGTTTTAAACTTCAATTAAATCAACAATTCATTACTTTCTTGAAAATAATATTTAATTGATTTATATGGAATTAATAGTTGTTTTGTTTAACTATGAACTTTTTACTAGTTCTTTATTGAACTTTAGAATATAATATTTATTTAATCATTTTAGTTAGTAATAAGTGCATATACTCCTTATTTATTATTTTAGTTATTTTTATTTCCTTACATATATAAATAAATATATATATATATATATATATATATTCTTTTATTCATAATATATATAAACTTTACATATTATTCCTAATATGTATTCATGCATCATATAACAGAGTCTTATTTATTTGATGCTTCTCTTAGCTTACACTATTCCTTTCATCAAGGCCTCAGGTAAGGTTGGTCAACTAATTTAGGTAGCTCTAGATCCTCCTTGCATGTTGAATTATTCCATGTATCATCGTAGTTCTTCTAGACCATGATGAGAAGTATATTTGAAATTTCATTTAATCAACTCAAAAATAAGTATAATAAGGGTCGGTGCTATTTAGAGTCATTCTCACTCAGTACACTTAATTTAAGTAACCCCTACCGCTACTGAGAGCCTAAGCTCAACAATATTAATTTGGTCATTAAACTAGTGCAATTCCAGAGCCTCTCACTCAACACTAATACTAGTATGTACTTGCATAATACACCTAAAGATACAATGGCCAAAGATCAGATGCTCTAGAGCTTATGCTCAATATAAATTTGGAATGCTATAGGGATTATTCCCAACACTTCCAATCATATAAATCATGTCCTCCAAAGCTTACGCTCACCACAAAATCTCATAACCCATGTGCTCCAAAGCTTATGCTTAACACAAAATATCATAACTCGTGTGCTTCAGGGTTTATGCCCAACACATTATAGAACTCAATCATGCATTTATTCTTCTACACATTGCCTCACAATAATTATCTCAGTATATCTATATGATAATCACACAATAATTAATAAACTATATCATACCATGAAATTAGTCCTTGTCCATCAAGGTCCACACCCAACATATATAATCATATACAAGATAATAAAACATGTGCATTGGCTTACACCTAATATATCATGACTAATCAACATAACTCATGTGCAATGGGGCATACGCCCAATATATAAACATCAACATAAAAGTAACTCATATGCAATGTGACTCATTCCCATTGTAGTTAAGCTAAAAATTCGAGATATTACATCCCTCCCCGCTTAGAATAGCATCGTCCTCATCTTCTAGGGACTAGAAATGCATTCATGAAACAAGGCGGGGTAAGCATCTTTCATGGTTGCTTCATCCTCCAAAGTAGTCTCATGGGGTCCAAATTTCTTCCATTACACTTTCAGTTGGACAATGGTTCGCTTCTTGAGATGTACTTCTCTTTCGTCTAGAATATTAAGGGGTCCGGGTATAAACTCCCCTTCAGGTTCCACTTGTATCAAGGGCCAATCAATAACATGTTTAGTATCATATGCATATTTCTTCAATAAAGATGCATGAAAAACATTATTAACCCCTATATGAGCAGGTAAAGCTAATTCATTTACCATTGTCCCTGTCTTGGCTAGTATCTCAAAGGGTCCACAAAATCTTTGTGCCAACTTTTTGCACCTTCCAAAGCTCAATGAGATTCTCTTCACTTTTACTTTTAAATAGCCAGGTTCACCGATCTGGTAATCTTTATCTTTTATATTCTTATCCGCATAACTTTTATGGAGGTCTTTCTTTCCTTGAGATTCTATTGTACTTTGGTGACTAACTATTATAGGTCCTTCAGTAATTTTGTCCCTAACATGAGCCTGTCCACTAGGTTATCCCAAGTTTTCGGTGTCCTACACTTTCATGCATAGAGTACATGGAAGCGACTCATATTGGTGGAGGTCTAGTATCTGTTGTTATATTCAAACTCTGTGACGTGCAAATAATCCTCCCATTTTGTGGGATTGTTCATAACATAAATTCTAAGCATGTCCTCCATAATCTGGTTTACTCGTTCGTTCTATCTGTATGTCGGCGGGTAGCAGGAAGTTCTAAAATTTAACTCTGTCTCTAAGACAGAGAACAAAAATCTCTAAAAGTTACTAGTAAATTTTGTATCTCGATGCGAGATGATTTCCTTGGGTATCCCATGCAATATGAATATCTCCTTTAAGAAAATGTTACCAATGTGAACTGCCTTGTAAGTTGACTTAACTTGAATAAAGTGTGCCACTTTAGTGTAACTTTTTAACCACTACAAATATGGAATCATTCTTCTTCTTTCTGCATGGTAGACTAGTAATAAAATCCATACTAATAACCTCCCATTTCCATTCGAGAATGGGTAACAGTTGTATTAATCCTAAAGGATGTTGGTGCTCATCTTTGACTAGCTGATACTCTTGACATTTTGCGTTGAATAATGCTATGTCAGCCTTTAACATAGGCAAAAAAATGTGTTTATTTACTTTCAATATCATCTTTTGATATCCTGGATACCTCAAGTAGGGATTCTGATGGAACTCTGTTAGGATGCTCGACTTGGTGTCTCCTCCTTCCGAAACATACAATCTCTCTTTAGAGCGCCATAGTTCGGTATCGTCTACCCTATATTATTTTTGTTGTTGAAACAACCTATCCTCCTAAATATTTTTTAGGACTTCAACATAGAAATGGTCAACTCCACTTGTTGTTCTGATCCTATCATGCAAATCCAAATTTGTTTTCCTCAAAGTTACCGCATATAGAATATCATCTCGTCGACTTAAAGCATCGACAATTTTATTCTCCTTTACCTTTATAGGTTTCAATTCGAAGTGGTACTCTCTAAGGAAGGCCAACCATCTGGCCTACCTTTCATTTTAGATCTAGTTGATCGAACAAATACTTCAGACTCATGTTGTCTGTCTTAAGAAGAAACGTCTTCCCCATGAGGTAGTGCCTCCACATGTTCAAGGCATGGATAATGGCTTCCAGCTCAAGATCGTGGGTGGGATAATTTTGTTCACATTAATTTAATTTATGTGACTCATAAAATATTGTGCAATCATTCTACAAGAGGACTCCTTCGAGTCCTTCTTTGCTCACATATGTGCAAAGAAGGAAATCCCCATTGGGATCCGCAATTCGTAGTATCGATGTAGTAGTTAAAAGTTGTTTAATTTTCTGAAAATTTTCCTTGCACTTGGTTGTCCACAAAAACTTGTTTTCCTTCTTTTATAAGGTGATCATGAGACAAGAAATCCTTGAAAATTTCTCAATCAACTTTCGATAGTAACCTTCTTATTCCAAAAATGACCTAATGTCTATGATATAGTTAGGGGTAGGTCATTCTTCTATAGATTTAATCTTTTCTAGGTCTGCAACTATTCCTTCCTTGGAAATGATGTGACCTAGATATTCTATCTATGGTTCATAAAAATTACATTTCTAAACTTAGCGTAAAGCTGGTGTTCCCGTAACACCCATAGTACTATGTGGTGATGTTCCTCATGTTCTTCTTTACTCTTTGAGTAAACTAGTGTGTTGTATATAAAGACCAATACAAAATTATTTACTAAATATATTGTTCATCATGCACATAAAATTTCTCGATGCATTGGTTATCCCAAAAGGCACTACTACAAACTCGTAATGGTCGTATCGAGTTTGAAAGTTTTTTTTGTGTATATATTCATCACAGATCCATATCTGATGGTATTCAAACCGCAAGTCGGTCTTTGAAAATATCTTTGCTCCTTCGACTTGATCGAACAAGTCATCGATCCTAGGGAGTGGATAACAGTTTTGTATGGTCATCTTGTTGATTTGGTAGTAATCGATGCCTTACTGTATCTACGAAAAGTATAAGTGCTCCCAAAGGGGACACACTAGGTCGGATATAACCATTCTTAATCAACTCTTGTAATTGTAACTTGAGCTCCACCAATTCTAATGCGCACATGTGGTATGGGGATTTTGAAGCCAGTTCTGACCCTGGTGTCAGTTCTATAGAAAAATATAGGTCCCATTTTGGTGGTAATCCCGATATTTCCTCGAGAAATAGATCCGTAAATTCCATGAGAACATGAAAGTCCTCAACTTTTTATTTTCTCTCCACCTCTGCATCCTGAATGTTTACTACAAAAAGTTTGCATCCATTCCTAATACACTTCTTTTCCTATAAGGAGGATATTTGTCTAATGAAAACCTTCTTGGGTATGCCTTGAATCTTTGTTTGATTCCCTTTGCTATCTGTGCATTATATTGACTTGTTTAGAAAATCAAGCATGACATGGTGTTGTTCCAACCAATCCATGTTGATAAGTACATTGTACGTGTAGAAATAATAGATCACTGCTATGAGAAATTATGCTAATAAGAAGCACATGAAATAGATCTTGCTACTAAGAATTCTCACAAGCATACACAGGAAAAATAGAGAGAAGAAAAGAGACTGTTCAATCACATGAATGAAGAAATGAATATTGTTGTGTGTCCTTCCATTGAATAATGATGAATAATAGTGTACATAAATAGTACATCCCTCATAGAAAAATTGAATTGTATGGAAACAACTCATAAAGCTAAAAAAGGATGACTTACTGAAATATAGCAAACCCCCATAGGTGGCTAAAGCACTTCCCAAATCTATCAAGGACCTCACGAGTTGGAAAAATCATGAGTGAGTTGTAATGAAGATGTAAAAAACATGATAATCCTAGAAAATGGATAAAAAGTAATGTAGTATGGGTTGGAAACAAAAGCTACCAGTTTCCTAGTTGACTAGCTTTTTATCTTATCCATAGAAAAGCACAAAAAGCACAAAAAAAGTAGAATAAAGCAGAATCTGCTGTAAAATGATGTATACTAATTCTGGATGGTCAAAAGGTGGTCAATATCAACCTATAATTAGAAATAAATCATTCCTAGGATATAGATAGCATGTGTTGACTTTAAGGTGCAAGTGGATGCCAACTAATTAAGCTAGTGGATGAATAATTAATCAAATAATGATTAATTATTTTATTCTAAGTTATGAGTGTATTTAATATATTCCAAAAACCCCCTATAATTCTAAATTTATGGTGGTATGACAAAAAAATATAGATGCATATAGGGCCCAGCAACAAAGCTATGGTCACCCTTTAACAATTATTATGTCCAGAAAAGTGAGGAAAGAGGAAAACCACATGGGAAAAATCCTCCCTCAAGAAAGGACAAGGAATTTTTTTTTGAAATAATATGTCTTCAACATATATTTATCTTCACTTGAATGAGCTGAGTGAACTAATTCTGGATGGAAGATTTGTTGAAGAAATCATTAACTCCATGATCATGCACTGGAGTGTAGAACCTGCAAGAAGGAAGAGGAGAGACTCGTATCTCATTATCTGATGAAGTAGGAGAATTATTTGAATGCTTCTTTCTTCTTTCAAACTATACTCTGAAAAACATAGACTGAAATGGAAAATATATATGTGCATACTCCTTCCCAAAGAGTACACAAATTAAGACAATTTATTTCACACTCAATTCCCTGAATTGCTGCAAAATTGTGATGTAAGTCACATGTCAATCTTCCAATATGTTATAGAAACTATATAGATATGATATGAGGCTGATAAAAATCTGATATATCAGAAATATTATCATATGGAACATCAAGGACAAAGGGTTCAGTGGCTCCATGAGGATATAGGGCTAGACTAGGAAAATTATGAGCAATTGGTGAAAACTGATAGGTGTAAAAATATGAATGATGGATGGGCATAAGATATGAACCATAAGTGTTTAGAACAGATACAAACATGTTTAATATAAGTCCAAGGATGACTAATGACATGGATAACCAGCCACTGAAAGATAGGAAAGACTTCAAACCATGTAAGATAAATATAACTGCATAAGAGACCAATGAGCAATCAACTAGTGAGCTTGGGATTTGTATAGTCTTTGGATTATTCATAGGTAAGGTAGATGGTATGGATGGTGGTATTATATGTGTCATGAAATGCATATCATTCTGAAAATAATATTCTAAATCAAATATACAAGCTTGTGAGGAAGATCTTCTCAAAGGCAAGTCAATATCTAGTGAAAAATCACAATTCTTGGGAAATGAATCTAGTAGACTGAGAGGAGGATCATCAAATAAAGGTTATGATATTTATGATTATGATATATCAGAGACTAAATATATATCAGATACATGAGAAAAGGATAGAACTCTGGCACTCAAAGCATAATTTATATCATCCTGTAACTGCGCAGTATGACATTGTTCTGAGGAATCAGCAAGCTTTTCTAGTTCATCTGGAAGTTCAATATTGTTCTTCTCAAGAAGCTGAGACAAGATGTCCATATTCTTCTTGAAACACTTCTTCTCTAAATTAAAACCCTCTCTAAAATAATAATACTTGGATGTGCTCCCTTTTTTCTTAACTTTCTTCATTAAATCTTCATGTGAATCTTCATCTTCAATTTCTGACTTTGGCTTCTTCACAATTTGCTTCTCTTTTGATTTGTGATTCTTGCTTCTTTGAACCAAGAGAGAATGATCCTTTATTTTGGGAGAATTAATAACACCCATTTGGATCAATTTATCCTTCTCCTTTGTTAGTGAATCAAGAAAATAATTTAAAGAAGGAATTTTCCACATAGGAACAACAAGCCTAGTAGCATGAAAGGTAGACACAAAACCTGAGTAATCAGGACCCAATTTTGAAAGAATGGAAAGGATTAATTGATCATATTCTTTCTCAATCCCACATTACTTGAGCATTATAACTAGTGACTTTAACTTGGTGAAGAAACCCTCAAGAGATTCGAAATTGCTTGGACTTGGTGAGAATAACTCAATCTCCAATTGATGCGCTCTTAGCTCATCTTGAACTCCAAAGAGAGAATCCAATTGAGACCATACTTTTTTTGGAGTGGTAAAAACATCTAGATGAAAGATTATATCAGAAGAAATATAGAGGCAAATCAATCCATAGGCTTCATCCAACCTATTGTGCCACTTAGCTTTCTCAATCACAGCATTGGGCTCATTCTCCAAAGCAAGAGTAACTATGTACAATCCTCTACTGCACAATAGAATGGAGATTTTGGTTTTCCATTAATGGTAGTTGAAGGGAGTAAGAATTATTGATTATGGAGAATCCATATTTCTGAATTGACGTGCTCAAGAAGAAACTCTCTGCAACCTGCAAAACAAACTAGGAGAAAATCTTATAAGCTAGACAAGCTCTTCTTCAGAGAGGGATAGGATACTGGAAGCGCTCCTCAACTCTTCAGAACTTGATCAAACTTGCTTCTCTAATACCATGTATAAATAACAAATCAATTTTATGAGAAATGATCCTAAGAAGAAGCACAGGAAATATATCTTGCTACTAAGAATTCTCACAAGCATACACAGGAAAAATAGAGAGAAGAAAAGAGACTGAATCACATGAATGAAGAGATGAATATTGGTTTGTATCCTTCCATTGAATAATGATGAATAATAGTGTACATAAATATTACATCCCTCATAGGAAAATCTAATTGTATGGAAACAACTCATAAAGCTCAAAAAGGTTGACTTACCAAAATATAGCAAACCCCCATAGGTGGCTAAAGCACTTCCCAAATCTATCAAGGACCTCGCAAGTTGGAAAAAGAATGAGTGATTTGTAAAGGAGATGGAAAAATAATTATAATCCTAAAAAATGGATAAAAAATAATGGAGGATGGGCTGGAAACAAAAGTTTCCAGTTTCCTAGTTGACTAGCTTTAATCTTATCCATAGAAAAGCAGAAAAGGCAGAAAAAGCAGAATCTGCTATAAAGTGTTGTATACTAATTATGGATGTCAAAAGGTGCTCAAGATCAACCTAGAATCAGAAAATTAATAATTCCTATGATATAGATGGCATATATTGACTTTAAGGTGCAAGTGGATGCCAACTAATTAAGCTAGTGGGTGAATAATTAATCAAATAATGATTAATTATTTTATCCTAAGTTATGAGTGGGTTTAATATATTTCAACAATACGATACTAAGGGTAAGATATTCAAATATACCTTATTTTTAAACCCATTGATGCCTACCTTGTTGAGTAAATTAGTTTTCATTGATGTCAAATTAGTTATCGAAAGTCAAATTTATATATGGTGTAATACTGAAGGTTGCAAGTATCCTGAATAACAAAGGAGTAACCCTGTTATAGGTTACAAGTTGCAGGGTGAATGACAAATGAATAAACCTATAGAAATTTGAACGACTAAGATCGATCATCAAATGTTCTAGCTGAATGAACTAGCGTAGAGGTTAAACACATGCAAAGTGATAAAGTTCTACAAAGGATTAAAGATTTGACGGCACATGTTAGTCCCACCCTAGATCCAACGATTGAGGATCAGTTCCATAAAAGATAGGCATAAGGATGGAGTTCTGCAACAATCAAGATCAAATGGCTGAGATTAGTTCCACTAAAAGGAGAGCGATGGTGTGGAAGGAAAATGCCGAAAGGGAATTATAGAAATAATGTTTAAAATGAACCCACACCCTAGATCCCACAATCTGGAAGATCGATGGTCATAAAGATTTCCGTGAGAGATCGACAGTGTGGAAAGATTAGTGCATAAAACAAAAGGCAGAGAAGTACGAAATCAATGTTTAATATTTTGAGAATCTGCACTCTGCATCCCGCATTTTGGAAGATCAATGGTCACGGAAGAAACCACGGTAGATAAACGACGTGGAATGATTGGTGCAGAAAGACAACTATGAAAATCATGAAAAGACATTTTTGAAAAGTCACAAACCCAGATTTTGCAATATGTATCTTACCTCAGATCAATGGTCAGGTAAATGTGCGATGAAGATCAATGGTGGGGAATCGTTTATGAGGAAACCATGGTGCGGAAATACGATTTCAAAGAGGAAATATATGCGTTGGATCGAAATTCTGGAGAGAATTAGAAATAGGGTCAACAGTTTTGAATAAAGCTGGAAGATGATCTTGCGGAAAGAAGTTGGATATTGCACAAGAACTAGAAAATAATTAATAGGGCTGCAGAAATGAATTCTGCATTGTGGGAAGAATGAAACGTTTACTTTGCTGAATTGGTGTGACGGTTGAACGGGTTGATAATGAAGAGGTATGTATGTAAGTAAACAATCACGATCCAAAATGAAAGAATGCAGCTATGAAGAGATGCATTGGTAGTTAATAGGTAAAAGGTATTTATTGAATTAATGTGTAGAGAAGAAAGTGTCTCTGTTAGTAATTCTAATAGAGACCAAATTGGATAGTTACTATTCTAAAAGACTAAGAATATATGTATATGGTGGCAGGGTGGTGCTAGGGAATGCCACAAGTCTACATGGGTTTGAAGCCTCCTTCTAGTCATAGCTGGAGAATAGGGTGTTGTAGTATCCTTATCTATTGAAGCAGATAGAAAACCATAGGGGTGTTGTATCATCCTTGCCTCTAGTTGCAGGAAAAATATAGGGTGTACCTACATCCTTTTTGTTGTAGCAGATAAACAATTTTGTAAATTCATCTTATTTATGAGTTTGTGATGTTGGTTTTCTCCTTTGAGATTTCCATGATAAAATATGTGTTCTGATTGTTTATTTTTTTACATTTTAAAGTAAAAAATGACAATACTGATTCAAACCCCCCCCCCCCCCCCCCCCACTCTCAATATTGTGGGATAAACAAACAATTGGTATCAGATCCGGTTCCTTCAAAAACAACTTAACCACTGGAAGGAGGATACCATCCAATAATTACAATGGATCAACTAGAAGGATTGGCCACTAACAAACCTCCACTAGTTACTAGAAAAATTATACTTATTGGAGTGTAAGAATGAGCTGTCATCTCATGTCGCTGGGATGAAAGGTTTGGGCAGCAATTGAAAAAGGACCTTAATATAGGAAACCAATACCTGATAGACATAGCCGAACTAGGTGAATATGAAGGTAATGGAAAAGCCCTAAATGCAATCTTAAATGGTTTAACAAAATCGGTATTTACTAAAATTATGCAATGGACATCTGCCAAACAATCTTCGGACAAGTTGAAAATTATATATGAAGGAGAATATAAGGTTAAAGAATCCAAACTTCAAACATATAAAGGTCAATTTTAAAGCCTTAAAATGAAAGAAGAAGAGAACATTGGTGAATACCTTCTTCGTGTAGATGAAGTTGTTAATGCGATCAGAGGACTTGGAGGAAAATTAAAAGAAAAGTAAGTAGTAAGAAAGGTACTAAGAACATTACCAATGAGATATGACCCAAAGTTATCCACCTTATAAGAACAAGATGATCTTAAAAAGGTAACAATGGATAAGTTACATGGAATTCTCACTGTGTATGAGATGAGAATAGGACAAAACGGATCCTCATGAAAAGAAGTATCATTTAAAGCCTCCTTGAAAAATGAATCAGAAAACCCAACTAATGAGGAAGCCTTTTTCATTAATAAAATTGAGAGAGGGACTAGAAAATACAAGGGGAAGTTACCTTTAAAGTGTTTTAATTGTGGAAGGATTGGGCATTTTTCCTCTAAATGCAAATACACTAATAAATATGAGAATGAAGAAAAGGAAAATTCAAAATTCAAAAAGGGTAAAACAGGAAACAAGAAAACATCCTATGGGAGAAACAAAATTGTTTACACCATGGAAGATAGTGAAGATTCAGAAGGAAGTGAAGTTCAAGAAACAGAAGATTTGTTTATGGGCCGAGATACTCAAGCCTCAAATAGTGACTCAGATGTGGAAGGAGAAGTAGAACTAAGAGCTGAACTTGTAAGCACCCTTGAAGAACATGAGAAATGTAGGAAAAAGAATATACATTCAAATATTATCTTTGATTAGTTGGAAGTTCAACTTCTATATGCCAAAAAGGTTGAGGAATACCTAAGCCTACAGTTCAAAGGAAGAATACAGGAGTCTGAAAAGCTTGCAGAGGAAATCATGCAATTCAAGAGAAAACTTGATGAAGAATCTATCAAATCAAAATTTGAGAATAGATCAAGGATTCTAGATGACATTATGACTAGCTGAAGAACATCAAGTTATAGGTCTGGTTTGGGGTTTGCTAAAAAGAAGAAGAGGAAGCCAAAAAAAATTCCTGTCACCAATTAGGAAGGTAGCAAGAAAAGCTATGCTGAAGTACTAAAGACTCCATCTAAACAGGAAGAAATCAAGAAAGCAGGCTTAATCTCTCAAGATAAAAATAGAAATAATATAGCTCCCAAGAGACCAAATAGATATCTACAGATATTTTTGGGTCATTGTTATTCCTGTAACAATTTTGGTCATAAAGCCGTAAATGGCAAAACTAAAAGAAAGGTTTATGAATACAAGAAGAAATCATCAAGTAAAAAGTTGAAGGGAAATAATAAACTTTTCACACTACTCCAAAAATATGACATAGAATGTTATAAGTGTAATAACCATGGACATATGGAAAGTGGTGTAGGTGGGTCGATCACAACCAACCCCAACTAGCACTTCCAAGATCTGGTGGCTCCTACACCTAGCAAGACTACCAAATTTATCCTAATGGCCAAATTCTGCGTGAAAATTTCCTCCCCGCAATTTTTCCTCCGCAATCATCATTTCGCAACAGAGTTTCCGCTGCCGGGTTGTGGGATGCGGGATCTCAAAACACCCAAAGTTGCACTCTACAAATTTTGTTTCACAACGGCCTTCCCGCAAGCGGGTCGCAAAATGAAAGATTTCAATTATCCAAATTTCCCCCCCACAACTTTCCTTCCCTCAATTCTATTTCCGCAATTGGGTTACGGTATGCAGGATGCGGGATGCCAACTTTCCAAAGTTTCTTCCCCGTAATTTCCTCTCTGCAAATTTTTCTCCGCAATTCTCCTATCTGTCATATCTTTGTGGCCTTCACTCCGACCATTGATCTTCTTCTTGACATGGACCTCTCATATCTATGTGGATCCATTAAATTCCTCACAACTTCTATTACGGGATTCTTCTGAACCGTCAGATCTTGATTTGTGGACTCAATCACCATCGTTCGTTCTCTGCAAAAACTTGTTAAGGCATGAAACCTGCAGGTTGCGCCAATTTATCATGAAATTGATCAATCCATCCTGCAATATTCCCGATTCTTTATCCTAACACTCTTATGCATGCATCTACACTCTACTTCAACTATTCAAACATGAAATAATACAAAACGTTTAGGGAAACATCGAAGTCAACTCTGCACAGACACATAGTTCAACACAGCACATGCATAAAGGCTAACAACCCTACAAACACGTGGTTAATCCTTCTATTAATAAAAAAAGGAAAATTCACACAACTTGAATCTCTCTCCTTCTGATTCTTCAAAATAATTACAAGTAGGGATCAGACACAGGTTTGTCCTCTTCTCTGCAACTTGGAATTCTAAATGTTGAAGAGCAGAACCCTTATACCTTCTCTAAACTGTCTATTTAACCTAAAAATACGACCACCTCTACTGAGTGGTCCTATAACTTAAAACAAACAACTACATAACATGATGAGAAACATCATTGTCTCAAAAAAATAGTTGGATTCCTTTTCTCCATTTAGGGAGTCATGATATGTAATGCTTCCTATGGCTAACAAGCTCTGACTCGGTAAAATAAAAAAAACCAAAATATGTCATAGCATGTGACCAACACATCACATTGCTGGCATGCCATCATGCTCCTGCATCAGATTCACAAGGTAGAAAAATTATGAACCCCTATTCATTATATCAGCTACAATGAAACCCTTGGCTTCCAACTCTGTAGCGCTCATCCAAGTAGAATCCTCTATTGGTAGCTTCTTCCACTTGACCAAATACTCCCGATATTCCTTCCTCTTTGTACTTTTTGTCACTCTAGTGTCCTGAATGGCCTCAACTTCCAATGGTTGTGTCACAGGCATCTACCTCACCCATTGTAAGTCTTCAGTAATATCTTCACCTTCTGCAAAGGTTCCAGTATTACCTACTACATAAGGATATAGATATGCTCCATTAAAATTTGGTGAAATACCCACTCCTATAGGAATCTCTAATTCATAAGCATTTGCCAAAAACTTCCCAATTATTCTGGAGTGTCCAATATTCTTCATCTTCATCTAGTTATACTCTTGTTTTGGAAATTTGTCTTGCTTTAGATATGCTAAGGCCAAATCCCCTACTTCATAGTTCTTTTCTATCCTTCTAGAATCTACTTTGGCCTTGTAACTGGTGTTACTCTGTTGAAACCTTGCTTTCAGTTGCTCCTGTAGATCACTAATTCTTGTAGCAAACTCTACT
Source organism: Pseudotsuga menziesii (assembly GCA_001517045.1). NCBI lineage: Eukaryota > Viridiplantae > Streptophyta > Pinopsida > Pinales > Pinaceae > Pseudotsuga > Pseudotsuga menziesii. Next base: position 483,908 of record LPNX010425633.1, read on the forward strand.
CCATCCGCACTTCTCTTGTTCAATTGACCTAAGTCACAAAGCTCACACACCCCATATGGATGCATTCCATACAGAATTTGAAATGGACTCATCCTTGTAATTCTATTTGGTGAATAATTATAGGCAAACTCAGCTTGAGCTAACACTCTGTCCCATTGATTAGAACTCTCTCCAATCAAACTTCTCAACATGTTCCCTAGACTCCTATTGACTACATCAGTCTACCCATCAAACTATTGGTGATATGTTGAACTGATGTTCAATATGGTACCCAAATTCTTCCACAAGGTGCTCCAGAAATGACCTATGAACTTCACATATCTCTCTGATATAATGCTTCTAGGTAAACCATGTAGTTTCACAACTTCATCAAAGAAAAAGTTATCGATGTGTGTGGCATCACTAGTCTTGTAACGTGTAATGAAATGAGCCATCTTAGTGATTCTATAAACAACCAAGAATATAGAATCATGTCCCTTATGCATTCTTGGAAAACCCAGAATGAAATCCATACTCACAGAATCCCAAGGCCTAGTTGGAATAGGAAATGGTGTATACAATCCTATGTTCTGGATTCTCCCCTTAGCATGCTAGCATACTCTGCATCTTCTTACAAAATTCTCAACTTTAGACCTTATCCTTGGCCAAAAATAAAAATGACCCAACTGTCCGAAGGTTTTATCACTTCCAAAGTGACCTTCCATATTTCCATTGTGCTTCTCCTATATCAAGTTCTCTCTCACATAACACTTTAGTATACACAGTTTACTGCTCTTGAATATTTATCCTGAAGTGTATACTCCATCCATAACTCTCTTTCCACCTCTACATGATTCTTACAAGCCCTGTAAGCTTCTTGGAAATCAATGTTAGCTTCATACAAATCTCTCAAATGCTCAAATCCCAAGACATGGATCTAATTTTCTTGCATAATCCACATTCTCCTACTCAAGGCATCAGCTACCATGTTGGATTGTCTACTTATGTGTTTCAACACAAAGGTGAAGCTCTATAAGAACTCAACCCACTTGACATGTTTCAATTTCAACTTAGGTTGCAACATAATATACTGCAATGTCTCATAGATCACATAAGGTTACCAATAATACACACTAAAACATATATATATAAAACAGAGACAAGAGATAAGAACAAATAGGTGAATTAATAGATTATATTATATGAATGAGTCCATATAACACATAGAACTAAACTGAGTTCTCTTCTGGCTCAACAGCCTAATATATATGATTACAGAACGGTTAGAAAATAACTACCTGTTGGCTCGGTGAACCGACACAACCTTAGGTGGCCAACCTAATCTAGTTTACTCTGTCGACCGACTTAGTCGGCTGATCAACTAAGTCAGCTCATCGACTTAGTTCGCTGATCAACTGAGTCGGTTATCATTCAAGTTGACTTATAGACTTTCTCCTTCTACATCTCCCCCACGAACAAAATGTTTCTTCGTCCCGAAGAAACAGGGAAGTACAAAATTCTTCGTGGTCTCAATAGTTATTGCGGTGGGCTGTGAAGTCTGATGGTCGATCATTTCTGTACATAGACTTCTACAATTGCTGGGGCTATTACTACGAGGTGATGTTGGAAATCTATCCAATTCTGCAAAATTTTCTGGATGTCGATGGTGAGTGTGGTCAAGCTTGATAAGATTGACATCTTCTCAGAAATGGAGACTTCAGCTATCCTCTCCATGTCATTAGAGGAAATTTGAGGTCTAAAATGGGCCTTATAAGAAAACATGCCAAAATAAGTTTTTGTGAGTTGGACTTCAAGAACCAATAGAATTTCAATAAAATAAGTCAACCATAATGGTTGAATTGACATATTTCTCATTAAAAAAAACTACTTTTTTTGTTCATATTTTCGACATATCTCATTGTGTTTTTACTCAAATTTCGATCAAGAGAGCTCATTGGATGTGGAATTTGATTCTGCATCCAATGAGTACCCACACTGCATACTTTTGACGGACCCCGCTACCCCAAAAACAAGAAATACCTGAAAAAATGTGATGATGATGTTGTCATCACATTTTTTTAGGTATTTCTTGTTTTTGGGGTAGCGGGGTCCATCAAAAGTATGCAGTGTGGGTACTCGTTGGATGTGGAATCAAATTCCACATCCAACGAGCTCTCCTGATCAGAATTTGAGTAAAAACACAGGGAGATATGTCAAAAATACGAACACAAAAAGTAGTTTTTTTCTTTCTTCCTCCAAAATTAATCAATATTATTTTATTATTTTAACTATTATTTTATTATTTTCCTTAGGAGGCCCATTTTAGACCCCAAAATTACTCTAATGTGGGACCCATAAACTGGTCCTTCTCTTTTGCAGTCTCAATAAGTCATTTCATCTGCTGGCAGATGATGTTGACTTTCTCGAAGTTAGGGAGATCTTGCTGCACCCATTGATGTGCTTCCCTTTCTAGTTTCTGCAGTTTGGTAGTTTCAAGCACTATCTATTCTTGTAGTGTTGTTCTAAGTGCTTCCTTAGTGGTTTTTCTGCTTTCTAGTGCCTGAATCCCTTGTCGAGTCTGTCGAGTATGCTGATAGACTTGCCCATAGTAATTAGGCCAATCTCTTAGTATTTCTTCAGTTATGACAGACTCCTCCATATGAGACTGTAGCACTTTATAGGCTTCAGAAAAGGCAATGTACTGTGCCAGTAGGAGTCGGGTTGTTTCCTCTTTTTGTTCCTCCTTTGTTTCATGAATGTGGGCTTGGAGGGCCGACACCATACTTTGAAATAGATGATACGCCATTTCGAGCGATTTCTCTGTGTCGACCTCTATGGGGAACACGATGGACTGGGCCAGAATCCTGCATTTGTGGAGGAACTCGACTTGTTCTGCCTTCTTATCATCAATTTCCTTATTTCTTTGCTAACTCCTCATCTTTGCTTCAGTTGCTAGGGTTTTGAGGAGTTGTCCTAGCTCTGCGTTGGTCAGGGAGCTTGCGTCCATCAATCTTATTTGGACCTTTGAAGCTTGTCCATGATGCTCCTTCTTCTGTTTCTCCTTCCGCTTCTTATGCTTTTCTTTATCTCCTTCCTGTGTACCTACAACAGTCGAGGTGGGGTATTTGGTTTGTGGGATAGAGGTCGATGGTTTCTCTGGTTGGGGAGGTGGGATGACTACCACCTCCAGTTGTTTGGATGGAGCCGGTTGTGGTGGGCCTTTCTCTGAGTTGGGGGGTGGTGGTTGTGGTGGTGGTGATGGAGTTGGTGAATGGTTAGGGGTGATTGGTTTGGGGGAAGTGTGGGTGAGTGGTGTATTTTTGGGGTGAGCGGGCGAGTCTACGTCTGAGAAAATTTGGTTAATTTGTCAAGCTATGTCCTCCTTAGTTTCTTCTCCTTCAGTCGGTGCAGTGGTTGGTAAGTCAGCTTGGGGTACAGGTATGGTCGGTGTGATAGTCGAGGACCGATGTGCAATCACTTCAGCCTCCTTGTTAGGGTTTATTTCAAAAGTTGATGTAATGGTTGCAAAGGTTCTGGACTGTGCGTCCTCTCCTGGTTGGTATCCTCCAGTTGTGAAGAGAGGTGCTTTTGTAGATATTTTCTGAGCCGACGTAAACAGCTCAGGCAGTTTCTCAATAAAATCCTGCAAATCCCTATCTTTGTCGAATTTTTCTTTTACCCCTTCCAACATCACACTCTTGCATAAGTCGAGGGGGTTGACTGACTGCGGTGCTGGTACTTGTTCCTCGGTTATTTTTGTTGGTGATGGCGGTGGAGGCGTCGACACAAGATTGACAATGTTTTCATGCGTTTGCATAGTTTTATCTTTCCTCAGTCGACCTGCTTGTGCCCTTGCGTCGACAAATTGCTGGAACTAGGTTTTGACCGGTACTTTATTTGTTGCAGCATCCTCTATGATGTCGAGGGTCATGGCTGCCAATTCACCTTCGTCTTCTGATGAGTCAAAAATAATAAGCTTGCACTTACCTTTCCCTTGTTGTTGTTGTTGTGTTTTTATTTTCTTCCTGGCCGCTGCTATTTCTTTCGACAATTTATGAATGATGCCTTTTGTGACAGCGTACTCAAGGTTTTCTAGTTTTGTCTTGCCCCTTGGCTTCTGAGTCGGGACCACACTTTCTGCAGCCGGAGGAATTATCTACTGCTGTGGTGGCGGCTTTGTAGTCTGGGGTTCTTCCCTCTTTGCGTTTGGAGGTTTGATGGTTATTTGTAGTCAACCGGTGTCTCCTCTGACACAAATGTGCTGATATAGAGGTTGAGCTCATAGTCTTCCTCTTTTTCCTGGTCTTTGAGTGACTCCTTGATCGAGAAGTCGATCGGATTTGATGCTACTGGTACCAGTATTTTTGTTTTGGCCTATAGAGACAGTTCCTGAAAGATCTGGTCGACAGAAATATAGTAGTCAAGGGCTTTGGCATTTTAATTGTCACCCTGCATGTACCACACTGAGGTATGGTCGAGCTCTAGCTGGATGTGGGAGTTCGTTGGTAGATTTCTTCGGATGTTTTGAGGCACCCTCCATCTAGTCATGCAGACTTTGAATTGTTGAAACTAGTTCTCCAACAATACTTTCCCGCGCTCAAGCTCATGCATGGTTCCTCTATGGGAGAATGGCTTAAATCTCCACATGTCGAACTTGGATGGTTCCTAAAAGATTGGACTCCCCTCTAGGAAGATGTGGTACATGACAATCCATAAGATGAGGGAGGGGAAATTGATGATTCCCCTCATTTCTTAACATCTTTCACAGATGGTTTTCACCATGTTGGTGACATATTTATCCCATCTGTATATTCGTCCATCGGTGGCAATGGTGTCGACAGCTTCTAGCATGTCTAACTTAAGGTCGCTGCCTCGACCTGCCAGAGTGAGTGTTATTGCAATTATTTTGGCAACAATCTGTGGCGTTCGAGTTGTGATTTGGCTAATCATCAAGCCCTTGGAGTTCTTACCTGAAAATGACCCAATGAGCTCTTCGATGAATCCTTCTTTGATTCCGACTGGTACGGGGTTTCCTTCATTAGAGAGACCAGTCAACTTGGAGATGACTTCTCCAAATATGTCGACCGGCTGGTCGAAGTAGAACCAACCATTGTGATACCAGTTGATGATGAATTTGACAGCAATTTCCTTCATGCCACCAAAGCTGGCCATAAGTGGTGCGTTGGCATAGGTGAATATTGTGTTGTGTTTGATTTTCTCTGCTGCTTGAGTGGCCTTTTTATCGACAAAGGCCCATTCTTGCATTTTGGTCCATAGTTTTTTCCATGAGCCTTCCTGTACTTTGGCGTTTTTTATGTTTTTCAACCTACAGACTAAAGGTGTATTCATGGCCTATATTTCCTTGGCTTTGGTCGAGGCTCTAGTTTGTTTGGGGGCCATTGTGTCATTTTGGTGGTCGGTTTTGCTAAGGGGTTCTAGGTTTTTAGTCGACTAGATACTCAGATACTCTCTTTGTATGGATTGCAGTGAATGATCCTTCGGTGATCTAGTATTTATAGGCGATGCTGTGTATGTGTGCATTGATGGGTGTATTAATGGCAGACGTGATGTTCCAGCTAGAGTACTTGAGTGTGCATTAATGGCAAATTGATTTTGGTGCTCGATGTCATGAATGTGCGATGGTACTATCGAGGTTGTCGGTTGATGTCGGTGATGAGAATAATTGATGGGATTGGTCGATCGATGAAAATGGTCTATGGTGGTATGTTAATGGTCATGACGGCGGTTGTCGAGATGGTGATTTTTTGTCATAGTTTTTTGTCTATAGGGTATTATTTTGCTTTTAGAATTTTTAGGATTTTATGGATTTTGGTTGACGGTTATGGTCATTATATGATTTTTTTTTTTACTTAGTTTCTGTAACATTTTAGTCGGGTTCCATTAACGAGCTTCCGAAATACTATGCCTTGTAACGTCCTTAGTTGGACTGATCCATTGGGATGTATCTCTTCGACAACGTAAGGTCCCATCCATTCTGTGTGGAGCTTTTTAGGTTTACCTTTGACCCGACTATTGTATAGTAAAGTAAGGTCTTTGACCGACAAGTTTTTGTTCTTGATGTTGTGGTCGTGCCATGCTTTCTGTTGTTGTTTCTGGATTTCCTAGTATTGTATAGCCATGAGTCGGTGCTCTTCCAGCTTGCTGAGTTGCAATAGTCGGTCCTTCCTTCCTTGTTCGACATCAACATGTAGTATTTCTGTGATGATAGGGGTCTGTTGTCGAAAGTGTAGTGGAACTACTACTTCTTGTCCATAGACTAGTCGAAAAGGGGTTTGGTCGGTCAATCATTTATACGTTGTTCTGTATGCCCATAATACTGCAGGTATTTTCTCATCCCTGTCCTCCTTATTAGCATTACATATTTTGGTTAGTCCTCTTGTTAATGTTCTATTAAATGCTTCAATTTCTCCATTCGACTGAGGATGGTATGCTATACTCTGACTATGGTCGATTTGGAACTGGTCGGTTAGGGTTTTGATAGTTTTGTTGATAAAGTGTGTCCCCTGGTTGCTAATTAGGGTTAGTGGACATCCAAATCTAGTGATGATATTCTCATAGATAAACTTAGCATCTATATCACTAAAACATGTGTCGACTGGTTCAGTTTCTACCCACTTAGTGACATATTCAACTGCAGTAATGATATACCTTACACCCATCCCTTTTGTTGGTATAGGAAATGGTCCTATGAAGTCTATGGCCCAGATTTCAAATGTCAAACTTGGGTTTACTGATATCAAAGGCATTTCTATGCTAGGTAGGGGTCAACCAAATCGTTGACATATGTCACATCAACTGACAAAATTTTTGCAATCTCTATGGAGTGTTGACAACCATAATCCTAATTGTTGGATTTTTTTCGTAGTTGTGTCCACTTGAAAATGTCCTCCTACAGGTCCATAGTGTGCTTCATGCATAATGTGGTCTCATTCATGTTCTAGTAAACACCTCTGAGGATGTCATCTAATCCCATGTTGTATAAAAATCCATTAATGGGACTATATGGAGCAGCTTTCATAGCTAAGATCTACTTTTTCTTGGTGCTCATACCTTCTGGTGCATGTCCATCTTCCAAGAACTGAGCTATTTCTTCTAGTTATGCTGGGACTGCTTCTATCTAAAATAAGTGTGCATCAGGTAAGTCATCGTCGACTCCTATTGGTTCTTCTCCTGTGTCAATTCGGGATAAATGGTCGGGACCTACATTTAACTTTCTTGGTCGAACAACGACTTCAAACTTAAATTCTTAGAAAATAAGTAGCCATTGAGAAATCCTTCCATGATGTATTGGTTTATTGATGAGACACTTCAGGGCCTGATGGTCTGTATAGAATATAAATGGATTAGCTAAGAGATAATGTCAATATTTTTGTAGTGCAAAGACCATTCCTAGGGCTTCCCTTTCTGTTGTTGAATAGTTTCTTTCAGCCTTATTTAATATTCTGCTGCTGTAAACTATAAGATAATCCATTCCATCATCTCCTGGTTGAGTTAGGATTGCTCCTATTGCTAGGCCTGATGCATCAATATGAACATGGAATTTGATCAACCAGTTTGGAAACTTTAGGATGGGGGCTTCGACTAGTTTTCTTTTTAATTTTTTGAATGATATGTGGCACTCCTCTGTCCAGTTAAACTCTTGATCTTCCCTTAATAGTTCTTCAAGAGGATAGGTCATATCTGAATATTATCTTATGAATTTTATGTAATAGCCTGTGTGGCCAAGTAACACCCTAACTTGTTTGGGGTTTACTAGTGGTTTTAGGTCAAGGATAATTTTGATCTTTGCAAATTCAACCTTAATACCTTCCTTACAGACACTATGCCCTAATAATATCCCTATGGGGGTCAAAAATATACATTTCTTGATGTTTAGGGAGAGTTGAATCTGTCGACATCTCTCTAGCATAAGTCTGATCCATTTGCAATGATCTTTTAGCATGGAGTATATTGTCCAGTCATCAAAGTATACTTCCATGGTCTTGTAGATATATTCTTGAAATGTTTTGACAACAATTCGAGACAACACTACAGGTGCATTCTTTAATCCAAAAGACATAACTTTGTAAGCAAATGAACCAAATTCACACACAAAGGTTGTCTTCTTCTGGTCTTCTTTAGCTATTGGCACCTGGTTATAGCCTGAGAATCCATGTATAAATGAGTAGCATTCATGTCCTGCAACTTCATTCAAGATTTCATATGCATAAGGGGTTGGAAATGGGTCTGTCAGTGTTACTTTGTTTAGTTCCCTGAAGTCAACACAAATTCTTAGTCTGGTCGGGTCATGTTTCTTAGGTTGTACCACCATTGGACTTGCCCATTCTGATTGCTCGATAGGGTAGATGATGCCTGCTCCTAACATGTTATCGATTTCATTTTTGACTATCTCCTTGTATTTGTGAGCTAGTTTATAAGGCCTTTTTTTCACAAGTCGAACATCAGGTTTAGTATCAATTTTTGTTTCTCCCATTTCATTGACTAATCCTTTGAGGTCTTTGTAATCTCTAGCAAATACATCTTGGAACTCCTTTAGTAATTTCACTATCTCTGTGGTCTGTTCTTCACTCCAGTAGTCACCAATCTTTTCCATTTTGGTCGATCATCATTTGAGATGTCAAATTCTTTAGTTTTTACTTTAGAATCTAGCCACTCTATTGCTTTGTCTTCATTTATTGCTCGACTTCCTTCTTTGAACTATGATAATGTGGCAGGGAAGTCAGCTGCAATCATTCTATCGGTATCTTGTTTGTCGGTTGTTTCAACTTTCAGGATTGTACAAATAGGTTTGGTCATTTCAACATGGTTTGATTTCCATCATAAGCTTTTTCCTTCTGTGTTTTGATTTTCTAATTGTAATCTTGTCGACTATGGCTTTGACCTTATTTGTATATTGTTACATTACCTTGGTTGTCAATGATCTTGTAAGGGTTTTTTTTCGGTCGGTTGGATAAATTCTTTAATTTTTTTTTGTTTCAACCAAGTTTTCGTTTTGTCGTATAAAGTTGAAATCTTTAATGAAATTTTCCCTGATTTCGTGCCATAAGAAGGTCTCACCTCTAGCTTCTTCCATCTTATACCATTTGTTTGGTAAGTCGGCGAGGGTTGATGGGAACAATTGTGGCCATGCTCGTTCATCCTTGTATCCAAGTCTTCTCCACTCCTTTTCAAAAGTTTTGATATGATCCTCTGGGTTCTAACCTTGAGTGAATACAGGTATCTAAGCTTGTTGGGTTAACTTCTTTCCTCCAAACCTTTCAACAAAGTAAGTCGAAGCATTTGTCCAGGTCTGTAGTCTTGTCTGATGGGTATCCCACCATCTAGCAACTTGTCCTGTAAAACTTTCAACTAGGCTTTGAAGTCACCCATGTTCACCAATTTTTTTGGAAACTTGTTCGATGTGCATGATTGGTGATTCCCTTTCCTTGTATCTTGGTAGTTGTGTAGTATTTAGGTTGGTAGGTTGTAAGGTAGGGTGTTCCCTAATTTTCTTCTCAAAGATTTTTGGGACAATAGACACTATGAAGCACTGTTGGGTGGGCTTTTTCTACACTTTTTGTATAGTCCAACACCCTCTTGTGTGTGTTTCGTAGTTCTTGATCTCCCAATCATATAATTCAGCATCGAAATTATAACCAACTAAGTCTTGGTTGCCTAAATGAAGTTCTCCATGGATATTTGGTTCTGTGTAATCTGCATTGTTTTGGATTTGGTAGAGTTGTCGGACATCGATTTCTTCATCAATAGGTTCAGTCCAAGGTTCCCCTTGAGATGGATGAATGGGTACAATGACCTTTTTTCCATTTCCTTTCAATTTGATTCGCTCTTTGTCGAGGTATATGGATGCTTTCATCTTTCTTCCCCAAGGTCGACTGCTAACACAGGGAAGGAACTGGATCCTTCCTTTGGGTTAATGATTTTGAAGTCAACCTTGGTCGAGATTCCTTTTATAGTCATGTCGACGTTTTTCCAGACTCCAATGGGTTCAATTAGGCCCTGGTCGGCTAGTTTCAGCTATATGCCTGACTCATAGAGTCGAGGTCTGCCCATTTGTTCCCAAGTGTCACAAGTCATGATGCTTACTTGTGAGCCGAAGTCGAGCACTACTTGTCATACGTGGTATCCTTCAATTTCCAAGTCAACAAGTGGGTCAGCATCACCTTTGTCTTTTTTATTTAAGCTGCATATGTTCTTTGTTTATTTTTCAGGGTTGGTACATTTTATTTCATACAGCAAATCAATGAACTGGGATACTGAGTTGTCTTTTTAAATGAGCTGAATTAATTCATTTATTGTGTTATGTTGACTGTCACGAACGTTTTCTTGTCATGCAATTTCTTTGAATACATTAGTTTCTTCTTTGTATGTATATATATATATTTTTTTTTCAGTGGGTCAAGATAGACATTTATCTCTTTTATTTTACTTATTCTGGGGTTATCAGCTACTGTTTTTGTTCCTTGTCGAGTTACAATATGTAAATTTTTGGTGTTTATTACATCATTTTTTTGTACATAGGACAAGACATTAACATTTTTTTTGGTATTATTTTTTTCTAACATGGTAGGGAAATCCTCTAGTGAGTGATCCCCTACCCCATAGCGAGTACATAATTTGAGATTAGTTCTATCTTTATATGGACAGTCTACATACCGATGTCCCTCTTTATAACATGTAAAACATTGGATGGGTTGACGTGGTCGGTTTTCAGGATTCCTAGGGAATCGACCTCTTCCTCCATAGCCTACGCGTCGATTGTCGTACCGGCGCTCTTATCGTCGACCAACGTATCTCTGACCATTCTGATCGTTTGCTAGATTGTCTTACTCGTTATGTCATGCCACTGCATTAGTTTGGTAGACCACCTGATAGTTCTATTGGTTCTTCAGGTTCAATTGACAATCGACCGTGTTATGATTTTTGGTCTTGTAGATGGCACACTAGGAGGCCTTGCCATTCTTCATATTTAACGGGCAGTCTTTCGTCGAGTGATCCCCGTGCTCCTGGAAAATGTCACAAAAATATTTGGTCTGCACGAATCGAATGTCATGTCGGCTGTATTCCTGTCGATAGTTATCTTTGGAATGGCCGACCGTCAAGCATTTGGTGCACCAAATCTCTTGATTCTTGAGGCTTAAATACTTTAGAGACTTCTATATGTTCTCGAGCTGTTCCTCCAATCTATGGTCTATGGGGTGAGTGGGTATGTCCTCGTCCTTCTCCCCTTGAAGAGCTTTTGTTAGTGCATCTTCGTAAGTTTTGAACATTTACAGACTAATGTGTCGGCACACTTTCTGAGATAGCCCTACAAGAAACCACTGGATTAGTAATTGTTCATCTATAACATAATCCAGCTGGCTCAGAAGGTCTTTCCAATGCTTATCATAGTTGCAGATGGTTTCCCTTGGATTTTGTGATGTAGTTTTAAGTTTTTGCGCGGCCAGGTGCTTAGCATCTAGAGTTTTGAAAAATGACAAAAATTGCACCTTGATCTCGGCTTTTGTTCCTCTAGGTTGTCTTTCCAAAAAGTTCATGTACCATGTCAATGCCCTTTTCCTCAAGGCACCGACAAACTGTGCCATTTTTCTATCTTTTTCTATAACTTGGTTGGCCTCGCAAGTCAACTCGCAGATGAACCATTATCGTTTGGGGTCCTCATCCCCCTCGTATAGAGGAATGTGAGCCGATGTGTGACCCATGTCTGAATCACTGTCACTGCTCTCAGGAGGTGGTGGCAGTGGAGATGAGGGTGGTGGTGAGGGTGGCAGGGTTATTAGTGTATTCATCTCTACGAAAATCTGGTCGATGGAACTTGCATTCCCATTGGTTGTCGATTCTTTGTTGACTGGCAGTTGGTTGATGTCGACTTCTGCTATCGATGGTCCACTGCAACTATTTTCCCACAGTTCTGAATAGTCTGTGTCTTCTAAAGCTGTATTTGGTAGGGGGGGTGCTCCTTCATGTGTCGGTAAGAGTAAGTGGATGCTTCAGAGGGAGGGTGCCACTTGAAAGGTCACCCAATTCCCTTCCTCTGGTCGATGTATAATGAGGTGTTTTCTGGTGTATGTGTCATCGCCTAGTCGACTCCACATACTAAAGTCACCAGCTCATAGTCAGAGGTCCTCTTCAAAAATATTCTGCATCTGACTACGCGGATTCAATGGAGAGAGGGTTGTTCCTTCATCAGGAGATCTTAATTGGAGAGCTTCTGGATTCTATATCCACAATTCTTCCTCTATAGGGGATGCCTCTTATTCCATGCCTTCCTCATGTCGGTCATGACCCAACTCTGGCGGATTCTCTTCTTTTTTTATCACCCTAGGACTCCTTCCTCTGTGTAGCTCTAAGGCTCTTTCTCGTCTTTCTTCCCTCTGTATTTTCTGAATGTCTTACATACCTTCATATGATACTATTCTCTTGAGTTCCCTTTTAGTTGACTTTTAATTACTGGTGACTAGTATCTATTTCTAGTCGACTAGAATCCACTATACTCTATCTCGACATATCACTAGCTACCCCCCCATAGCCTACCCGACGCTTTTTAAAAATCCCAGACAGTTCTATCTATTTTCTTAGGAAGTATTCCCACTCCCTTTCTACAATAAATTTTTCCCACTTCCTCTGCTTCTCCGCCCAGTTAGAGTTGGGTTGTAGTTCGTGAAGTGATGGACAAGGTTCGACAATATGTCCTACTTCCTTCTCAATCAAGAATTTGAACAGCAAGGTTGGTAAGGAACATAGAAATTGTTTGGTGAGATCTATGTAAAATTTCCCCTTAACTGTTTCCACCGAAGTTCTGTCTTCGACTGCTTCCTCCTCACAGAAGTCGTTAGCAATTTTCTCAAAGCACTCCGAGAAGTTTGTTCTACCTCCGCGTATTAGTTTTTCCAACAACTGTTGTTCTTTAATCCCATCCGGAATTCTCATCCAGGAGTTTCTTCAAAATTTGGGGCACTGATTCAACAAACTTTTCATGCGTCTCTGTGAAAAATATTTATTTTTCTTATGCGATTGTTAATATGGTCCTTTGTGCATAATTCTGTAAATAGTTTGCAACTTTACGTTCCCACCAATCCTTAAACTCCTACTCTGGTATCATCTATTTGCATACATTTCAGTCATGTACTACCGACAACGGAACCAATGTTGTAATCGCACAGATCACATAAGGTTACCAATAATACACACTAAAGCATATATATATATAAAACAGAGACAAGAGATAAGAACAAATAGGTGAATTAACAGATTATATTATATGAATGAGTCCATACAACATAGAGAACTGAACTGAGTTCTCTTCTGGCTCAACAGCCTAATATATATGATTACAAAATGGTTACAAAATAACTACTTGTCGGTTCGGTGAACCTACATGACCTTAGGTGGCCGAACTAATCTAGTTTAGTTGGCCGACCGACTTAGTCGGCTGATCGAGTAAGTCGGCTATCGTTCAAGTTGAATTATCGACTTGCTCCTTCTACACAATGCATGGTTGTCAGAGTACAACACAAATTCTCTAGGCATCAAATAGTGCCTCCAATGCTTCACTTTTTGAACAATAGCATAAAACTCCTTATGCTTGGCATCATTCAGTTTCTCACTGAAATACGCTATAGGAATATCCTCTTGACTGTGTACAGATCTGATTTCTACTCCACTAGCATCACACTTCACTTGGAAAGGGTGGTTGAAGTCTGGTAACTTCAATACTGGTTGTTTAGTGATCTTCTTATTCAAGAACTGAAAACTCTTTTCATCTTTTGTTTTTCATTGAAATGGTTATTTATCCTTCTTATTGTCTCAACAATAGATGCAAAAATACCACTGAAATTATTTATAAACTTCCTATAGAAACTTTCCAATCCATGAAAGTTTCTTACCTCAAATATGTTCCTAGGTGAAGGCCAATCAATGATTTCTTGGACCTTTTCTGGATCCATCTTCAACTCATCTCTCGAGATATAAAAACCAAAATATACTAGTTATGTCTCCATGAATGTGCACTTCTTCACATTTAACAGCAACTTCTCTTATTGCAGCCTCTCTAAAACATATCTCAGATACTCTTCTTCTGTTTCGCTGAAAACGGAAATGTCATCATGGTAAACTATCACAAACTTACCTATGAAATCTCTCAATACTTCATTCCTCAATCTCATAAAAGTGCTTGGTGCATTGGAAAATCCAAATGGCATGACCAACTACTCATACAACCCATCATTTGTTTTAACAGTTGTCTTCCACTCATCTCCTTACCTGATTTTGATATGATGATATCCACTCTTCAAATCCAGCTTTGAAAAGCATGTTTCCCCACTTATACAATCGATCATATCATCCAACCTTGGTAATGGAAATCTATATCTGATAGTAATCTTGTTAATTTCTGTGGAGTCAGTACACATCCTCCATTCACCATCCTTCTTTGGTGTCATTATTGCTAGTACTGCACATGGACTCAGACTCTTCTGAACCAATCCTTTGTCCAACAATCCTTGGACCTGCTTCCTCAATTATTAATTATCTTGAGGTTTCAACCTATATGCTACCTTGTTTGGTAAAATGGCTCCTGAAATAAAATCAATCTCATGATTTATATCCCTCTTTGGTGGTATTTCATTAGGTAAATCATCCACCACAATGTCACTAAACTCACTCAGCATCTCCTAAACCTCATCGGGTAGATATGTCATGATGGTATTCATCATCACCACTCTTAGTTTACATACCACAACATAATTCAACTCTTATTTCTCAACCTGCTGCAAATATTCCTTTCCTGAAAACATCAGAAAATTAGGTGATGACTGTCCTATTGTACTACCTTCTTGTAAAGGGTGAAGTACATGTTTTATCCCATTCTTCTCGAATGTATGGAAGTTACTCCAACCAACATGAGTTACTTTATTATCAAATTTTCATGGTCTTCCTAACAGTATACAGCAAACATCCATGGGAAACACATCACACAGAATCTTGTCCTTATATGGACCTATTTGGAAATCAACTACACACTATTCACTCACCAGGATTTGATTAGGCTTTATGTAACCAAGATACTTTGTATGGAACAAGATGATTGGTCTTATTCAAACTCAACTTTTCCACCATCTCTCTAGAAACAAGATTGTCAGTACTCCCATTAGCAATCACCATCTTATAACACTTCCCTTGGACATTACATGTAGTCCTAACCAACGATTTTCTTTGAGCAGGCTCTGTGTGCTCCTTCTCAGGTTTCAACAAGACCTTGTTCATCATCAATGAATCCCTTGTCTCTGGAAAAAATTCCTCTACGGTCGACTGTTCTTGCCACTGCTCATTCTGAGCTAGATAGGCTCCACTATGTCCTATGTCTTCTTTTCCTGGACATTCAAATGACTTATGCCCCAACTAGTTTCATTTGTAGCATATAACAACAACTTCTCTTCCTCTCCCTCTACCTCTACCTCCTTGGTAAGGTCCTATTTTTCTACAATCACCTCCTATACCATGTTGTTCTTGCTGGAAATAGTTACTAAACTCTCCTCTCTGTGGTCCAGATATTCCTCTTCCAGTCACTTTCCCTGTTCCTATGGCTGAACCGCGCGACCTCTATTGAAGCTCTTATTCCCTGCTATCTTTTCTTCTACCCTCAAGGCACACGGATATGCCACCTCCATTTTTCTAGGAGATATCATGCTGAACTCTTCTTGGATATCCATCCTTAGACCATTCACATATTTATCATCCTTCTCTGCTGACTCTTCCACATATCCAGCCCTTAGGTTTACTTTGTAGAAATACTTTGTGTACTCCCTCACTATTAACAATATTTGCCGAAGGTTATGTACTTGTCTATACAGAATTAACTAGTAATCCTTGGGAAAGAACTTATCCCTCATCTTTGCCACCATTTTATCCCATCCTTTTCTCAATGGATTATTCTTCCTCCATCTTTTTGCTTGCACACTATCCCACCACAAGGATGCATGCCCTTTCAATGTCGTGACAACTAGCATGACTCTCTTATCTTCTTCTACCTCATTGGTCTCGAATTACTTATCCATCTCACTGATCTAGTCAATGAGATTCTCCACAATGAGACTTCCATCATAGGTAGAAAACTCTAGTCTTAGCCATGAAGTCACTCCAAAAATAGATCTAAAATATCTTAACTTTGGTGTTTCTTACATAGGTGTAGATTCTTCTCTTTTCTCTTCATCCTCAGGTTCACTTACATATCCTACTTTTGGGTCTCTTTGTCTATCTGTTTCCATGGCTTCCAGATGTGCCCTTAACTCTCTCATTTCCTCTAGAACTTCTGCATTCCCTCCAGGTCAACCTCTGTCATGACCTCTTTCTCTTCCAATGCATGCATCCATCTTCTCACACTAAGCCTCTATAATAACAACTCTCTTTCACAATGTTACAACCTACCTCACCAAGCCTATTCTTGGCCCTTGGTCTTTTGAAAATGCTAGTCCTCTATCCAGAACCTCTTGAGCACTCTTCTTTGCTCTCTAAGGGCTTCTACGGCTACGCTTCTCTCTTTCATGACCTTCTCCTTGCTCCTTTAGAAATTATACCCACAATATCAACTATGGAATTTCTCAACAAGAAATTTATTTTGGCTCTCATACCAAAATTGGTGCAGGTGGGTTGATCACAACCAACCCCAACCAGCACTTATAGGATCTAGTGGCTACTACACTTAGCAGGACTACAAAAGTTATCCTCATGGCCAAATTTTGCGCTAAAATTGCCTCCCCGTAATTTTTCCTCCACAATCGGCATTCCACAATAAAGTTTTTGCTGTCAGGTTGTGGGATTTCAAAACACCCAAAGTCATGGTCCGCAACTTTCATTCCACAATGGCCTTCCTACAAGTGGGTTGCAAGATGCAGGATGCGGGGTGTTAATTATCCAAATTTTTGCCCCACAACTTTCCTTCTTGCAATTCTATTTCCATAGTGGCTTTTCTGCAAGCGGGTTATGGGATGTGGGATGTGGTATGCCAACTTTCCAAAGTTTCTTCCCCACAATTTCCTCTCCGCAGTTCTCCTAACCATCATATTTTTGTGGCCTTCACTCTGACTGTTGATCTTCTTCTTGATGTAGACCTCTCAGATCTATGTAGATCTGTTAACTTCGTCGCCACTTCCATTGCGGGATTCTTCTAGACCGTTAGATCTTGATCTGTGAACTCAATATCCATCATTCATTCTTTGTAAAAACTTGTTAAGGAAGAAAACCTATGGGTTGTGTCGATTGGTCATGAAATTGATCAATCCATCCTGCACTCTTCCCGATTCTTTAGCCTAACACTCTTATGCATGCATTTCCACACTACTTCAAGTATTCAAACATAAAATTGATGCGTGGATTCAACAACTTCACAGAAACACACAATGTTCAAGAAAACATCTAAGTCGGCTCTACATAGTTACACTGTTCAACAGAGCACATGCATAAATTCTAACAACCCTACAAACACACGGTTAATCCTTCTATTAAGAAACAAAGTAAAATGCGCACATCTTGGATCTCTCTCTGTCTGATTCTTCAAAATAATTACAAGTAGGGGTCAAACACAGGTCTGTCCTCTTCTCTGCAACTTAGAATTCTAAATGTTGAAGACCATAACCCTTCTACCTTCTCTAAACTATGTATTTAACCTAAAACTATGACCGCATCTGTTGAGTGGTCCTGTAACTAAAAACAAACGACTACATAGAATTATGAGAAACGTCCCTGTCTCAAATAAATAGTCAGATGCTTGATCTCCATGTTGATGTAATTGTAACTTTGGAATGTATTCACTTGTATTTCTTATCTATTGTAACCCGATGTTTATTCCAGGATGTATTGTAATGTATTTGAGTCATGTCATATCTCGATGTTTATTCCAGGAAGTTTCTATAATGAGAAAGTCATGTCAAGTCATTGTGGGTAACCCTCCTATTGGTCAAGGGTTAAAGTCTCCACAGTTGTGGGGCCCTTTGGTTATTAGACTATCCTAGTGAATTCAACCCTAGGTGTGTCATTGTAAGTTGGGGCAATAGTCCCCACCATTGTGTTACCCTCCTATTGGTCGGAGGATGCAAAGTCCCCACAAGTGGTGGGGCACTAGGTTTATTAGACACTCCTAGAGATGTCGGCTCTAGTAAGTAATTGTTAAGTGAGGCTGACATGTCGGAGTGCACTTCAAGTGAAGGAAAGAATATAAATAGAGAGTGAGCCTCTCTATTTATCTCACTTGCAACACTCACACTCACTCATTGGGGCGCATGAGTGAGAGAGGAGAAGCTCTCTCAGTGTGAGAGAGAGAGACTGCTGTTGTCGGGAGATCATCTTACTGTTTTCTGGTTTTACTATTTTGGTGTTGATTTTGTCTCTAAGGAAGTTGTGGGGTTTTCTCCTTTATGGTTTCCCTAAGGAAAACTCTTTGTGTCTCTTGTCTCTTGTGATGTGCTTATGTTTTATTGATGTGCTTGTTATTCTCTCAATTAAAAGATCCTAAGATCATAATGCTAGCTTGAATGATGAAAAACTAACATGGTATCAGAGCTAACCTGAGAAGAAGACATTATGTGGCTATAGAAGCTAGGGATTCTTACTTTTTGGTTTTCTCTCCACAATCCATCAGCAAAATTATGCTAGGCTGACTCTCCATTGAAGGGCACATCTTTCTGTCGAAGCGGAATTCGATTATGAGCATTTTCAGTTTTCGATGCGGAAATTAGGAATTTCTATAGAAAAGGAATTTTTGAGTGATCCCAGCATTGGATTGTTCTCCTCATAAAAATTTAAGTTTAGAGACCTGTATCAATATATTTGGTTGGGTGAAACTTCAGGAAAGTCAACCCCTTGTTTGACCCCAAGCTAGAAAAACACTAAATACTAAAACTACTAAGTTTTGGTACATTCGCTATATCCAGATATTGGAAAAGGTTCAAGTGCTGAAAATTTCAGGGTCCAAATATAAACTACTGATGAAGACTGTCTCCAAAAATCAGCCTCATATTCTCTCTATTCTGGGAGCTATTATCCCTCCAAGTTAGGGTTCTATCCTCTTCCAGAATTCATCCCTAAACAGGACACCTGGGGATAATTGCACGATATTGGGCTACAAAGGTCCAAATGGAATTCCTAAAGATGTTACAAAAAGGGTACGAACTATGTATTCTATGGTTCAAATATCAGAATCAGAAGATCAACCAGTGACACGTGGCATGCTATACAACTTCACTGTTCTGAACAGTCTGGTAACAGGTCACCTTGGGAAAAGGATCATAAATCCCAAATGGTGAAACCAATTCTGATGAAACCTATGGTTTTGGATCAGGGACATGAAAGGTTACGTCAGTGAGAAATTTCAAACATAGAGGAGAATAAATTTTGTAGATATCACAGAAACAGTAATAAGAATTTCGGCAGAAGAAATTGGAAAATTAGGGCTTCCTGTTTCCGGAGCTTCCCTCCACTGTTTTCAGAAAAGGACTACATTGGACATATCCATTTAAAGGGATATATCTTTCTATCCAATCAGATCTGAAATATTCCAAGTTTTTAAAATTAGGGTTTCTGTGACAAACCCTAGATCAGCCATCTCTAGAACCAGGACGGACACCTCAAATCGGTAATATCTAATCCTTTGCTATTTTCATTTGAGGTTCTCATTTCAAAGTGATCTATCACATCAGCTTGATGATAATCTTGGTGAAGTTGAAAACTTCCAACCATGGAAGTATATGATCCTTGAATAAAATGAATTGGACACCTACATGAATAGAGAGGTTCCAGTTTCAGAGGGAGATGAGGCTAGAAGCCTTTCACAAGAAGAACTTAGTCAAGGCTAAGAAGATCATGGTTGATTCAGTCATGGATCAACTTGTACCACAAGTGTCTTCCATAAAGACACCGATGAGGTTTGATTCCTTGACCAAGCTATCTGAAGGGAAGAACATATGTCAGAAGATGACCTTAAGAAACCAGTTGAAGACTGTGAAGATCCAGAATGCAGAGACCATACAATCATACTGTACTAGGGTCTCTCGAATCAAAGAACAACTTGAAGTGGTAAAAGAAGAAGTAAAGAATGCAAAAGTGGTGATAGCCACCTTGAATGGCCTCCCAGAATCATGGGATTCATTCATGCGAGGAGTGTGTGCCAGAAGGAAGTGATTACTTTCAATAGACTCTGGGAAGAAGAAGAAGCTCGACTCATAAGAAGAGAAGAGAAGATGGAAGCAACTGAAGATCAAGCTCTTACCATCCAAAGAAGATCCCTCAAATGATGAAGAATATGAAGGACTCAAATCTTGAAGAACCTCTTATCCATCCTAGCATTTGGATAAGAAACAATGGTATTATGAATGAAGAAGACAATGAAGTTGAAAGCTCAACAAGGAGTCTACCCACAAAACAAATAAAGATAAGTATTCAATTGTCATTTCATGATATTGTTTTGTTATGCATTTGTTTATATTCAGTTGATGTATTATGCATGATAGGATGTTTGCATTAATGACATTATACTACTAATATTCATGTGATGGGTAAGTAGCTCATGGTGCTATACAACTCTCCATTGCTACTTATCTAGAATGAAACCTCTTTACTGACATATTGGATTAGTGCACAAGCTCAATGTTGTCCTTGTAGAGATGGAAGGCATCTAGAAAAGTTTCATGAGATATGGATGAATGTTGTATTGGCTAAAGTAGTTGCATGATCATATATTTATGCATAATAGCTTGCCAGTATGAATATTCCTTATGTAATGTTTCTAACCATACAACTGTATTTGACTTGTAGGAAAGATTGCATACATAATCTCCTACAATAAAAGAAGGATGAGACTTGTTCCGAAGAGCAAGTGATGACAGTTCAAGATGAAGAATAATATGACGAATGCAGCGACATCATTGATGCAGAACCTTCTAGCTATGAAGAAGTAACCAATAAGAAAGGGAAGACCAGTTCAAGAATAATGATGTCTAGGATGCAGTATCAAGACCTGAAGAGAATTTCATAGTTCCATCATGCAGTAGATGGAAACATCGTGGGATACAAAACAAGATTCGTAGCACGAGGCTTCTCATGAAAAGAAGGCATAGACTATGAAAAGATATTTGCAACCAGTGGGAGTTGAGACACATAACAGGTGGAATCATGTGTGGAAATGAAAGAAGACCTTGTACAAGCTCAGAAGACACCCATGGGATAACACATACATGAGGAGCTTGATGAAGATCTGAACCTCTACTACAAGGTTGACAAAGGATGACAAGCTCACAGATGTGAGAAGAACTTTTGAAAAATTTCAAAATAGAGGATCTTGGTATCCAATGATCCTAGATACTACTTGTCACTCCAGTACAGAATGTTTCAGTGCATAAAGTACGGAAGAGAGAGGGAGTATGATGCTTCGCTTCAGAGGGAGTGACTGCAGAAGATCGTGAGGTTCAACATGGTATGACAGGATGGATAGATTACTGATGACTCTAGGCTTTACCAAGAGTAAAGCAGATTCCAACCTTTACAACAAGGTTGAGGATGGAAACCCAGTGATGCTTCTACTGTATGTAGATGATCTATTTGTGACAGGTATGGATGGGTTGATTGTTGATATGAAGAGAAAGCTTGCTGCTAAGTTTGAGATGAAGGACTTGGGGATGATGCATTACCTTTTAGGTATGGAAGTGTGGCAAAGTATGGATGGAATATTCCCTGGACAAGGGAAGTATGTAGTAGAGATCCTGAAGAGGTTTGGGATGATGGACGGCAAGACTATGGCCACACCTATGGAATCAAACTTGAAGCTATTGAGTGATGCTTCATCAGATTCAGTTGATGCTACAATGTATCGTCAAATGATTGGGTCATTGATGTACCTGACAAACACGATACCAGACATTTGCTTTGCTGTGAACACCTTGAGCCAGTTCTTGACACATCCGAGAAATGTTCACTTGATTGCTGCAAAGCATATTCTGAGGTACCTAAAGGGTACAGTTGATTATGGGCTCAAGTACAATGCAAGTCAGAAGATTAACCTAGAGGGTTATGTTGATTCATATTGGGCAGGAAGTGCCATTGATAGGAAGAGCACTTCAGGGTGTTGCTTCAGTATGGGCTCAGGTGTGATATCTTTGTTTAGTAGGAAGCAATCCTGTGTGGCACTGAGTACAGCTAAAGCAGAGTATGTCGCAGCTTGTTCAGCTACTTGTGAGGAAGTATGGCTGTGGAAGCTACTGTCTGATGTATTTGATCTCTAGTTGGATGCTACTTGTATACATTGTGACAACTAGAGTTGCGTGAAGTTGTTAGAAAATCCAGTGTTCCATGACAAGTCGAAGCGCATCAAGATCAAGTATCACTATATCAAGGATATGGTGCAGAGGGGAGTAGTGAAGCTCCAATATGTTGTGACGGAGGAATAGATAGCTGATGTATTGACACAACCATTGGCTAGAGTGAAGTTTGAGTACTTCAGGGAGAAGCTTGGTGTTCTCCAGATCGAGGTTTCCTCCAAGGGAAAGTGATGAGTCCCATAACAATTCTGACATGGTGAGAGGATTGGTTCCTTCCATGATTAGATGTAATGGTTGAGCCATCTGTCATGGTGAGAGGATTGGTTCCTTCCATGACAGATATGAGATCGAGATCCATAGCCATTCTGACAAGCAGGTCAAATGTAAGGGCTGAGCCATTTTGTCATGGTGAGAGGATTGGTTCCTTCCATGTCAGATGTGAGTGCTAAGCCATTCTAATATGATTGTAGGATTGGTTCCTACATGATAAGATATAAGGGCTATGGCCATTCTTGGAATGGAGCTGCCTGGTGAGGTACCATGAAAACTCAGTTTATGACTGAGGGCCATTCTGATATGACCGTGAGATTTGTTCTCACATGATCATATATGAGTGCATGGCCATTCTGATGTGATAGAGGGATGTGTTCCCACTTGATCAGATGTAAGGGCTGAAGCCATTCTATCATGGCTAAAGGATTAGGTTCCTCCCATGTCAGATATGAGTGTTAAGCCATTCTGACTTAGTGTCAAATATAAGGGCTACCGCCATTCTCTGAATGGAGCTACCTGGTGAGGTACCAAGGATCCTTAGTCTAGGACTGAGAGCCTTTTTGATGTGACTGAGGGATGTGTTCCCACGTACTCAGATATAAGTGCTGAGCCATTTCACAAATGATAGTAGTTTGGGTTCCTATCATGCTGGTGACTATAAGTGTTATGCCTTTTCACATATGGTAGTAGTTTGATTTCCTACCATGCTGGTGATTGTAAGTGCTAAGCCTTTCCACAGATGGTAGTAGTTTGAGTTCGTACCATGTTGGTGGATGTGAGTGCTGTGCCTTTCCATAGATGATAGTAGTTTGGGTTCCTATCATGTTGGTGGTTGTAAGTGCTAAGCCATTTCATAGATGATAGTAGTTTGAGTTCCTATCATGTTGGTGAATGTGAGTGCTCGGCATTTCTGATATGATTATAGGATTGGCCCCTACATGATCAGATGTGAGTGTTGGGCATGCCTTTCTGACGAGTAGGTCAGGTGTAAGTTTTGGGTGGGCCATTCTATCTTAGTTTCAGATATAAGTGCTGAAGAAAGACCTACATGGAGGCTAGGCCTACAACCATCATGAAAAAGGGTTGGCTGTGTAGAACTTCCTGTGACGAGAAGAATCATAAGATAGCACCTATGGTACTGATCCAGATCAAGTGAGGATCTAGATCCAGTGATGATGATTCAGTAGTGATGATCCAGATCGAGTGGTTATCCAGACCCAGAGATGATTCTCTAGAGATGATCATCTCTAGAGAATGATCCAGATCAAGTGATGATCTAGATTCAGTGATGATGATCCAGATCGAGTGATGATTCAGATCCAGTGATGATGATCCAGATTGAGTGATGATCTAGATTCAGTGATGATGATCCATATTGAGTGATGATCTAGATCCAGTGATGATGATCCAGATCCAGTGATGATCTAGATTCAGTGATGATGATCTAGATCAAGTGATGATCCAGATCCAAATGAAGATGACTTACAATATGAATATGACTTGAAGATGAAGATGACTTTGAAGATGACGAAGACCTGATGATGACCCATATGATACAGAGAATAAGACTTGTGCTGATAAATTGTGTCGAGAGAATACCTTCCTAGTTAAGAGGGAGTGTTAATGTAATTGTAATTTCAGAATGTATTCACTTGTATTTCTTATCTATTGTAACCCGATTTTTATTACGGGATGTATTGTAATGTATTTGAGTCATGTCATACCCCGATGTTTATTCCAGGAAGTTTCTATAATGAGAAATTCATGTCAAGTCATTGTGGGTAACCCTCCTATTGGTCAAGGGTTAAAGTCTCCACAGTTGTGGGGCCGTTGGGTTATTAGACTATCCTAGTGAAGTTGACCCTAGGTGAGTCATTGTAAGTCGAGGCAATAGTCCCCACCATTGTGTTACCCTCGTATTGGTCGGAGGAGGCAAAGTCCCCACAAGTGGTGGGGCACTAGGTTTATTAGACACTCCTAGAGATGTCGGCTCTAGTAAGTAATTGTTAAGTGAGGCCGACATGTTGGAATGCACTTCAAGTGAATGAAAGAATATAAATAGAGAGTGAGCCTCTCTATTTATCTCACTTGGAAAACTCACACTCACTCATTGGGGCACATGAGTGAGAGAGGAGAAGCTCTCTCAGCGTGAGAGAGAGAGAGACTACTACTATCAGGTGATCATCTTACTATTTTCTGGTTTTACTGTTTTGGTGCTGATTCTATCTCTGAGGAAGTTGCGGGGTTTTCTCCTTTATGGTTTCCCCGAGGAAAACTCTTTGTGTCTCTTGTCTCTTGTGATGTGATTATGTTTTATTGCTATGCTTGTTATTCTCTTAGTTAAAAGATCCTAATATCATAATGCTAGCTTGAATGATGAAAAACTAACACTCCATGAGGGATTCATGATACACAATCCTTCCTACGACTAAAAAAATATGGCTCCACAAAATAAACAAATAAAAACTATGCCACGGGATGTGACCAACTCATCACATTTCTAGCATGCCATGATGCTCCTGCATCAACAAGAGACTGTAAACTGAAGACTCATATGAGGAATACTGTTGCAATTAAATCTCAGAACACCAAACAAAATAAATATTGGAGAGAAAAGGAAGAATAGGAGAGTTACATGATTGATCTATGTGCAACCGAAAGCCAAAACTTATGGCACTTGGACATTGGTTGTTCAAAACATATGACCGGTGACCCAAGCAAATTCATAACCTTAAAAGATAGTAAGGGAAAAGTCACTTTTGGAGGTAGTTTGTCCTCTAAAGTAATCAGCAAAGGAACAGTTGTTGTCAATAGCAAGATCAAAGCAGAAAATGTTTTGCCAGTTGAAAACCTCTAGCCTAATATTCTCAGTGTAAGTCAAACATGTGACCAAGGACACATTTGCATATTTGACTCAGAAACATGTGAAATCATGAGTAAGAAAACAAGAAAGTTTGTTGGCATTTCTATGAGAAATACAAACAATGTATACATCTTGGAAAATGAAAACCAAAGTTACTTAAGTATGGTAGATGAAAGTTGGTTATGGCACAGAAGGTTGGGACATTTAAGTTTTGACAATATTGCCAAAATAAGCATAAAGGAAGCTGTAAGAGATCTACCAAAAAATGTAGTTCCTCTAAGCTCTGTATATTAACATTGTCTACATGGGAAGCAAACCAGAGCTAGTGTTAAAATAAAATAACATATGACCTCACACCCTATGAAATATTATGCACAAATCTTTGTGGACCAACCAAAACTAAAAATTTGCAAGGAGATCACTATTTTATGTTTCTCATTGATGATTACACAAGGATTACATGGGTGTCATTCCTCAAATAAAAATTAGAATCTTTAAAAAAAATTATAATCTTCAAGGTAATGGATGAAAATGAGTCAAGTATGAAAATCAAGTGTCTTAGATCAGATAATGGGGGAGAATTTATTTCAAATTAATTCAATGAGTTATGTGAAGGTCAAGAAATTAAGAGACAATTTTCGACTACAAAAACTCCTCAACAAAATGGGGTTGTTGAAAGGAAAAACAAAACAGTCCAAGAAGCTGCCATAACTATGCTCAATGAAGCAAAACTGTCAAATTCATTTTGGAGAGAAGTTGTATACATAGCTGTCTACATACTTAATAGAGGACAAGTCAGACTGAATGAGGATAAGACCCCCTATTAATTCTGGTATGGAAGACTAGCCTCTGTCAAATATTTTAAAATATTTGGCAGTAACTGTTACATCAAAAGAAACGAGGATGACATTGGAAAGTTCGAATCCAGGATTGATGAAGGAATGTTTTTAGGATACTCATCCACCAAAAAGGGATATAGGTATTACAATAAAAGGTCATATAAAATTGTAGAAAGTATTGATGTGAAATTAGATGATATAAAACCAAGGAAAGAGAAAATTCTTGACAATATTGAAAATACATGTGATGATGAAATAAAATACTTGCAAAAGGACGAGAACATCCATAGAGAAGAAGAAAAAGAGAATGAAGATACACAAGAAGATGATGAAGACTTCCCTAGACTTGACACTAAAAATCCTTATAGGAGGGTACAAAAGGATCATCCAGAGTCACAAATCATGGGTGATACAAATGCTAGAGTCAAAACAAGAAGACAACTACCAGATGTTGAACAAGCTCTACTCTCAATAGTAGAACCCAAGAACATTACAAAATCCAGCAAAATTGATGAATGGGTCAAAGCCATGAATGAAGAACTAGATCAGATTAAGAAAAATGAGACCTAGGAACTTGTCCCAAGGCCTAAAGATAGGAACATTGTAGGAACCAAATAGGTTTTCAAAAGCAAGTTCAATCAAAATGGAAAATTAATAAGGAACAAAGCAAGATTGGTTTGTAAGGGGTATGTCGAAGCGGAAAGTATTGATTTTGAGGAAACTTATGCTCCTATTGCTTGAATTGAATTAATAAGAATGTTGTTAGCATTGTCATGTCATAAAAACTTAAAATTATATCAAATGGATGTCAAGTTTGCATTCCTGAATGGAAACCTGGAAGAAGAAGTGTATATTGAACAAACTACAGGGTTTCTGTTGTTTTAAAAAAAATATTATGTCTGTAAACTAAAAAAAGGCATTGTATGGTCTAAACGAAGCTCCAAGAGCATAGTTTTCAAGACTAGATAGTTACTTGAAACATCAAGGTTTTAAAAGAGGAGTCATTGAAAGTAATACTTACCTAAAAATCAAAGATAAAAATATGATAATTGTTGTTGTCTATGTCGATGATATCATTTTTGGAAGAAATATTCAAATCCTAAGTGTAAATTTTTCCTCTGAAATGAAGAAAAAATTCAAAATGCCAGTGTTGGGTGAATTGACATTCTTCTTGGGATTGCAAGTTTAACAAACAAACAAAGGAATATTCATCTCTCAAACTAAGTACATCAAAGATATGTTGAAGAAGTTTAAAATGAAATATTCCAAACCTGTTGGTACTCCTATGGTCACTGGTTGCAAGTTAAGTAAGGATGATGAATCTCTGGAAGTAGATCATACCATGTTTAGATCCATGATTCGTAGTATGCTATATGCGACAACCACAAGACCAGATGTGATGCAAGTTGTTGGATTGGTGGCTAGAATCCAGTTAGCTCCCAAAGAAAGACATATAACAGCAATAAAAGGGATTTTGGGATATCTAAAAAGTACTATGGAGTATGGTTTATAGTATCCAAAAGGAAAATACATTACCTTGAAAGTGTTTACTGATGCATATTTTGAAGGAACTATTGATGATCAGAAAACTACCAGTGGAGCAGCATTCTTTCTGGGAAATTGTTTAGTATCATGGTCAAGTAAAAAATAATCCTCTGTTTCACTCTCTATAGTAGAAGCGCAATATATAGCTTCCGCATCATGATACATTCAGTTTATTTGGATGAAACAAACCATAGAAGACCTACTTATAAAATATGAACATCCAATAGTGATCAAGTGTGATAACACTGGTGCTATAAACATGTATAAAAATCCTATCATGCATGTTGATGTATTTGTAACTTCGAAATGTATTCACTTGTATATTTCATATATTGTATTTGATTGATCCCCGATGTTCCTATCAGGAGAATCATTAATGTAAACAAGTAATACAAAGTCATAGAGGTTAACCTTCCTAGTTTATAAGGGGTCAAAGTCCCCACAATTTCAGAGCACTAGGGTTATTAGACTCTCCTAGAGAAGTCGGCCTTGGTAAGCAATTGTCAAGTCGAAAATTAGTATAAATAGAGAGTGAGACTCTCTATTTCAACCACACACTCACACAACTATAATGGATAGGTGAGAGAGAAGTATCTTGCTCAAGTGAGAGAGAGAGAACAACTATTGGAGATCATATTTTTGTCTTTGGGTTTTACTGCTACCATTGGTGCTCATTTTATCTTTGAGGAAGTTGTGTGGTTTTCTCCTTTATGGTTTCCCTGAGGAAAATGTTTGTGTCTATTGTCTCTTGCGATTGATTGTTTTGCATGTTATTCTCTCATATAAGATCCTAATATCTTATCGCTTAAATGATATAAATCTACCATGGTATCAAAGCTAACCTGAGAAGAAGACACTGTGCAGCTGCGAAAGCTAGGGATTCTTACTTTTTGGATCTCTCTCCACAATCCATCAATAAGAGGAGGCTAGGATGACTCTCCTTTGAAGGGTGCATATTTCTATCAAAGCCGAATCTGATTCTGAGCTTTTTCAGTTTTTGACCTACCGTTTTATTGGGAAATTAGGTATTTTCATAGAAGTGGAATTTTTGAGTGAGCCCATCCTAGGATTGATCTTCTCATCAAAATAAAATTTTAGAGACAAAAATCGAGGTTTTTGGTTGGGTAGAACTCCATGAAATTCAAACCCTAATTTTCCCTAGAACCAGAAACCAACACTCCGAAAGATCAGCTCCAAATCCAGTTTTCAGCTTCTCAAATTGGTAAGATCTAAATATTTTGTATTTCAATTTGAGGCTCTCTGTTAATATGTCTCATCACACCAAGCTTGATGAAAATATTGAGGGATCTGACAACTTTCGATCCTGGAAGTGTAGGATCTCCCTGGTCCTGGAAGAAAATAAGTTGGACTCTTACATTAGTGATGAGGTTCTAGCTCTAGAGGGAGATGAGGCTAAGACCTTATAGAAAAGGAAATTGGCCATGGCTAAGAGGATTATTGCTGATTCAATCAAGGATAACCTCATACCACAGGTGTCCTCCCTAAATACACCTAAAGATATGTTTGATGCCTTAACCAAGCTATTTGAAGGGAAGAATAGTAATCAAGAGATGACTTTGATAAACTAGTTGAAGAATGTAAAGATCCAGAATGAAGAGACCATACAGTCATACTTTACAAGGGTGTCTCAAATCAAGGAACAACTTGAAGCAATAGATGAAGAAGTAGAGAATGTAGAAATTGTGATGACCACCTTGAATGGTCTCCCTAGGTCATGGGATTCTTTCATCCAAGGGATCTATGCCAGAAAGAAGCTAATCAATTTTAGTAGGCTATGGGAAGAATGCCCACAAGAAGAAGCTCGAATAGTAGCTCGAGAAGAAAAGATGGGAAATGAAGATCAAGATCTCACAGTACACTCCAAAAAAAGAAGAAGGGACACTCATCATCACCAAGTAAGCATTCTCACCAAATACAAAAACCTGGAATATCAAGTAAGGATCTATCAAAACTCAAATGCTATACATGTGATGAGAGAGGACACTTTGCTAGAAATTGTCCTAAAAATAAGAATGGATCTCAAAAGAAGACACCATGCTCCCATTGCAAAGGATGGTGATCCTCCCAGGAAGAGAGTCAAACAAGAAAGTGAATATTCTTCAAGTGATTAAGAATATGTTGTGATCTCTGCTCTCACAAGAACTATCACACATGGAAGCAAATATTGGGTTATTGACAGTGGGGCTTCCAAGCACATGACAGGATTCAAGGAATATTTTGTAAACTATTCGAACATGATTCACCCCACAAAGTAAAACTTCGGGATGACTACCAATATCCCATAGAAGGTAGTGGTGAATCCTCATATAAGTTAGACTCTGGAAAGTCTATGAAGATGAAGGATGTTTTTTTGTACCAGGACTAAAGAAGAATCTTCTCTCAATATCAACATTAGATGCAAAAGGAATGAGGGTTGTATTTGTAGATGGCCAAGTCCTCATGTGGCCAAAAGGAAACACTATAGATGATGCAGTTGTAACTAGAGAGCAAGAAGATCGACTATACAAATTGAAGGGATAACCAAAACAAGCCTTGGTCCATAGTTCGATAGAGCCAAATGAACTTTGGCATAGAAGGCTTGCACATGTGCACTATAGAGCACTACCACTCGTAAGGAAAGTTGTTGAAGGACTTCTATAAATGCAGGAAAAACATGAAGGATTTTGCAAGGGATGTACGAAAGGAAATAACACAAAGTAGTGAGAGCAAAGAAAAATGAATCTTGGAAATCATTCACTCCGATGTATGCAGTCCAATGTCATCCAATTCATTAAGTGGGTATGTACACTATGTTTCTTTCATTGATGATTTTTCTAGGAATACATGGATATACTTCATGAAAAGAAAGGATGAAGTATTCAACAAGTTTAAAGAATTCAAATCCTTGATCGAAAATCACACAGAAAATAAAATCAAGACCTTTCGATCAAACAATGGTGGAGAATTCACATCAAATGAATTCAAAGATTTATGCAAAGATTCAGGGATTAAGAGCGATTTAACCACTCCATATAATCCACAATAGAATGGGGTTGTAGAAAGGAAGAATAGAATGATTATGGACGATGCAAGGGCAATGCTTCATGATCAAGATCTTCCCATGCATCTATGGGAAGAAGCTACTAGAATAGTTTTGTATGTACAAAACCATACTCCACATAGAGTACTCGAGAACAAGACACCAGAAGAAGTCTTCTCTGGCAAGAAACCAAAATTCAGTCACCTCAGAATATTTGGATGTCCAGTGTGCATACACATTCCAAAAGAAAAGAGGAAAAAGTTATATCCCTCGGGGAAGAAGGCCCAAGGGTATATTTGTGGGATTAGTGAAATCTTGAAGTCCTACAGAAAATACTTCCCAAGATTCAAGAATATTGACATCAGCAAGGACGCAACATTTGATGAAGACTCGGCTTACAACAAATCCAGAAAGAGACCTTCTGAAGACCTTGAAGAAATAGAATTACCCAAGATTAAAGATACAACTATGAATGATGCAACTGAAGAAGAAGATCGAGAAATAGAAGAACACCAAGAACCTGTAGATCCACCCAAAGACAAGAACCCTCACAAGAGGAAACTTGTGTGGGTATGAGAGGCTATCCAAGGTGCATAAAGATATGGAGCTCCAAAGAAATACACAGAGAGAGGAAAAGAACTAGGTCCTATTGCAGTTATGTAGCTATTATGTGACATCATTGATAAATAACCTTCCAACTATGAGGAAGCTGCAAAAAAGAAAGAATGGAAGGATTCTATGATCGAGGAGTACTAGTCAATCATGAAGAATGATGTCAGGGATGTTGTCCCAAGACCAGAAGGGAAGTCTCTCGTGACTTCCAAGTGGAACTACAAGATTAAGGATGATGTAGATGGTAGCATAGAGAAATACAATGCAAGATTTGTGGATCATGGATTCTCCCAGAAAAAAGGAATAGATTATGACAAAAAATTTACACTTGTAGCCAGATACACTTCCATCAGATCAGTACTTGCTCTGGCTACAGTAATGAAATGGAAGATACACTACATGGATGTCAAGACTACTTTCTTGAATGGTGTACTAGAAGAGGAAATGTATGTGGAGCAGCCACTTGGTTTTGAGACACATGAAATGGATACTCATGTGTGTAAATTGAAGAAATCCCTATACGGTTTGAAACAGGCACCCAGGACATGGTACAGAAAAATTGACATCTTTCTATCCAGTTTAGGCTTTAGCAAGAGTAAAGCAGATTCCAACCTTTACTACAAGTTCGAAGAAGGGAAACCAGTTATACTCCTACTATATGTAGATGACCTATTTGTAATAGGTGTAGATGGGTTGATTGCTAATAAAAAGAGGAATCTTGCTGCTGAGTTCGAGATGACGGACTTGGGTATGATGCACTACTTTCTAGGAATGGCGGTGTGGCAGAATACAGATGGAATCTCCCTAGGACAAGGGAAGTATACGGTAGAGATCCTAAAGAGGTTCAGGATGATGGACTGTAAGTCCATGACCACACCTATGGCATTGAACCTAAACCTATTGAGTGATGCCTCATCAGAATCGGTTGATGCTATGATGTATCATCAGATGATTGGGTCCTTGATGGACCTCACAAATATGAATATGAGGGTACAGTTGATTATGGGCTCAAGTATGAGGTGAATCAGAAGATTAACCTAGAGGGTTATGTTGATTCATATTCAGCGGGAAATTCCATTGATAGGAAGAGCACTTTGGGGTGTTGCTTCAGTATGGGATCAAGTGTGATCTCTTGGTTTAGCAGGAAGAAATCCTGCATGGCACTAAGTACATCCTAAGTAGAGTATGTCATAGCTTGTTCTTCTAGTTGTGAGGAAGTGTAGCTAAGGAAGATACTATCTTATTTGTTTTATCTCCAGTTGGATGCTACTTGTATATATTGCAACAACCATAGTTGTGTGAAGTTGTCGAAGAACCCAGTTTTCCATGACAAGTGGAAGCATATCGAGATCAAATATCACTATATCAGGGATATGGTGCAGAGAGGAGCAGTGAAGCTCCAGTATGTTGTGACGGACAAATAGATAGCTGATGTCTTGACCAAGCCATTAGCAAGAGTGAAGTTTGAGTACTTCAGAGAGAAGCTTGGTGTTCTCCAGATCAAGGTTCCCTCTATAGGGAAGTGATGAGTCAATGAACCCTTCTGACATGGATGTAGGATTGGTTCTTCCCATGGTCATATGTAAGTGTAGAGCCCTTCTAACATAAATGTTGGATGTGTTGCTTGCATGGTCATATGTAAGTGCAGAGCCTTTCTGGCATGAATGTTGGACGTGTTCCTCTCATGGTCAGATGTAAGTGCAAAGTCCTTCTGACATGAATGTTAGATTTGTTCCTCTCATTGTCAGATATAAGTGCAAAGCCTTTTTGACATGAATGTAGGATGTGTTCCTCTCATGGTCAGATGTAAGTGCAGATCCCTTCTGAAATGAATGTTGGATGTGTTCCTATCATGGTTAGATGTAAGTGCATATCCCTTCTAACATGAATGTTGGATGTGTTTCTCTCAAGGTTAGATGTAAGTGCAGAGCCCTTTTGACATGAATGCTAGATGTGTTCCTCTCATGGTCAAATGTAAGTGCATATCCCTTCTGAAATGAATGCTAGATGTGTTCCTCTCATGGTCAGATGTAAGTGCAAATCCTTTCTGACATAAATGTCAGATTGATTCCTCCTATGGTCAGATGTGAGTGCTAGGACTTTATAACATGGATCGAGGATGTGTTCATCCCATGGTCAAATGTGAGTGTTGGGCGGTCCTTTCTGATATGGATGCAGGATGTGTTCCTCCCATGTTCATATATAAGCACTGAAGAAGAAGAAGACCTACATGGAGGCTAGTCCTACAACCAATATGAAAAAGGGATACCTCTGTAGAACTTCTTGTGATGAGTAGAATTGAGATATAGCACCATTTGATCGAGATAGTGGAAGCATTGATGATGATGATGATCC
This sequence comes from Pseudotsuga menziesii, assembly GCA_001517045.1. Lineage (NCBI taxonomy): Eukaryota > Viridiplantae > Streptophyta > Pinopsida > Pinales > Pinaceae > Pseudotsuga > Pseudotsuga menziesii. The sequence goes on from LPNX010425633.1 coordinate 517,736, forward strand.
AGTAATGATCCAACTTTGGTGATGATCCAGTGATCATACAATTTTGATGATGAGCCACGGTTGATGATGATCTAGAGAAGAAGAATTGTGGTAACGTATTATGTCAAGAGAATACCTTCCTAGTTAGGAGGGAGTGTTGATGTATTTATAACTTCAGAATGTATTCACTTGTATATGTCATATATTGTATTTCATATCTTGTATTTCATTGATCCCCGATGTTCCTATCGGGAGAATAATTAATGTAAACTAGTCATGTAAAATCATAGAGGCTAACCCTCCTAGTTGATCAAGGGTCAAAGTCCCCACAGTTTTGGGGCACTAGGATTATTAGAATCTGTTATCACTCCAGGAAAATCCTCTAGGTTGTAGCTTGAGGATGCTTGGTAAATTACAATGTTTTTTGGGGTTTTTAGATATGGTTCAAGTCAGTCGACCTATGTAACCTTTCTACTATCAAGGCATGCATAAAACTCACTCATTTACAAGGCTTTTAGTTGCAATTTGCTCAGAAGTTTGACAATAATGTACAGGGATGGAGAACTCACCAAGCTAGCAGACTTACACACATAACACATGCATATAAATGGATAAATACTATTGAGGATGGTATTTATAAATCAAATATCACTAATAAACCAATAGGATGATATCTATCGGCCTTTTAATAAATTTGAAAATGACCTAAATGCATATTTAGGCATAAACACAGTAAAGAAAGAGATGATGGCTGAACAATTCACAACAAAAGAGCTTATATCATGAATAAGTAAAATTAGAAGCTTGAAAGCATTATTGTCTCATAAATCCTTGAAGTTGAACCTTTATTATAAAATCAATCATGGGATTTATAGCCTTCTACAAAAATGACAGATCCTAAAAATTTGATCTGTACAAAAAATACTTGAAAGTGATAGTTTTTTCAGATTAAGGCTTCAAACCCTTGCTAACTATTTGTCTATATGTTATGAATATCTAGTTCACTGAGAGAACTTTTAATAACTGAATTGGTTGCTGATAATCACCACTACTGGTTCATTGTAAAAATTGTCACCAACAGATAGTGTTTCGGCAATTTAATGAAGTGGCCTTTCTTGCTTAAATCACCTGATTTTTCTAGCTTGTTTCCTCGGTCACCGATTGGGAGCTCTACCCTCTAACCCGTCGGTGCCTTAGGCCTGAATTTTGCTACAGTGTCGGTGTCTTAAATACCTAGCGTCTTGACATTTTCTTCATTGACGCTTTCCATCACTAGCTTTTCGATGATCGGAAGCTGAAACAACTAATGCATCAGAACCTCAAGAAGAATGTTGCCATTGTTTCAGAGGTGAAACGAACAAATTTTATCACTGTCGAAAGTATTTTGATGAAGGAATTGGAGCTTTAGTTCTCTATTCCATCGACACTGCAGAGGAGCTTAGTTTTAAATTCGTCGATCCATAGCCCTTAGCTCTTCCGATCATCGATGATTTCTATGAATTGATCAGAGGCCTTGTCTGTTTGTCTTCCACCATTTCGGTTCCTTAGTGGACTAACTCGTCAATCCATATCCCTTAGTTCTTTCAATCGCCAATGATTTTTCTATTTATTGATCGGAAGCCATAGTCTATATATCTTCCACCGTTTTGTCTCCTTAGTGGACTATCTTGCCGACGGTTAGTATTTTCAAGTTTTGAACTAATTTCATCACTATCGGAGGTCAGTAGAAGTTTGAATCGGAGCTTTAGTTCTCTATGCCGCTGACACTGTGGAGATGTTTATCTTTAACCTTGCCGATACGTATCCCTTACTTCTTTTAATCACCGAAATGTTCATCTGATCATGGAAGTCATAGTCTACAAGTCTATCAATGGCTAATGAGATATTCTGATCCTCGCCCAAGCAACCGAAGCTACAACTTTGTGAATGTTTTATCAACAACGGAGGCTTTCAAAATGTTAGTGAAATTCATATCCCTCATTATGTGAATTAAATTCTTTATATGAAATAAATTATTTTGGGAGATAACATCTGGCTCCTACTTGGGGATGGGAACCTCCCAGTGAGGTCCCAAGAACTCTAGACAAAAATGCCTTTCCCTAAAAGCAACTAAGTAACTTAAAACTATTCTTTATTGTTCCATTGGGAATGGAGTCTTATTCTAAAATCAAAACAACCTACTATATACTAATTTACAATCATAAGGCCTCAGAGCCTCAAATAAAATAGAGCTTCAAGAACCACCCATTTACTGGGCCATCAAATACCTCTTCACCTTCCAAACTCTGCAATTTGAAGCTGTTATTCTTATGTACCTGGGATATCACAAAAGGGAAAATCCATAAAGAGTCAAATTTTCCATGTTTCCCCTTGTCCTGCCTAATAGCATCCCACTTGAGGACCCAATATCCGACCTGGAAGTTGTCTGCCTTTGCTCTTTTGTCAAACATGCCCTTTATCCTCTATTGATGAGCTTCTGATTTTCCTATAACTTGCTCCCTGATCTGCTATAACTCCACCAAATCCATCATCCTTCTCATCATATAATTTGGTTCATCCTCCTCTTCTTGAAAGAACTTTGCCACTGGAAGGATGAGCTGGATAGGAAAGATGGCCTCAGTGCCATAAACTATTTTGAATGGAGAAGTCCCTATGGATATTTTGTCTGTCACCCTATCAACCCATAAAGCAAACTTAATCTTTGAATCCCAACTTTTATAATTTGTCTATAGCAATTTCCTAATGATTCTAACTAAGCTTTTGTTGGATGACTCAGCCAGGCCATTGCCTTGTGGGTAATAGGATGTGGAGTGCACTAGTTTAATACCCATTGATTCACACATTTTAACTAATGCCCTAGCCTTAAAATCTAGTGCATTATTAGTTACTAACCTTACTGGGCAACCAAACCTACTGAACATGTTCTCATATAAGAATCTCATGATGACTTGATGAGTGGCATTTTTGGTGGGCACTGCTTCTATCCATTTGGTAAAGTAGTCAATGCCTACTAAGATCCATTTATGCTATCCACTAGAAGATGGATTTATTTCACCTATGAAATCTAGACCCCATTGCTAGAAAGGCCCATTCACTGTAACAGGCCTAAGGGGCAAGGATTTGAGTTGTTGCTTCCCTATAAATCTTTGACATTGGTCACAGGCATTTACAAAAGTGCATACATCAGCAAAGAGGACTGGCCAATAGTATCCTGCTCTTAATATCTTGTGGGATGTGTTTTTCCAGTAGTGGTGACCTCCACATGTACTAGAATGAAAGTGATGCATGACCTGCTCTACTTCCTCTTTATCTAGACACCTTAACAAAATTACAAACTGATCCCTCCAATACAAAAAATGTTCAATTATGCAAAACTTAACAGATTTCAAATTGAGAGCTTGTGCTTGGTTAGGAGTGATATCAAGAGAAACTTCTAATTTTAGCAAAAATTGAATGATACATGAGTACCACTCACATGAAGTTATGTTCTTGGCTACTGATGTACTATTATTCTGATCTTGATTTACTTCTGTTTTAGCTTCTACCATAGTCTGCACCTTTGCTGATCTGACACATGTGAAATTTATTCCCATTAGTTCACAGTTTTATTTGGCCATGACTTTGGCCAGACCTAATCCATTTACCAGCTTGGTGTGTTTCACCTCTACATCAAACTCAATGAGTTTGGCAATCCACTTAGCTCTCTTCCCATCAATGTCAGGCTGAGTCAAAACATCCTTCACAGTAGCTAAAGGGACATATGCAATGACCTTTGCATGGATAATGTAGATTCTGAAAGTATTCAAAGATTTTATGAGAGCATAAGCCTACTTCTCAATTGGGTCATACTTCAGCTCAGCATCTCTCAGAGTTCTGCTAGAAAAAGCAATTGGATGATCAAGGCCTTCATCATTCTTTTGTAATAATACAGTTTCCACTATGTCATAAGATGCAAAAGAGAAAATGTAAAAACCCTTGGTGTAGTCGAGACTAATCAGGGTTGGGGCCTCCATGATGGGTTTCTTAATGTCTTCAAAATAGTTTCTTGCTTGGTCAGTCCACTTTATTTCTGCATCCTTTTTTAGCATGACTATTATATGCTTTACCAGCTCGGAGAAATTTGGAATGAACCTTCTGAGAAAGTTTATCTTTCCTAAAAAGGACTAAATATCTCTTTTTCACCTTGGTATTGACAGTTTTTGGATTTCTTCCACTCTCATCAGATCGATCTTTACACCTTCAGCTGAGACTATGTGGCCTAGGAGCTTTCCTTCATTGAGTGCAAACTAGGACTTCTTGGGGTTTAGTGATATTCCGTACCTTCTGCACTTCAGAAATACCTTCCTTAAATGCTGCAAGTGGTCATGATTCCTGTGAGAGTAAACTATTAGTTCATCCAAATATATCAACACAAATTTATCTTTTAGCCCTACAAAAGCTAGGTCCATAGCTCTCTCAAAAGTAGCTCTAGCATTCATTAGCCCAAATGGAATTTTAGCATACATAAAGGTGCCCCAAGGGGTGGTAAAGGCGGTCTTCTCTTGGTCATCTAGGTGCATAGCAACTTGGTTGTATCCAGAGAAGCCATCAAGGAAGGACATGACCCTGGCCCCCGATGCTTTCTGCAGCAAATGTTCCATCTTGGGTAGTGGATAGTTGTCTTTTTTGGAACACTTGTTCAGGTTTCTAAATTCCACACACAACCTGATTTCTCCATTTTTCTTTCTTACCACTACTAGATTTCCAATCCACTTGGAATACCTGAGGGGAATTATGATCTTGGCTTTAAGGAGCTTGTGGATCTCTTTTTCAATCACTGGTAATAGGAGAGGGCTGATGGGTCTTAGCTTTTATTTGAAAGGAATGGTGTCCTTCTCCAAAGGAATTCTGTGCTAGATGATATTGGTGTCATAAGTTTTTAGGTCACTATAATCATAGGAAAAAAAATCAGCAAACTCCTTTATCAAGATGCAAAGTTTAGACTTCTGATCAGCATTCAACCCAGTGGAAAGATTTATTAGTTTAGGATGGCTTTGGCTGCCTATGTTTTTCTCTTGGATAGCAGGGTCTAGCTCCTTTTTAGTAGGCTTGAGAGGGATGTCATTGTGATCAAAAAATTCTTCCAGTGGTACTAGACCTCAGGGTATGTAGTTGCTGGGAAATTGGACAATATTGTGCTCAGTCACTTTATCATTTAACTTGAGCTGCTTGGATTCCTCCATGTTATGGTTTTCCTGGTCTATGTGTATGTTAGAGAATTCAGCTACTAACAGAAGGAATTTACTAAGTGCCTCATCATTTTCAAACACCCTCCAAAATTTTACATTGTCTGGCAAAGAGGGTTTGTACTTGACGTGACATGATAGCTGATATTAGGGGGTAAAGGAGGAATGAACACACTTGCAGATATGACCAAGGAAGAAGCTAGGTGATTCAAATCCCTAGGAATATATGACAGTTCAAAAAACATAAAGGAGTCTCCAATTCTCCATACCTCATCCTTGTAGGCCTTCAATCTGATATTTTTTGTCTAAAAAGTTTTATTGACCTGTTGTCTGATGAGGTCCACGTCTCCAAAAATATTCACGCACATGATCCCCATCTCCTTGGAAGCTCTAACTCCTAGCAGTAAGGCTTCATATTCTACTACGTTGTTTGTGGTTTTGAAATCAAGCTTATAAGACAGGTGAATATTTTCCTTAGATGGGGAGATCAAGACTACACCCGCGCCTGCTGAGTTTTGAGTGCTACCCCATTGAAATACCTGGTCCAAATCATTGTTGTGACTTCTTCGGGCTGTGGACAAGTGGGCTCAGTGAGCTGAACTGATGTCTTCTGATTATCATTTATTTGCAAAATGAAAGACCCAAAATCGGTGTCCACCGGGTAGATGGGGTGATTTATTGAGCGACTCTCCTTGCTTATAATGTACGCTAGCTTATTTTCCCTGTACAATCTCTTAGTTTCTCCTCCGAACATGGGAATGGTTGCTAATGTGAGATCCATCTAAAGGGTGCCACCTAGTCTTTTGCTCCATGACCAAGACAGCAAGAGGCCAAATTTTGGAGAAATATCGGCCACTACAATGTCCATCATTACACTTTTCGAAGGTAGTTGCGTTAAGTTTACAGCGAGGTCTTTGATGAAGCCTAAGCACTTGACCTTCCTAGATTCAAAGGAGAATAAATCATGGTAGGGATTGGTGATGCTGAGGCCAATCTCATCCATCACAGCCTTTGGCATTAGGTTATGGGAGGCTCTTGAATCCAACAAACAGTTATGGAGGATTTTATCATGGATGTCCAAGGATATATAGAATGGTGGGTAGGATTCCTTTAGGTCTTTGATCATGGGACCCAGGGTTACAACAGGCTTGTCATCTTGTAGGTTCAAAAATTCAGTGTCAATTTGCACCTTGGGATGAAGGGAATTCAGAATGGAGGCTTTGAATGCATCATTCTTCATTAGCTCAATCAAAGGGAAAGGGATTTTCAATTTCTGAATTTTAGACTCGAGGTTGAAGGAACAATGCAGCCTATATGGAAACCTTACCTCAGGAGCTGTAGGTTTGGGTTGGACTTGATCAGGTGTGGCTGAAGGTGTTGTTTTATGCAATGCTTTAGATGGGACAGCCACTCTCTTTGGTAAAACATCAACCTTTCTAGCAGGTGGAGCAGGCTGCTTGACAGGTACATCATTCTTCTTGGGGGGAGCAACCAAACTAGACCTCAGTTGGTAAGCTCCCTAACCATCATCCTGATAGACAGCCTCTTCAGTGATCTGCTCATTAATCAGGGCTTCCTCATATTCTACTTGTGTCAAAAAAGAATAGTTCACCTCATCCTCCATCCAATGGATATTGTCTTCAGCTTATCCTTCTTCTTTAATGAATTCTGGCTCTTCTTCGAATACATCATTTTGAAATGGAGCTCTTATCCTCTGGTCTTTCCCTTGATTTCTCTCCCTTCTGAGAATCTAAACATGGGGGGTTTCCTCTTCTATAAGGAACAAAATTTGGGTTTCGAGGAGGGAAGTCACTTGGCCCCTTACCCCTCACCAGCAGATGTCCTTGGTCCTTCAATTTAGACATTTCAACAGTCAGGTTATCTAAAAGTTTGGTCATTTTTTCAATCTTGTTCTCTGATGCAAAATCCCCACTATAGTCTTCTAGCTGCTTTCTCATGTCTACCTTCCCTTTGACCTTCTAAGATGCCAGAATGTTTGACTCTACCTCTACGGTAGCATCCTGCATGAGTGATAAGGAGGTAGACCTCCTTTATCTGAGAAGTAGGTAGAAGTCAGAGTCAAAGGCATTTGCATAAGTTATCATAGCTGAGGTATCGATGGGCTTAATCTCAGTGGGGATCTTGCTATACATGTTGTTGAATCTCTTGGTACAGTTGGAGAGAGACTCACCATTTTTTCTTTTCAGGTTGCTAAATTTTGTGATATAGTAGAGGTGGTCCCTCCTTTCTCCCCAATGCTTTAGGAAAATGTCATCTAGGGCCTCTATGCCTACCACTAATCCGACAGGAAGTTCCTTAAACCACTTCCTATCCTGGCCATCTAGTCTTTACACAAACACCCTAGTCCATACATCTTCTTGTTCTATGTTAATATTTTCAACATAGCTATAAAAAGCCTCTAGTTGTTCTTTAGTAGTGAAATCCCCTTCCCCTATAAACTTAGTCATATACTTGAGATAATCCCCAGTAGGCATGGCTACGAGAGGATTTGGCAGAATTAAGGGCGCATACCTAGCTACTAGGATCCTTTCCATCTTGGTCAACTGAGGGGTAGCCATATAGGAAATGGGTAAGGACAGGGTTGTGGAAGGAAACACTGATGAAACTACTTGCTGAGAAGGCAGTGGTATACTTATCCCAATGGAGTCACCAGGGATTGGATCTTCACAAGTAGTAGTGGTTGAAGATGCCCAACCACTAGATTTTTCTGATGTATCTAAAAATTCCTGGGAATTAAGAGTTTCAGCAGAAGAAATAATAACAGAAATATTTGGTGAAATACGTGATGTATCTTTTTGTGCAATACTGCTGGTATGTCTTAGTAAAGCCCTATCTTTCCTCAAAATTTCTTATAGATCTGAAACCGGTGTTACTGGTGGCCCCTTTGGGATTTCTCTAATACTTGGTCTTCTTGAAGCCACCATATATCAATGGGGTCACCAGATAGATGATTACAACCATAATAATTCCCAAGCTTTATCTATCATTAAAGCATGGATCTATGTCATCTCCCAGGGAAGCTGAGATTCAATTTCCTCTCCCCAACAAAGGTGCCACTTTGTTATCACTCCAGGAAACTCCTCTGGATTGTAGCTCGAGGATGCCTGGTAACTCACAATGTTTTTTGGGGTTTTAAGATATGGGTCAATTTAGTCGACCCATGTAACCTTTCTACTCTCAAGGAATGCATAAAACTCACTCGTTTACAAGGATTTTAGTTGCAATTTGCTCAGAAGTTCGACAATAAGGTGCAGGGATGGAGAACTCACCAGGATGCTAGATTTACGCACATAACACATGCATATAAATGGATAAATCTTGTTGAGGATGGTGTTTATAAATCAAATATCACTAATAAACCAATAGGATGACAACTATCAGCCTTTTAATAAATCTGAAAATGACCTAAATGCATATTCAGGCATAAACACAGTAAAGAAAAAGATGATGGCTGATCAGTTCACAACAAAGAGCTTATATCATGAATAAGTAAAATGAGAAGCTTGAAAGAATTATTGGCTCATAAATCCCTGAAGCTGAACCTTTATTATAAAATCAATCATGGTTTTTATAACCTTCTACAAAAATGACAGATCCTGAAAATATGATCTGTTTACACAAAAATACTTGAAAGTGATAGTTTTTTTAGATTAGGACTTCCAAACCTTGCTAAATATTTGTCTATCTATTGTGAATATCTAGTTCCCTAAGTGAACTTTTAATAACTGAAGTGGTTTCTAATAATCGCCACTGCTAGTTCAGTGTAAAAATTTTTGCCAACAGCCAGTGTTTCGACGGTTTACTGAAGTGGCCTTTCTTGCTTAAATCGCCTAATTTTTCTACCTTGTCTCCTCGATCGCTGATCGGGATCTCTAACCTCTAATTCATTAGGGCCTCATGACTGAATTTTTCCATAGTGTCGGTGTCTTAAATCCCTAGCATTCCAACGGTTTCTTCATCAGCGCTTTCCATCACTAGCTTGTCAGCAATCGGAAGCTGAAACAACTAATGCATCGGAACCTCAAGAAGAATGTTGCCACTGTTTTGAAGGTGAAACGAAAATTTTTTATCGTTGTCGAAATTATTTTGACCAAGGAATCAGAGATTTAGTTATCTATGCCTCTTACACTGCGGAGGAGCTTAGTTTTAAATTCGTCGATCTGTAGCCCTTAGCTCTTCCGATCGCCGATGATTATCTATGGATTGATCGGAGGCCTTGTCTGTTTGTCCTTCGTTGTTTCAGTTCCTTACTGGAATAACTCACCGATACATAGCCCTTAGTTCTACCAATTATCGATGATTTTTCTATTGATTGATCGAAAGCCGTAGTCTGTATATCTTCCACCGTTTCGGCTCCTTAGTGGACTATGTTGCCGACGGTTAGCATTTTCAAGTTCCAAACTAATTTCATCGCTATCGAAGGTCAGTAGAAGTTTGAATCAGAGCTTTAGTTCTCTATTCCATCGACACTGTGGATATGTTTAGCTTTAACCTCACCAATACGTAGCCCTTACTTATTTTGATTGCCGAAATGTTCATCTGATCGCAGAAGCCGTAGTCTACAAGTCTGTTGGTGGCTAATGAGATATTATGATCCTCGCCCAAGCCACCAAAGCTACAATTTTGTGAAATTTTTATCAACAACAGAGGCTTTCAAACTGTTAGTGAAATTCATATCCCTCATTACATGAATTAAATTCTTCATACAAAAATAAATTATTTTGGGAGATAACGGAATCTCCTAGAGAATTTGGCCCTCGTAAGTGATTTTCACATTAGAAACTAGTATAAATAGAGAGTGAGACTCTCTATTTCAAACACACACAAACCCAACTATAGCCAATAGGTGAGAGAAAAATAGCTCGCTCAAGTGAGAGAGAGAACAACTGTTGGAGATCATATTTTTGTCTTTGGATTTTACTTCTGCCATTGGTGCTCATTCTATCTCTGAGGAAGTTAAGGGGTTTTTTCCTTTATGGTTTCCTCAAGGAAAATCTTTGTGTCTATTGTCTCTTGTGATTGATTGTTGTGCATGTTATTCTCTCAGATAAGATCCTAATATCATATTTCCTAAATGATAAAAATATAACAATGCATTCTAAGACAAAACAGATACCAATCAAGTATCATTATCTAAGAGAACAGGTATCTCAAAAATCTGTCATATTGGAATACATTGACACAAAAGAACACATTGGTGACATTTTCACCAAACCACTACCTAAGGAATATTTTGAGTGTCTTAGATTGAATATGGGAGTCATTCCTTTACAAAAGAACTAAAATAAGGAAGCACAATCTCAGGGGGAGATTTGATGACAGGGGGAGCTATCAGACAGAGATGTCTCTTAGTCATTGGTGTCAAAGGCAGAGAATGATTAAATATCTTGCCATCAATGCCAAAGGGGTATATTTTTGAGTAAATTAGTTTTCTTTGATGTCAAATTAGTTATCAGAAGTCAAATATATGGTTCCAAACTGAAGGTTGCAAGTATCCATAATAAGAAAGGAATAACCATGTTACAGGTTGCAGGTTGCAAGGTGAATGAGAAACGAATAACCTATAGCAAGTTGAATGACTGCGATCGATCATTAAATGTTCTTGCTGAATGAACTAGCATAGAGGTTAAATATGTGTGAAGTGATAAAGTTCTGCGAAGGTTTAAAGATTGGATGATAGAGGTTAGTCCCGTCCTAGATCCAGTGGCAGGGGATCAATTTCGAAAAGATAGGCGGAAGGATGGAGTTGCACAACAATCAATATTGGATGGCTGAGATTAGTTCCACTAAAAGGATATAGATGATGCAGAAGGAAAATGAGGAAAGGGAATTGCAGAAATAACATTTAAAATGAACCCTCACCCCACATCCCGCATCCTACATCCTGCAATATAGAAGATCGACGGTTAGAAATACTTCCGTGAGAGATCGATGATGCCAAAAGGTTAATACGAAAAATGAAAGGTGGAGAACTGTGAAATCAATGTTTGATCTTTTGAGAACCTGCACTTTGCATCCTGCATTCCAGAAGATCAATGGTCATAAAAGAACCCGCAGGAGATCAATGGTGTGGAAATCCAACTGCAAAAATCATGAAAAGGTGTTTTTGAAAAGTCACAAACCCGCATTTTGCTATCTGTATCTTACATGATATCAATGATTGGGAAAGTGCCCAATGAAGATCAACAGTGTGAAATCATTGATGAGAAAACCATGGTGCAAAAATACAATTTTGACAAGGAAATCTATGCGTTAGATCGATGGTTCGGAGAGAATTAGAAATAGGATCACCAACTCTAATTAAATGTTGAAGATCATCTTGCGGAAAGAAGATGGGTATTGCAGAAGCACCAGAAAATAATAAACAATGCTGTGAAAATAAATTCTAAGTTGTGGGAAGAACAAAAAGTTGCCTTTGCTAAAGTGGTGCAATGGTTGAACTGGTAGATGGTGAAGAGGTATGCCTATAAGTAAACAGTCACGATCCAAAACGAAATAAGGAAACTATGAAGAGATGCATTGGTAGGTAATAGTTAAAATGTATTTATTGAATGAATGTGTAAAGAAGAATGTGTCTCTATTAGTAAGTCTGATAGAGTCTGAAGTGGATAGTTTTTCAACTGTTCTAAAAGACTGAGAACATCACTATAGGGTGGTAGGGTGGTGCTAGGGAAGGCCACAGGTTGGCAGGGGATCGAAGCCTCCTTCAAGTCATAGCTGGAGAACAAGGTGTTGTATCATTCTTGTATGTTGAAGGAGATAGAAAACCATAGGGGTGTTGTAGCATCCTTGTCTATGCTTGCAGGAAAAATATAGGGTGTGCCTACATCCTTTATGTTGCAGTAGATAAACAATTTTGTAAATTCATCTTATTAATGATTTTGTGTTGGTGGTTTTCTATTTTGAGTTTTTCATGATAAAATATGTGTTTTGATTGTTTATTGTGGAAATTGAACCCAAGAGTTGAAGAATTACACTCACAAAATTGCTAATCAAACATGTAAAATTAACATCAAAGGAGACTGAAATTGGAGCATAACACTAATCTATATTAAATAAGTGTACAATAGACAACCTTGTGAAGTAATAGGCTACTTCAGTATATAATTACATGAGAGATTCAAATGCATAAGGATACAATTCAAAAACGTCAAAAAGTAGGCTTACTAAATCTAGTCAAATCCCCCATAGGTGCATAAAGCAGTTTCCAAATCCACCAAGATGCTCACAAATTGGATAAGTCAAGTAGGAAAGATAATGAGGGATGGAAAGACAACTCATACATGATTTTATTAGGATAAAAGTAGGGAGGATAATGTGGGAAAAAAAAAATTCAACTACACCTAGTCTAGCTTTTCCTTTTGCCTTAATTCTCAATAAAACAGGCATCTTTTCAGAAAAAATATATATGTGCTTTGGAGGATCTGAAATAAAGAAGACATGCTAAAATGGGTTTCTAGGAAGTTTCCCAAGTGCTTCATGACTCAGTTTTGGCATGTGTTGACTTCTAGGACATGTAGAAGGCAACTAGCATAGAGTGGAATCTAGGAGAGTAGGTAATAAGACAAAAATGATTTAATTAATGTCTAAGGTAGGTAACTATGGGTTTATTATTCTAACACCCCCCCTTAAGCCTAAATTTATGAGTAAATATCAGAAAACTATAGGGCCTAGCAACAAGGCTTAGTCACCCTTTACATACTACTTGTCCATACAACCAAGGAAATAGGCAAAAACCCAGTGGGAAAATCCTCCCTTAAACATGGACAAGAAAACAAAATTTGGAAATATTGTCATCAACCATGCTTCACAGCATGATCAGAAATCCCCAACACTGATTTGAAATTGTTGAATGTCTTCTCACAAAAAACTTTGGTGAAGATGTCTGCTACTTGTCCTGAAGATGCACAGAAGAGTAGATGAATGGTACCATCATGCACAAGTTGTCTGATGTAGTGCATGTGGATCTCAATGTGATTGGTTCACTGTCTCTAAATTGGATCATTGTATATTTGAATGGTGCTCTGATTATCACAGTAAATAATAGTTGAAAACTCTGATTCGAAGCCACATTCTCCAAGTATTCCCTGCAACCACAAACATTGAGTTGTTGCATTTACAACTCCTCTATACTCTGCTTCTGTAGATGAGAGTGCTATGGAACTCTACTTCTTGCTTGAACAGCTGATTGGTCCTTTTTCAAGCATGAACACATATCCTGATGTTTACTTTCGATCTATGTTCTCACCTACCCAATCACTGTCAGTAAACCCAATCAAATCAATATCAGATTTTGCTTTCTAGAAGATCACATGAGTTCTTGTTCCTTGAAGAAAGTTTAGGATCCTTTTGGCTGACCTTCAGTGGATCCCATGAGGTTGATCCATGTATATTGAAGCCACACTAACTGCATAAGATATATCAGTTTGAGTGTGTGTAAGATAAAGCAAATAGCCAATCAACTACCTATATAGTGTATTATTTACCCTAGGAGAAGAACCTGCTTCTTCAACTCCTGAAAGGAAGGGAATCTTTCTTGTCTTGCAATATTTCATGTTGAACTTGTTCAAAAAACATAAGGCATACTTGGACTGATGTACTTTGATTCCATGTTGGGATTGAACCATTTCAAGACCCAATAATTGGCTCAACAATCCCAAATTTGTCATAGAAAATGCATGGTTCATTGCATCCTTCAAGGAGGCAATCTCTTTCTTTGAACTTCCTGTAATCACAAGGCCATCCACATACAAGACAATAATAATCAAAGAACCATGAATCAACCTCAAATACACATTAGTATTAGACTTGCATTGAACAAAACTCAATGGCAGCAGAAATCCATCAATCTTGGCATACCAAGCCCTAGGGGCTTGCTTGAGCCCATACAATGATTTCTTTAACCTACACACTAAATATGGATTAGAAAAAAACCCTTCAGGTTGCTGCATGTAAATATCTTCAGTGAGATCTCCATTTAGGAAAGCACACTTCACATCGATGTGCTGTACCTCCCACTGCTTTGAAGTTGCAATGGCTAAAGCTAGCCTTATGGAGTCCATCTTTGCCACTGGTGCAAAGGTTTCATTGTAGTCAATACCATGTACTTGTGAGTAGCCCTTTGATACCAATATTTCCTTATATTTAAAAGGTGAACCATCAGCAGCAAACTTAGTCTTGAAAACCCACTTACATTTAACTAGCTTCCTCCCTGGGGGAAGATCAACCAGTTCCCAAGTGTTGTTCTTCTGGAGCGAGCTAAATTCTTCTTTCATGGTTGTTTTCCATCTTGGATCATGTGCTACATCTTCATATGTTTGTGTATTTGATTCAACCATTAGATAGCACTTCTTAGCAAAGGGCACTCTCAAACTGAGATCTAGTCGTCCTAGTGTCACTAGGATTTCCAGCTAGTTCCCTAGCTGCACGAATGGTATTTGCTGCCCATTTTGGTCTTATAGGAATGTCAGGATCTGAAATAAAATAATCATTATGAGACATATCAGAATCAACAAAGTCATTAGTCTCTCCACTTACAATCAATGGATCTGGTTGTGAAGAGGACTCTCCAACTTCAACTCCTACTAAAGGCTCTTCTTGGAACTGAACACTTATTTCAATGAAATATTTGTTAGTGATCAAGTTGATCAGCTTGTACCCTTTTGAATATTCATAATACCCAACAAATAGGCACTCTTGGCTTTGGGGCTACAAATCTTTTCTCTTTTCAGTTAGAATTCTAGCCCAAGCCTTTGAGCCAAAAATCCTGAAATGGGTCACATATCACTTGTGCCCACTCCAAGCTTTGAAATGATTCATACCATAAAGCTTATTATGAGGCACCCTATTTTGGATGAAGGATGAATATTTTATATCCTCGGCTCAAAATTTTGGTGGCAAAGTCTTAGCCTGCATCATGTAGGTTTCCATCTCCTTCAGTGACTTGTTCTTTCTCTTAGCAACACCATTTTGTTGTGGTGTGTAAGGGATCGAATGTTGCATCTGAATACTTGAATCTTTACAATACTGAATGAACTCAGAATTGACATACTCACCACCATTTTCATATCTAAGGATCTTGAGTTTTCTCCCAGACTGGTTTTCAACCAAGCCTTTAAAGACTTTGAAGAGTTCAAAAACTTCATACTTATGCTTTAAGAAGTGAACCCAACAATACCTGGAAAAGTAATCTACAAAGTTCCATGCATATTTGGATTGACTCATGGATATATGAGGAAATCGACCAGCAATGTGACTGTGGATCAACTCAAGAGGTGCATAGGTTCTCTTATGACTAGCTCTCTCAAATTTGTGCTCTGGGTGTTTTCCTAAGATACAACCTTGACAGACTCCCTTGGAAAACTTGATCTTTCGTAACCCTATGACCATATTATTTTCACTCAAATAAGAAAGATTCTTGTAGTTAAGATGGCCAAATATTTCATTCCAAAGCTTGCTTGCCTCATTAGCATGAATCAGAAGAGCAGAGGGGTTTGAGTAGGGTAGAAAATGGGAAAACATGTATACCTTTGAAGTGTGATCAACAACACCTTTTTCTATGACTTTACCAGTCAAAATATCAGTGATTTCAACATCATCAAGGGAGAAGATGTCATAACCCCAAATTTTCACAAAAATTAAAAAAAATTGATGTAACATAAATTGTTTATAGTCGCAGTTTGTTAACTACTAGAGGTTAATGGATAAATGAAACAGTTAACAAACTAATTATTAACTTAAACACATATACATTAATACTATTTTAATATTGATATGTGATGTAAATAATTTGCATTCAGTTGTTTCTAGCTACACTGATAGTTTGATTTTGTCAAGTAGGTGAGAAGTTACTCTCTAACTGGGGCTTACTTAGCGATTGCAAACTTATCTGGATTTCTGGATCTTACAGGATTGACAGGTAAATTATGAACAAGTAAGAGTTTATTAAGGCGTTAATCCCGATATACTTCTTTTAGCATAAAAAATATACTGCTAGAGTTAAAGTTTGCTTAATAGAATTCAAGAATACTACAAGGTAAAGTAACACTTCTTTTACTTGTTTTGAAACTATGACAGTACTTTAAAATTCATGTCCTACTGACTGTCTTTTATCATAATGACTACTATTTTAGATAAATCCTCTTTCCATCTATACATAACGTTATTTTTTAGTTCTTTATAGAGCTCATGATTTAGTATATCAATACTCTTACTGAAATAGGAGTTTATTGTTGTTGCTATTTATAAAATTTACAACACTACATAAAAGTATGCAAATAGACCTAAGGCCTTTCAAGAAACAAGCTTATATAGAACTCTTAGCTTTACCTTTTATTAAATTTCAGTAGAGGAAGTTTATTAGCTTATTATTGCATTGTATTTATAAATTATCATTTGCATAAATGTCGTCAAGTTGTGATTTCTAACTTCCAAACTTCTTCCTGACATAAGTAATGTGACGAAATTACATTATCATATTATTTATTTATAAATAATAGTGATACTATATGTATTCTTATATAGTTTTACTATCCTTTACTACCAAGACTGATCTAGCCTTGATTGAATTCATTTGGAGCACTGTTTACTTATGGAGACCAACAATTACAACTTCCATGAATTTTATCTTACTCTTAGTACGATAGACTTTATACAACAATAAGAATTTATTCTAAAGTGTAAATATTTTTTTATATACACAATGTTGAATTATAAATTAAATTCTCGCCATTAGTGTATACATAAAGACTAGTTCTAATAACATAGTGCTTCAATGTAATATTTGATTCAATGATTATTATTAGAATTATTAACTTGTACTCAAGGCTTATACCCTTCTAGGGATTTCTCCATAGTTATTATTTTACCATCGAAATATTTCATTTTTTTACATAAGACAAGGGATAACGATACCATAAAATCTCACCAACCAAAATAGTTTGACTTAATGTTTATCATTGATACATTATGTTTTGACTTTGCATAATATATTATCATTGTGATCATTGTGTAGATTATTAACAATAATTTGATCTCGACAGTGCAGTGGAGACTATACAACTCAACCCATTGTGGACTAGATAGATTTTTGGGCACATAGAACATCCACCACCACACAATGAATGATTTAAAAGCCTCCAACACAACCCTAACTCCTCATTATTTGTCGAGGGTTTTGGTCTCTACACTGTTGGGTTCACTGCGGCCATGAGGACTCGCTGGTGCTCATCTCCAGCTCCATTGTTTGTATGTAGAGGAGTGTTGCCATTATAGAGTGTGGTTTTCCAGACTCATAGTTTGCACTTGGTTGTCATTTTTCCTACGATAATTTGTTGTGCATGAAGTTGGTATATGTGAATAGTTTTTAGTCACTGTTTCCATTCGTGGCCATTGACAAAGCTTACTCCTACTCGTGGTGTAGAATTTATTATGAGCCCCGTCACCCCTGTCACTTGTGAGTACGAGGATTTGGGTTGTTCATTGTGTTGTTCTGCTGTGCTGGTTTGTTCCTCCGTGGATCCATACTACTTCACTCTAGGTAAGGAATTTAACTTACAAATGTTACAAATTCTAGTTACAGTTTTTAATATTAGAAAATACCAGCTCTTAACTAAAATCCTTTGGGTTTTTCTTGCAAGGTTGTAGTTTGATTCAGGCTTGGAAAGAATCCACCTATGTTTAGATTACCAACAAAACCTACGGTTAATCCCCCGTTACAATGTGGCTCCTCCCTTCTTGCACAGATTAGGGGAAAATGGTTTCGGTTGGAGAAGTAATATGACCTCGGTTTTTTCAGTGTTTTTAAATGTTTAGCTCA
Organism: Pseudotsuga menziesii; assembly: GCA_001517045.1. Classification (NCBI taxonomy): domain Eukaryota; kingdom Viridiplantae; phylum Streptophyta; class Pinopsida; order Pinales; family Pinaceae; genus Pseudotsuga; species Pseudotsuga menziesii. The sequence continues at coordinate 535,778 of LPNX010425633.1, forward strand.
GTTGTTATTAAGTATTTTTGGTTATTAATCCATTGCTTGTAGCAGGGTTGCTCCAGCCTTGATTCCATGACTTGTATTCACTGCTCTCGACTTATTGATAGGTTTTATAGCCCTATGGCTAAGTAATGATATACTATGTTTCTTAAAATGTGGGGGTTCTCCCGTGTTCATGGTTTTAAAGGTTCTATGTTTTTCGAATGTACTGATAAATATACGTTATTTAAAGATGTTATTATAGTAAAGAAGTTTTTATAAATTAAAAGTTAATTTTTTCTTTCAAACCCTCGCCACGATGTTGGGTGTAATCGGCCTTGATCTGGGTGAAGAAAATTTGACAAGTCTTAAGCCTTTCATCATGACAGAGTAATATACTTGGTTTAAAAGGTTTCCTTTTTAATTTTGAGATTTTTCTCAATTATGAGAAGGTTTTATAAACTTGAAAATATTATGACTCGGTGTAAATTGAGTCTTCCCTTCCTCAGCTGTTAACAATGGTAATTATTGTTTTAATATTTTTCTTGTAAATAAATAAAGATAAAATAAGACTGTAAGTTCAGTCATAAGGTAAATTTTTATATGTTTAAGCTTTTCAGTTAGGCTTAAATCCTAGGGTTACTGTAAAATAACCCTTGGATAACTATATTCAAATGCATTGGTTTCTGTTTACCTGTCGTTACAATAGTTTTGATATTGTTTATCCTGTTTAAGTATTTTCTTTTCTTTTAAAATAAAAGAGTTATACAATACTGTATGTTTTTAGCTGATTTCTATTTACTGTTTACTTTCAAGTTCTTATTTGTTTACTGCTCTGTTAATTAGTAAGGCTTCAAAGTTATGTAATAGTTAAAACAATTATCTCTTTATTTATAATAGTTAAATAAATTAGTTAGGGTTTCAACCATGAAGTTTTAAATTTACAGGTATAAGCCTGTCTAATAATTATAAATAGTTTCTACATAGATAGTATTTAGTTTTATACTAGTTATTAATTATATTTTCATTGTTTTTATTCAATAAAGTGTCTAGTAGAATTTACTCGAGTTTTTGAATGATATAGCATAAATTCTATAACTCAGTTTACTCTTTATAATCTAAGTACTTTGAAATTTAACCCTATTTGGTTTATAGTAAATACTAGTTCTAGATTTAGTTGATATTGTTAGAAAATAAACTATATGATTAGTAGATTTTTTATTTACTTAACTGTAAGTAATCCATGTAACTCAAATGTGATTTTCTGTTGCATTTCATTCAGTTACTAAGTGAAAATAGAGAAGTATAAACATATCATAACACTGTTTAACCTCCATAATATTTTAACATGAATAAAATTACTCTACTATCAGTATATACACAATCTTATCTCTTTAAACATTCTCTTATCTTCTTAAACATTCTACCTATGCTAGAGTACTACCTGGATTTCCAGGTGTGGAAAAACATAGACTAGAAATCATTTCTATTCTAACATATCCCTTTTCTAATCAAGGTCATTTCTTCAATCATTTTAAAAGACTGTTAGATTCTAACATTCTACAAACTAACTTTGTAAAATTCACATATCAGTCTAAATCAGATTGATTTATCTAATATAGTAAAACAAAATAATGTAGAACCTGTTTAGGATAGATGACAACATCATTAGGAGGTTGTTCCTCCCTACCAATCTCCTGGAGAGCACTCAAACAACGCTTCCTCAGGACCCCCGAGCCTATTCTTGGTCTTCTTGGCTAAGAACTGGTGGAGCATGCAATCAGTAGACTAGTTCAATAACTCAGTAAAACACCCTGCTCTCAGTAGTAAGATCTTTCCGCTTAAAAGCTGCACTAGATCACTCAGCAAATATCCCCTCAAAATATTTCCACAATTCCCTTCCATTGAATTTCTCTGAAGTACATTCATTCACCTGAATGATCACTTCTATAGAATGAGCAGCCTCAGCTCTCTTCAATGGGAATTTTTATAAAAATTGCCGAGGTCTTTTGGGTCAGTTTTCATTAATTGAGCCACCTGCTCTGATTCCACTTTCTTGGGGAATCATGACCCCAAATGTAGGGAGGTTGCCACCTGCAATAGTTGGAAGTGATTTGAGGATGCTACCACATGTCAATTTTCTCTCCACCCTGTCTCCTCCACCAATTTGACCAATAAACACTCTTTTAATAGCTCTCCTAAGTTGTTGTCTCCTCCTTTATTTATTTATAATTAAATAGTCAAAATTACATTAAATATCCTTGACTCTGATGAGTCATCAATTACAAATTAGCATAAAATTTAACATATTGTCTTCAAATAATATCAAATAATATCAAAATTGTTTTTGCAAAATTGGGGCATGTGACATACACACCCCCTTAGAGCATAGCATCATCCTCGATGTTATTTATTCTTTGTCCTCAGAATTCCCCTGGAACAGAATTGGATATGCATCCTGCATATCAATTTCGAATTCTTAGGTGGCTTCTTCTGGAATAAGGTGCTTCCATTGCACCTTCACCTAACCGATGGTACGGTTCCGAAGTGTGATCTCCCTCTACTCGAGGATACAGTCCGGTTCCACCAGAAAATATTTTTCTGGTTCCACCTGTACAGCATTCCAGTTAACAACATGAGTAGCATCATGAACATATTTCTTTAATACAAAAATGTGAAAGACATTAGGTACCCTTAAATTTTGTGGTAATGCTAATTGATAAGCTACTTGTCCAATCCTGGACAGTATTTCAAATGGACCACAGTAATGTGGTGCTAGTTTTGCACAACTCCCCAATCTCAGAGAGATCTTTTTGGGCCTTACCTTGATGAACACATGTTTACCTACGTGAAAATCCTTTGGAGTTCTTTTAAGGTCTACTTGATTGACAGAAAAGTCACATCTTTAGAGCATGTATAACAGCAGCAATAAAAATTTATTTTAGAGTGTAAATATTTTTTTATATACACAATGTTGATTTATAAATTAAATTCTCACCATTAGTGTTTACATAAAGACTAGTTCTAATAACATAGTCCTTCAATGTAATATTTGAATCAATGATTATTATTAGAATTATTAACTTGTACTCAAGGCTTATACCCTACTAGGGATTTCTCCATAGTTATTATTTTACCATCGAAAGATCTCATTTTTTTACATAAGACAAGGGATAACGATACCATAAAATCTCACTAATCAAAATAGTTTGACTTAATGTTTATCATTGATACGTTATGTTTTGACTTTGCATAATATATTATCATTGTGATCATTGTGTAGATTATTAACAATGATTTCATCCCAACCGTGTAGTGGATACTATACAAATCGACCCACTATGGACTAGATAAATTTGTGGGCACGTGGAGCATCCACCAGTGCGCAATGCATGATTTAAAAGCCTCCAATGCAACCCTAGCTCCTCATTCTTTGTCGAGGGTTTTGGTCTCTGCACTGTTGGGTTCACTGCGGCCATGAGGGCTCGCTGGTGCTCGTCTCCAACTCCATTGTTTCTATGTCGAGGAGTGTTTCCATTATAGAGTGTGGTTTTTCAGACTCATAGTTCTCACTTGGTTGTCATTGTACCTGCAATACTTTGTTGTGCATGAAGTTGGTCTCTGTCAATAGTTTTTAGTATTTTTTCCTTTCATGGCCATTGCCAAAGCTTACTCCTGCTCGTGGTGTAGAATGTATTACGAGCCCCGTCACCCCTATCACTTGTGAGTATGAGGGTTTGGGTTGTTCGTCGTGTTGGTTTGCTGTGCTGGTTTGTTTCTCCGTGGCTCCATATTGCTTCACTTCTAGGCAAGGAATTTGACTTACAAATTGTAGTTACAGTTTTTAATATTAGAAAATAATAGCTCTTAACTAAAACCTACGGGTAAGCCCTGGTTACAATGTGGCTCCTCCCTGCTTGCACAGATTAGGGGAAAAGGGTTTCGGTTAGAGAAGTAATAAGACATCTGTTCCTTCAGTGTTTTTAAATTTTTAGCTCAGTTGTTATTAAGTATTTTTGGTTATTAATCCCTTGCTTGTAGTAGGGTTGCTCCAGCCTTGATGCCGTGACTTTTATTCACTGCTCTCGCTTATTGATAGGTTTTATAGCCCTATGGCTAAGTAATGATATACTATGTTTCTTGAAATGTGGGGGTTCTACCGTGTTCATGGTTTTAATGGTTCTCTGTTTGTCGAATGTACTAATAAATATACATTATTTATAGATGTTATTACAGTAATGAAGTTTTTATAAATTAAAAGTTAATTTTGTCTTTCAAACCCTCGCCACGATGCTGGGTGTAATCAACCTTGAGCTGGGTGAAGTAAATTTGACAAGTCTTAAGCCTTTCAACCTGACAGAGTAATATACTTGGTTTAAAAGGTTTCCTTTTTAATTTTGAGCTCTGTCTCCTTTATGAGAAGGTTTTATAAACTTGTAAATATTATGACTCTATGTAAATTGAGTCTTCCCTTCCTCGGTTGTTAACAATGGTAATTATTGTTTTAATATTTTTCTTGTAAATAAATAAAGATAAAATAAGACCATAAGTTCAGTCATAAGGTAAATTTTTATGTGTTTAAGCTTTTTAGTTAGTCTTAAATCCTAGGGTTACTGTAAAATAACCCTTCAATAAATATATTCAAATGTAGTGGTTTCTGAGTACCTGTTGTTACAATAGTTTTGATATTATTTATCATGTTTAAGTATTTTATTTTCTTTTAAAATAAAAGAGTTATACAATACTGTATGTTCTTAGCTGATTTCTATTTACTGTTTGCTTTTAAGTTCTTATTTGTTTACTGCTCTGTTAATTAGTAAGGCTTCAGAGTTATGTAATAATTAAAACAATTATCTCTTTATTTATAATAGTTAAATAAATTAGTTAGGGTTGCAACCTTGAAGTTTTAAATTTACAAGTATAATCATGTCTAATAATTATAAATAGTTTCTACATAGGTATTATTTAGTTTTATACTAGTTATTAATTATATTTTCATTGCTTTTATTTAATAAACTATCTAGTAGAATTTACTCAGAGTTTTTGAATGATATAGCATAAATTTTGTAACTCAGTTTACTCTTTATAATTTAAGTACTTTAAAATTTAACCCTATTTGGTTTATAGTAAATACTAGTTCTACATTTAGTTGATATTGTTAGAAAATAAACTATATGATTAGTATCTTGATTATTTACTTAACTGTAAGTAATCCATGTAACTCTAATGTGATTTTCTGCTGAATTTCATTCAGTTACTAAGTGAAAACAGAGAAGTATAAACATATCATAACGTTGTTTAACCTCCATAATATTTTAACATGAATAAAATTACTCTACTATATGTATATACACAATCTTATCTATTCAAACATTCTACCTGTGCTAGAGTACTACCTAGATTTCCAGGTGTGGAAAAACACATACTAGAAATCATTTCTATTCTAACATATAACTTTTCTAATCAAGTTCATTTCTTCAATCATTTTAAAAGACTATTAGATTCTAACATTATTCAAACTAACTCTATAACATTCACATATTAGTCCAACTCAAATTGATTTATCTAATACAGTAAAACAAAATAATGTAGAACCTGTTTGGGACAGATGACAACAGTGTTAGGAGGCCATTCCTCCCTACCAATCTCCTAGAGAGCACTCAAACAATGCTTCCTCAGGACCCCTGAGCCTGTTCCTGCTCTTCTTGCCTAAGAAATGGTGGAGCGTGCAAACAGTAGACTAGTCCAATAACTCAGTAAAACACCCTACTTTCAGCAGTAAGATCTTTCATATTAAAAGCTACACTAGATCACTCAACAGATATCCCCTCAAACTCTTTCCACAATTCCCGTCCATTGAATTTCTCTGAAGTACATTCATTCACCTAAATGATCAATTCTCTAGAATGAGCATCCTCAGCTCTCTTCAATGGGAATTTTTATAAAGATTGCCTAGGTCTTTTGGGTCAGTTTTCATTAATTGAGCCACCTGCTCTGATTCCACTTTCTTGGGGAATCATGACCCCAAATGTAGGGACATTGCCACCTATAGTAGTTGGAAGTGGCTTGAGGATGCTGCCACATGTCAATTTGCTCTCCACCCAGTCTCCTCCACCAATTTGACCACTAAACACTATTTTAACGGCTCTCCTAAGCTGTTGCCTCCTCCTTTTTTTATTTATAATTAAATATTCATAATTACATTAAATATCCTTGACTCTGATGAGTAATCAATTACAACTTAGCATAAAATTTAACATGTTGTCTTCAAATAATATCAAATAATATAAAATTGTTTTTGCAAAATTGGGCGATGTGACAGAAGATGACCTTTTTTAAAGACCCAATGTGAGTCATCTGATACACTGACAAGAGATTAGAGGCAAGACCTGGAACATACAACACATAATTGAAATTACCATGGTCAATATCAATCCTTCCTTTCCCCAAACTGTTAATGAGAGAGTCGTCTCTCAAAACTATTAGTGGACCTTTCGACATGTCAAGAGAGGAGAATGCCTCTTTTATCGAAACCATATGTCTAGAAGCTCCAGAGTCTATGATGAAGCTAGGTGAGCTTGATGTGCCAGCAACCAAGGCATGTACTCTCTCTCTATCCTCTAAGTTTGATCCTCCTTTCCTCTTCTTTGAGCAATCAGGAAGGGAGATGCTATTCTTCTCCAGGAGTTGGGTCAACATGTTAATTTGCTTCTTCATACAAGTTCTCTCAGGATGATAGCCCTTACTACAGTATGTGAACTTGCTCATTTCTCCTTTGTTCTTCTTCTTCTGGAAGTTCTTCTTGGAATCTTGGGGCTCCTCTTGAGACTTGTTCTTGTCTCTCTTTTGCTCAGGTGGATTTTTAGCTTTTTTCTTGATTTTTGAATCCACCCTTGAATACCCAGAAACCAAAGATTGGTCTCTAGAAGTTTTGATGGTGCCCATCATCACCAACTTATATTGTTCATGTGTGAGGGATTCCATGAACTATGGAAGCTTAGGAATCTTCCAGGCTCAAGCTGTCAACTTGGTGGCATGGAAGGTTGAAAAAAACACTGAATAGTCAGGGCCAATCTTTGAGAGTATGGCCAAAACTAGTTTCTCTTCCTTCTTTTCGATCCCACGTTGTTTTAGCTGCAAAACAAGGGATTTAAAATTGGGAAAATATAGTTGCAAGGATTTGAACCTACTGGGACTCAAGGATATTAGCTCATTCTCGATTTGATATCCTATCATCTTATCTATCTTACAAAAAATATCTACAAGATTCTCCCACAGTTCATTAGGTGATGTCAATCCATCAAGATGGAAAAGGAGGTTTCTTGAAATGCTTAGACACAAAAAACCATAGGCCTCATCCCTCCTGTTGTGCCATTTTAATTTCTCTGCAACTGTATTGGGCTCTGCCTCAGTTGCCATAGTAACCCTATAGATACCTTTCACTCTTAACAATATATCCATCTCATATTTCCACTCAAATAAATTGAATGGAGTCAAGATGATCTTCTGATATTGGTCCATATCTCAGAAACTATGCCCTTCAGTCAACAGAATATGATCCTAGTCAAGATGTCAAACCTACAATAGAAATATGGAAGGAGAGAAATAAATCTACAAATATTATAATACCATGTGGAAATTGAACCCAAGAGATAGAACAATTACACTTACAAAATTGCTAATCAAAGATGCAAAATTAACATCAAACAAGACTGAAATTGGAGCATAACACTAATCTGTATTCAATAAGTGTACAATAGCAAACCTTGTGAAGAAATAGGATTCTGAAATATATATTTACATGATATATTTGAATGCATAAGAATGCCATTCGAAAAGGTCAAAAAGTAGGTTTACTAAATCTAGTCAAATCCCCCATAGGTGCATAAAGCAGTTTCCAAATCCACCAAGATGCTCACGAATTGGATAAGTCAACTAGAAAAGATAATGAGGGATGGAAAGATAACTCATACATTCTTTTATTAGGAGAAAAGGAGGGAGGATGATGTGGGAAAAAAACAAGTCAACTACACCTAGTCTAGCTTTTCCTTTTGCCTTAATTCTCAATAAAACAGGCAGCTTTTCAGAAAAAGTAGATATGCACTTTGGAGGATCTGTAATAAAGTAGACATGCTAAAATGGGTTTCCAAGAAGTTTCCCAAGTGCTCCATGACTCATTTTTGGCATATGTTGACTTCTAAGACATGTAGAAGGCAACTAGAATAGAGTGGAATCTAGGAGACTAGATAATAAGACAAAAATGATTTAATTAATATCTAAGGTAAGTAACTATGGGTTGATTATTCTAAATTTTATTTTTGTATATTTTAAAGTAAAAACTAACAATAATGATTCACCCACCCTCTAAGTATCGTGGGATAAACAAACATACCTCGCAGTCTCTGTTGGCAAGGGTTGTGGTAAGTGAGTTGCGCAGCATAGCAGCAACTGCGAAAGCTTACGTGGTACCATGCAAGGCAAGATCAGGGCAATGGGAGGAAGAATAAAGATTTTTAATATTTTATATATTATTTGACCAAGTTTTGTCACAATAGGTCATTAGCGGTTATAAGTTAGTTAGAAGTGGACCTTCAATGTAAAGGCACAAGCGTATTTATAGAACTAGTTTTGCAATTGAATAGATATAGTAGCATGAGCATGATCTGATAATTGGCATTATCTGTAGCATGATTGTCGCATGATGTCTAGTGCAATCAGTTTATGGTTTTGGAGAATTTCCTGTTGTATCTGCGATCTATCTAGGTTTTTCCTGATGTATTCAGCCGCCTGTTTTGGAGAAGAATTGTGTATTTTGGATCCTTTGCGCAAGACTAATATGATATGACAGTTGTTGCACAAATCTTATCTTTTATTCCTACTGCAATCTAATCTATTATGATGTTGTGATATGTTTTATCATGATGTTGCGATCTATTATAATGTCACCATGGTCTATTCCATTTCCTATATATTGATATTGATGCAATCTATTTTAAGTCTGTTACTTTTCTGTTGCATTATGAGTTGAGATGTTTTGTAAATGATGCTGTTGCACTAGCGATACTGTGACAAATGCATGATGCACTCTGTAGTTTTGGAAATGAGTTAATGTCAACTGCATAGTTCTAGATCCAATAGTTATGTTGTCCCACCGTCAGATCCCCATATCCTCCGCCCTCACTATCGGAAACTAGGTTCCGATAACTCTCCCTTGAACATCTTGGGAGAGACTTCGTCTTCTCTACGGATGTTGCTGGGAAGGTGTTGCAGTTGCAACATTTTCCCAAATTTCTAAAAAAAATTGGACCCTCCTTGTTGATTTTGTTGAAGATCGTTTTGTTTCCACTCTGCTACACGTTTGGATTGTTTGAGGCCACTTGTTTTCTTGCTTTTCGAGAAATTGTTTATGTCTGCAAATGCTTTGGACTGTGGAAATTAGCAAGTTTTATGTTGTTTTATCATTGTCGAAATTTGGTCGAGGTTTGAAATGGAATTTTAGTCACCGCTATTTCAGAGGACAAATAGATATTAGACCGATGATTAGTTGTTTCTTTTGCCAATCATGCGGTTTTATTGTTTCAAATTTTTGCTTTGCGATGTTTTTTCGAAATGTTTTGACTCTGATCGGAGGCCGTGGGTTGATTGTGTTCCGTCGTTGCATCTCCAGAGTAGACTAACCGTCTGCCACACTGCTTTTCCTTTCACTGATGTTTTTTTCTATCTTTCTTCGATGTTGATTAGTCTACAAAAATTTTGGACCGTATAACTTCCGTCATTGTAGCTATGTAGAGTACTAACTGCTCAATGTTGTAGTAGATCTGACCTCCGATGTTTAGATGCCCTCTTCTAATGTTTTATCTCACCAACGTTTGGTTTGTGCTTTGGAACCCCTAGACCATGGGTTACCCATCGTTGCGGCATTCCAGTGAAATAACCGACCGATGTCAAGTGTCTTGATTCGCCGATGGGGATTTTTATATGCCTGATTCCTGATCGTTTTCCCACCGTTATTATGTGCTTGTAACTGGTTCCATGAGTGGCGAGATGTGCTTTGTTTTTATCAAGTTGAGATTTTCACACTGAAAACGCAGTACCAGTTTTACTTTTAACATTGGTTTTATTGGTAGTTTGGTTTATGTTTGTTGAAGGTAGTCCGGATGAATGATGAGTTGTTCATCTGATTGCAGTAAAACCTAGGAGATTTCCTATATTCAGTTGATGACTACTGCTACAAAAAGGGAAATTGGATGAAGAAAGGAAAAGCTGAAGCATAAACAAGAAAACAAAATTCTGAGGCTGACAGGATATCAAAAGGACCATCAGACTATGAAGCATAATCATTGAGAGCAAAGGCTCAGGATTGGGCAGTTCGTCAGTTACCAAGCCAATCCCGTTTTCATAAAAGTGTTTATCTAAAACGTAACATCTGAATCATGAACATTCACAAAATTACAAAACTATGAGATTAAAATGGTTGGGGGGGCAACTCAAAGGTTTTGGATGGTTTTTGTATAAATATACAAAAGTTAGAGGGAAGAGGGCCTTTTTCCCAATGAGACTTATGAAAAACTTGTTGTAAGAGGAACTATTTTGTTTTGCAATAATATAATTACAATTTTGCCTGTTGGAGAAATTGTTGTGTGGAATGTTCAAATGTGATGAAATGAACAATGTTGAAGGGGAACTATTTCATTTTCAGCTGTGTTTCATTAACTATGCGATCATTCTAACTTTCTGAACCTATGTTCTTGTATGAATGTTCTTTGTCTTATTTTATGATAATTTCCACTATGAGTAATGAATGTTTTAACAAATGACGAGCTATCTTGTTGTGCATATCTCTATTCATGTTTATGTGTTTTGATTCTAAGAACAACTATATGTGATTTATCTTAACATATGAGCAGTAATACATTACTCATTAATTGATAATATTGATCCCTAGGGACAGCGTAGTTAGTCTTGTTTTTTTTTGTGTGTGATTTAGATGCGAGAGAGTTTAATACGAGAGGTAATAACCTGCGCATCACATTGTGACCACTCCTCATATTATTTATCAATATGCATGTTAGATAGGCACTTGCATATCATAGTTAAAGTTAAAAAATACAAAAATATACACGGTGGACCGGGTCATAATCGAGAAAACCATTTATTTTTCTTACTTGACCTACGGTAGCCGGACCACAAACTGGATGGATTCCCCATACCAAACAGTCACGGGCTAGTTTGGAACATTGACTAGGGATAATCCCTTGCTATTGTTTCCTGCGATTTTCCAGGCCTCAACAGTTTTTGGTGCTAGAAGGAGGGCCACCAGTGCATGGCTGGTCGGGGAAATCCATTTCCTCGAAGTTACTCCACCAGTGATAGTTTTGAAAGCAGTTTATTTCTTGATCCGAATACTTAAGAGAATAGAGAACATTTGTTTTCTGTGGACAACCAAGTAGTTAATGATATGAGAAGACATACACGGGCCTATGTAAAGAGTATTGGAGGGTTACCCACTATCCTTGGTTTACCCCAAAGAGAATACAAGAAGAAAGATCGTCCCATCTTGGAAGATTCAGTGTTGGTTGGATATTTGGAAGAATTAGTAGAAGTAGCATTACTGGAAGTTGTTCATCCTTTGAATCAAATAGGCCCAAAAACACCTTACTGTTCTCTTGTGCATACTCCTGTTCCATCACCACCTCACTCTCCACCTAGACTCATGGCAGGCTTAAATGTGAATGAGCCACCTAACCCACCAAATCCACCACCTACTTGGAAAGCCAGATCACCTCTAAACTTAGCACCTCCATTGCATGACTTACCTCAAGCTTTTGATAAGATGTTGCCCAAGTTTGACCCAAATGAGAAGATTTTAGTAGATGACAATTTGCAAAGTTTCTATTTGGCCATAGAAGTGTTAAAGGCTAGAGAACATGAAGACGTAGTCTGCATACTTTTTCCACATACCCTTAAAGGAGCAGCAGCTTCATGGTATTTTGGTTTTCCTGCTAATTCAATCCTAGATTGTGATACCTTTGAAAGGATATTTAGAAGCAAATATGCAACCCAAGAAACTTATGTGGCTCTCATGAAAGGACTATGCGCTTTAAAGAAAGAAAGAAAAGAAAAGGTGCATAGTTTTACCCAAAGATTTGCAGTTTATCTTAAGAATTTTTTATGAAATTGATAAGCCCTCAGATAAAGTTCTGATTGAGTATTATACTCCAGCTCTAGGGCCCTATTTGCCCATGTTTTCCAAAATTAAATCCAAACGTATGCTAGCAGAGACTTATGAAGAAGCGGAGAGATTAGAGGTTGAAAAGGAAAGCATCGAAGATTATCCTGAGCAGTCAGGGGAAAAAAATGTTGGGAAGAAAGCTTTTTTATTTACTAATCCTAAAGAGGAACAATCACATGATTTCGATGGAATGGCAAAGATCATGCAGAATCTCTCTAACAGAATAATAGACTTGGAAAAGGAAAAGGAAGCCCAGAAGTTCTATAAGCCTTATTACAAGAAAAAAAAGGATAACAATCAATCCCAACCCCCTCCACACAGTCCTGCATCGAAGAACTTAATAGAGGTAGGGATGGATAACTTTTGCACTTTCCACCAACAACCCCATTCTGAAAAAAAATGTCCTCAATGGATAAATTCAATGAAATTGGTAATGAATCGGCTGTTGGATTCCAAATTAACTGAGGATAATGATGAAGAGGGAAAAGATAACAATAAATTAACAGAAAAACAAGAGGATGATGCCATGGTTTTATGGGACTATGTATCATTGTTTGATACCAAAGAAGAAAAGGATCCGAGACATGAAGATATCTCTAAAACGAATGTGACAACGAGAATCCAATGGTTGATTAAAGAAAACAGTCTTATACTCCCAAATATTAAGATACTTCAAAATAATGTAAAGAAATTTCAAAAAAACATCTCAGCTAATAAAATTCTGGAGTTTACCATCACTAGTCAAAATCTGAAGCAGATCAACATGCCTACTAATCCCATTGAAGAGAAGATCAATAATGTGAAAATGAATCTCGTAGAACATAAGATGGATTACAACATCATGGAGGATATAAAAAAGGTAAAGGCAAATATTTTTTTATTTGAGATGTGTATTGTGCCGTAGCAGAAAGAAAATTTATTGAAAGCACTTGAAATACTAGAGGAGAAGCTTCCCACCGACAATCAGCCCCAAGAAGAAGAAATTGGTGAAGCAAGTGTGGGAGGTAAGCCTAAATCCAAGACTCCACCTTTTCTCCTTAATTTTGAAATTTTCAACCACAACATGCACAACTGTCTAGTAGACTCAGGGGCATCAGTAAATGTTATGCCTCTATCAATCTGCAAGAAGATAAATGGACAGCCTAAACCATCTATCTAGAAGGTCATTCAGTTGGACAGAACAAATGTGAAGGTAATTGGGGAAATGGAGGATGTTCGCATTCGCTTATCTTCAGATGATAAGGTATGTAAATTCATTGATATTGTAGTAGCAGACATACTTGAGGCTTATGGACTTGTTTTGAGTAGAGATTGGTCAGCAAAGCTGAATGGATATTTTGCTTCATATTGGCAACATATTTAGCTACCTTATAAAGGAATCCCAAATCAAATTAAAGTTTTAAGAGAGCCCTACGTGAAACACAATGTCACTCAGTTATAAGGTAAGAATGAACCAGTGAATTCTATTTTGGGAAATTACTTCATTGAGCTAGAACCGAGAAACTATCAAGTGGAAGAAGCCAGTAGTACATCAGATACTCAGCCCGATCTCCTTCGGTTTTCACAGGATGATGAAATTGATTGCAAAATAGTAGACTTAGCTATAGATGTAGATTCATGTACAGTAGTGGTAGCTGATTTTTGGATGCTTTTCTTTGACGGGTCTAAAACTTTGGAAGGATCAGGAGCTGGCTATGTCCTGATTGATCCTAAGAAAAATAGACATTTTCTTTCATGTAGGTTAGAGTTTGAATGCACCAATAACACAGCCAAGTATGAAGCATTAGTTTAGGGACTAAGAAAAGCAATTGAATTGAAAGTAGAAAATCTGAAAGTGTATGGGGATTCTGAAATAATTGTAAAATAGATTCGAAATAAAATACATTGCATTTCCCCTCATTTAAAAGCTTATCAGAACAAAGTATGGGATTTTATTAAATTTTTTCATGCATTTAATATTGTATCAATTCCTAGACTTAAGAATGCAGCAACTGACTTGTTAGCCACCTCAGCCACGAGGCTTGTGCCCTCTAATAATAGGTGTTCTATTGAATTGCTTTTCAGACCTTCGGTTCCAGATATGATTACTGATTTACGAGTTTTTGATGATGATCAGTAGATTCTGGAATGTTTGACAAATGATGAAACCTTCAAAGGGGCAATCATTGATGATGAAGAACATCAATCCAAGCTAAAATTCGATAATTTTATCCCTAAAGGAGTCAAGACTTTAGAGCGAATGTTTGATCTAAATGATAAATTCATAAGGCCAGTAAATGTTAAGACTCATAGCTCGTCTCTATAGTTCGAATTGATTAATTTAGGGACTGAAATTGAGCCTAAATATGTGAATTTGGGAAAGTGTTGCTCTCCAGGTGAAATAAATAAGTTCATCAGTCTGTTCAAACAATACAAAGATGTTTTTTACTGGACATATGAAGATATGAAGACATATGACACCAATATTATTCAGCATGTTATCCCTATCAGATCTGGAGTCAAGCCCTATCAACAGCCTTTGAGGAAAATGCATCCAAAACTGGAGCCTCTAATTCAGAATGAAGTAAAGAAGTTGTTGGATGCTAAAATTATCATCAAGGTTAGACACACAGAATGGGTTTCAAATCTGGTACCAGTAAGAAAGAAATCTGGAGAAATTAGACTATGTGTGGATTTCAGAAACTTAAATTGCGCTTCGGATAAAGACAATTATCCAGTCCCACCCATGGAATAGATACTGCAAATGGTTTTGGGTTATTGTAGCTACGGTTTTCACCCTAGCTTGTGCGAATGAGCACCTACTAAGGAATCTGGAATCCTTAGTAGCAGTTCAATGATGTAAACAAAAATAGACGGAAACAAAGACTAAGCTAAAGCATTAAAAAGTAAATAACATGAAGCAAAAACAGTAAAGAAATGTATAATGGTGATTTTTATTGATATTACCTCCAATGAGGAGGTTGGTGGAGTCCGTTGCGCTGGTCCGATGTCGGTGGCTTCGAGCTCCAAGCTGCTTCTTTTCCTTTTCCGGTGGTGGAAATGGGCCAAAAGAGTTCTCAATGGCGAAAGTAGCTTGATGGTAAGCTAGGGTTTCGAGAATAATTTCGGCAGAGGCAGGATGCTTATGATTGTGTATTTTGAAATGAGGGGTCTCCACCACTTATTTATAGTTTTTTAGTGGTGGAGTGCTGGCCCATGGTTTTGGAAATCATATGGTTTAGGGCAGCTTGTTTAGGGTTTTTTCCTCCTTTTCCTCATTATTTTATATTTTTTCTTCCCTTTTGGGGATTTTGCTATTTTAGAGGAATTTTGGACATTTTTGGAGGAAAAAGGGGGTTTTTTGGCCTTTTGGAGGCATTTTATGCCTTTTGGAGGCTTTTTAGATGATTTTATGGCCTTTTAGAGGCATTTTAGGCCTTTTGAAGGCTTTTAGTGGGATTTTCAGGGAAATATGGTAGGCAAATGGACAAATGAGCCACGTAGTGGGGTAGATGAGGTAGTTAACCATTTTTGGGTGTTAACAGATTGCCCCCTGATGTGAGAGGGTAGGAGCTCATCATATGGCCGATGGACATCATGAGTCATATTTGGTTTGTGTTGGGGTGTGGAGAAGAGAAGGAAGTAACTGAAGTCCGGGACACCGATCTCGAACCACCTGCAAGGACTGAAAAGTACATAACCTCAATAATGGATGAGGGATCATCTAATAATATGGACGAGGTGGGCATTCCCATGCTCGTATCAGAATATAACATAGCAATATAAATGGTCCTCAAATACTGGATGAGGAAAAGTATCTCAATAGATGGACGAGGAGGGAATTCCCATGCTCGTATTAAGATACATAAAAATGACTGTGTATATCATGAGAGTCCAGAGGGGACTCAAATCTGGAACATACTGCTGAGCTGACCATGTCTGAGCTGAAAAACTGATACACTGGAATGGCAGCAGTGCTACTGAATGTGGTTCTGAAGGAACTGATGCGCTGCTGGATCAGAGTGAGAAGGGTCACACTCGTAATGGTACACTGATCTGGAACTGAACTGGGTACTCAAAGAAGCATAGAACTGAATAGCTTCCGAATACAATCGCGAACGCAGCCCGGATATCCACGGGAACATATAACTGGGCGTTCCGAAGTGACTCACCAATGTGCTAGAGTCGGGGGAAATCCGGGGTCTTCGACAAATAATGGAATGGATATATATCCTGCGCGATTCTCAACGATGCGATTAAGGTGCTGAAGTCGAACATGTGAGAAACAACCATTCGGAGACGCAATAATGATTCCTCCCAAAATGGTCCGTAGGCACTCACCACAGATGGTGATGGGTCCAAGGCGCAGGAGCCTCTAGGTCTATCCTCTGGAATAGAGGAGTTGTCGTTGACAGAGGGAGACCTGCAACTATCAAGGCAATGATGTTTCCTTGACAGGAGCGCGAGGTGCAAAACCGAACTGTGATAGTACTGATGGGAAGAGTGATAAACTGGTGGGACTAACTGGGCAAGTAGAGTGGGTGGGCTCAAAATTCCTTTGTTCAGAGTATGATGGCGGGGGTGATCGGGAAGCACATGAAACTGATTGGTGGTAAAGGGATCTGGGCAGTTCACTGGGCTGAGGGAGACTCAAGCGGTGGTAACATGGTAGGAGACTGCAGAATACTCTGAACAAAGGCGACCTGATTGGAGGTGCTGCCGAGTGGATTGATCATAGCGCCAAGAGGCGCGGGGGGACTTCTTCATGGGTTAGTGAACTAGAAGAAGTGTGGATAGAAAATGGTACTGTCATGTGGATTTTACGAGCCCATGACAGTTCATGCTCGTGGTTGCTTTCAATTTTAAGGAGTCTGAAAGCAACGAAGAAGACTCTGAATTGATGGAATGGTACTGTCATGTGGATTTTACGAACCCAGGACAGTACATGCTCGTGGTTGCTTTCATATTTACTGAGTCTGAAAGCAAATAAGAAGGCTCTGTAGTGATGAAATGGCACTGTCATGTGGATTTTGCGAGCCCATGACAGTTCATGCTCGTGGTTGCTTTCATATTTACTGAGTCTGAAAGCAAATAAGAAGGCTCTGTAGTGATGAAATGGCACTGTCATGTGGATTTTGCGAGCCCATGACAGTTCATGCTCATGGTTGCTTTCAATTTGAAGGAGTCTGAAAGCAAATAAGAAGACTCTGTATTGATGGAATGGTACTGTCATGTGGATTTTACGAGCCCATGACAGTTCATGCTCGTGGTTGCTTTCAATTTTAAGGAGTCTGAAAGCAAATAAGAAGACTC
>LPNX010425634.1:0-50121 GCA_001517045.1 Pseudotsuga menziesii
ATATATATATATATATATATATATATATATATATATATATATCAACAACAACATATATTATTTATATTAAAGAAACATCTATGATACCACTGGCACAGTTACAACAAAAAATGTAATTCGATTGCCAAACAGTAGTATCAAAATCGCAATGAACTCTGCCTATCCATATCTTTAGAGTTTGTCTTACATATGAGACTAATCTTAAAACATAATAGTTTTCAACTAACATAGCTGCAGAAGCAACGTGCCTACAAATGAAAAGGGATTCCCAAAAACAATAACCCAGAATTAGTGATTTTGATTGTCTGAAGAACCTAGATCAAGGGATGGAGGAGTTGCATGGGCTTCACAAGCATTCTTCATCTCCGTGGAAATCTTGCTAACCTGAAGTTCCAATTTTTCCATACTTAGTTCCAATTCATCATGTTGGGATAGCAGGGCCTATTTTGATTGAACGAGGGAGGAAGAGAAGTCTCCGTGAATCTACAGCATATCCTCATCTACCAATGCCAGCCTGCAACCATATTCATCATATAATTGTTTCACAAATTGTTTCTAATCACAGACCTTTCTACGAAGATATCGAATTTCCCATTCCAGTCGTTGATACGAGTCTTGTCTGGGTCCAACTGACTAAGAGCTTGAGGCCATGATAGAAGCCAGAATAGAGCATGGAGAAAACCAATTAACTAGAGTTTGATTATCCCACAAAATACTAGACATATAACAATAAGCTTCGAGCATCCAAGGGTCCCAAATAATTCTCCATTGCCAATTAAATTCATCTGAAGCGAACACTGCCACCAAAATCCACATCGAATCCTCCATATGTTTGCCTCATGTGAGTTGATGGATGTTAATACTTCGGCAATGAGACATCATGCCCATGATGAGGTCACCCCTCGCCAGGAGAAACTGAACCATCTTGATCGTACATTTCATCGGATGATTTAAATTAATGGTCACGGCTTCATGCATGCAATTACATGTCAAGTTTACCATTTCCCGGTATATGCCTTACACCTCATCGCATGGGAGAATGGGAGGCCCCTTGGCCTAAAGGCCAGGGTCTTATGGAATGGGAAAAGGAAAGGGTACTTCATTCAAGGAGAGAGTCATTTTGCTAAATGGGACCACTTCGTTAGCTGCTTGATCAGCTCTCTTACTCAAGCTTTGAAGAATATGGTAGAATTGGATTTGACGAAAGGATTTACCCAGCTTATATATTTTCTAACAATTTGACGAAGTCAGAGATGCTCAGGGAGATTTTGAGTGAGTAGAGCTTGAATAACCAGGTTAGAATCTCCAAAGGTGTTAACTTGTGAGATACCACAAGCAAGAGTTAGATAGAGTCCATGCCAAAGGGCTAAGGCTTCAGCAATATTAATGGATTCAACTCTTATTCCCTAAGAGACTGAAAATTCCAAATTTTCTTCCCGGTAAAAAAAGACCCCTCCCACTCCTACCGCCCCTGGATTCCCTTTAGAATCTCCATCAAACAACAGAGAATTTTTATCGAAAGATTTCCTCCATACGATAAACTCAGGTCTGTCCATTTGAATTTCCCAGGGTTCCTACTTATGTAGGAAAGGAGATATAGAGGTCGAAATGTCTAGGAGAGGCTCAACAACCAATTTTCTTCAACAAGAGAGAGAATATTGGTTAACAGAGGTCAGGGAGAAGCAGAGACAGCCCCCTAACAGAGCTTTATCTTTAATAACAACTCTCGCAACAGAGGATAACTTATTTCGAAAATAATGGGCATTTCGTTCAAGCCAAAGTTTCCAGAGGATAAATTTAGGAAGAGTCAACCATGATAATTTCAGGCGAGATTTTTTAAGGACAGAAAAGGGGCAAAGGGAGGACCAACTGCTAAGAAGAGAGAGGACCTCCTTAGGGAGAATAACCGAGTTGGACCAAGGAGAGAGGGAAAGATTCCAAAATTCTCTGGAAAAGAGGCAAGTAAGCAACAAGTGATTTACAGTCTCCTTCTGAGAATTACATAGGGGGCATCTAGTAGGTCCCTCCCAACCTTTACATTGAAGGTTGTCTCCTATAAGAATGGTGTTGTGGGATAAGGTCCAAATAAAGAAATCCACCTTTGGAAGACTCTTAGAATTTCAAATTCCCTTCCAAAGAGCAAGATTGTTGGGAACATGGGGAAGAACTTTGCGGTACTTATAACCATACGAGGTTTTATAAAACCCTAATCGACAGCCCCATCCTCGAGTATCCTTTTAATTTTTGGCTATAGGATATTTCCCTTGAATCAGTGCAAGAAGCATCAATTTTTACGTAATCAAATGGGGGGGCAATTCAAGATGTCCAAGGCTTTCCAAGTGAGGGTTTCTCCCAACTCCTAGAGGGAGATGTCCCACAGGGTAAACCATTTGCAAGAGTAGAGAAAGTGCTTTAAATTGGCAATGCCCAGCACATATTCGAGAGGAGGATCCCCAAGAATGGAGTCTTCCCAAATTCGGATATGTTTTCTATTTCTAGGAATCTAGGTTAGCTCAGTTTTGAAGACGTTGATAGCCTTTGTGCAAAGAGAGAAGATGGGAGAGCCTTTGGAGACTCTTGAAGGACCCTCAACACATCTAGTTAGAACTCCTGAGAAGTATTTTTTCCACAAGGCTTGTTTGCTCCAAGATAGGTTTCCTGAGACCATATTCCATAGAATTTTAGCTCCTAAAGCCAGATTTTGCACTTTGAGATCTCAGAATTGGAGGCCACCTTCAAGAAGGAGTCTTGAAATTTTCCTCCAACTTACCAACGAGATTCTATTCTCGCTTTGTTTTCATCCTTTCTAAAGAAACCTACACGGAAGGGCTTCAATATTTAAGAGGATACCACTTGGAGCCAATAATATTGAGCTTAGATCAATTGGGATACTAGAGAGGAATGATTTTATAAGCATCACTTTCCCTGCTAGATATAACCAAGAGGCCCCCCATAAGTTAATTCTAGCTTTCAACTTGTCAATAAGGGGAATCCAATTAGCTTACTTTGGAGACGCTTTGAATATGGGGACTCCTAAATATTTGAAAGCATCTCATTTAGTTTTCCCTTCTATTTCCATAATTCTAGATGTCTAGCATTTCATTTGGTGTGCAGCTCCACCCACATATTTGACTCTTTTGAAATTTGATTTTGCTTCCTAAGGCTACTTTGTAGATATCCAGCTCCTTTTTTAATGTTATAGTAGTTAAGGTGCTTGATCCTCTCTATAGGATGGTATCATCGGCAAACTGGGCATGATTTGTGTCTTTGACTCCCCTCGCAATTTTGAGGCCCAATAAACCTTGTTGGAGATTACTATGTTCCAGCTGAAACCTGAGAGATGAGATTTCAGGCTTGTATTGCATATAGAAGATGGGAGAGGGGAAAACCTTGATGAAGCCCTATGGAGGCCTAAAAGAAGTCTGTTGCGGGACCATTAACTAACAGAGCTATACAAGGGGCAAAAATGCAGCCCTCTACCCAGTTAATAAATTCATGAGCAAATCCAAACTGTCACTTTACCTGAAACCGAAAAGCGTGTCGAACTCTATCAAAGGCATTAGCTAAATCTAACATGACCACCATACCATTTCTTAGTTTTTGTAGATCTTATTATCTTGATTAGGATCTTTGTCTGAAAGAATAACAAGTACAACTAGATGCATAGTATATAAGAGATACACAAGACACAAATATTTTCATCGGGGAAACCATAAACAAGAAAACCCCGCAAACTTCCTTGGAAAGCAGTAATAAGAAGTATTCAACATCTATCTATCTCTCCTCCCTTTGTCTCTCTTTCTCTCTCATGCAAATTTGAGAGCGTGAGGTGTGTATAAATGAGGGAGATCGCCTCCCAATTTATACCTTTTAAGTGACTGACCAAACATAAGACTAGGGCCCACTTGTCTTCCCTAATAGGGATGACTTCTCCCAAAGAGACTCCAAATACACATTAAATGATGTTACACTAGGGACTATTGCCCCGAATTACAAGAGAGGTTGTACCTCAAGGTCTAGACATAATTAAGACATCCCGTAAGGGGGTAAACACATCCCCAATAGAGGTACAACAACATACAATGATAATATACATCAGAATATCTTTCGAAGTTACAAATACATCAACACTCCCTCTTAACTATGAAGGTATTCTCTCTCTTAACAGACATCAACACATCTGGTCAAGTCTTAAACATGGAGGCATCATCATAGTTGTTTCCATCTTCATCTTATTATTGATCATCGAACAATACTATCTGTTATCAAAAGTTTCTACAAAGCCAATCCTTTTTCATGTTGGTTGTAGGGCTAGTCCTCAACCAGGTCTTCATCACATCTCGAGCAAGCCATCATGTAGGAATTATTCATGACCTTCTTTACATTGCCACGGTAATAACCTGCGTCTTCTGCCCTCATCTCATTGTATCTATATCATCTCTTTTGTCATGCACAAAACAAAACAAAACACACAAAGCATCCATGGTCAACCTGCATTCTATCAAAGAACCGCCTAGGTGCACCTCACGTGCTTTGTGACCTTATCATCTCAACATGGGAACACACATATATAGATATATATGTAAGGATTGATTACAACCAAACAACCTGTTGCATCAGTAATTTTACCTTCTAGGTCAACCTCAAGGAATTACATCTAAATAACCTGTGTCAAGGATCTTTTCCATTCAGACAACCTTCGGGGCGTATTACATACAAGTAACATGTGTACTACATTAGGTATCATTTTTAAAGTCAAACAACCCATAGGACTTGCATCTGAATAACCTACATACAACGCCAGGTCTCAATTTTACATTTGGATAACCAGTCTCAGGACTGATTACGTCCAAGGATAACCTACTAGCTTCTCCAGGACTGATTACATCCAAGGACAACCTACAAGACTGATTACGTCCAAGCATCCTGCTTCACCACAATTTTTCCCGCCCAGACAACCCTTCTCATTTCCCATGTGAGATATTATGCTTTCGTAACATATCAAGACTTATTACATCTAGGGATAACCTATGAGCTTTGCCATGATTTTATGCTCAGATAACCTGTCTCTCTTGCTGTCACATGCCCCAATTTGCAAAATAATTTTATGTTATTGATGAACATTATGTTATATTTTATGCTAAGTTTGTAATTGATGACCAAGTGGGGTCAAGAATAATTAATGTATTTCAAAATATTTTATTAATAAATAAATAAATGATGAGACAACAGCTTAGGGAAGCTGTTAAAAGAGTGTTAACTGGTCACTTGGTGGAGAGACTAGGTGGAGAGTATACTGACAAATGGCAGCATCCTCCAACTACTTCTAACTGTTGCAGGTGGCAACTTCCCTATATTTGTGGTCGTGATTCCCCAAGAAAGTGGAATTTGAGTAGGTGGCTCATTAAGTAAAAACTGACCCATAAGACCTAGACATTATTATAAAATTTCCCATTGAAGACAGGTGGGGCTACTCATTCTGGAAATGTGATCATTCAATGTGAATGAAGTGCAAATGAGAAATTTGATGGAGGAGACTGGTTGAAGTGAGTTTGAGGGGTTAACTACTGAGAACTGAACTTATGCAGCTGTTAGGCTGGAGTTCTTACTGTTGTAAGTAGGATTGAATTACTATTTTAATTTGACCAGTCAGGTGACATAAGGTCTTAAGGATACATCCTTCACCCAGTACTCTACCAGGAGGACTAGGAAACAGGCTCAGGGGTCCTGAGGAAGTGTAGACTAAGCTTTTTCCAGGAGTTGGTTGGGAGGAACAGCCTCCTTAAGCTGTTGTCACCTCATCATTTGACAGGTTTTTAATTGTTCAGGTTATTTATAATTTATTTACTGTTTCCTGTAAATTTTACTAGTTTTTCAAAGATATGCATGTTATTGTCTTGCTAGGGATATGTAGATTATAAATAGTAGTATTTATGCTAAATGAAAATTAAATAGAAATAGATTACCATACTGTATTTTTCCATGCCTTGTATAGGCAGTACTCTAGTACAGCTGGTTGATTAGGTAGATGTGATGATTCGTTATTAACTATGAATGAAAAATGTAAATAATTTCTTTTATAGTTTGCATATGATTCATTCCTTAGAAACATCAATACATACTCTATTTATTGAATTTATCTACATCAGACAAAGAACTGAATATTTATATAAAAATATTTAGTAATCATACTAATTATAGAACTATCATTAGTACTAATATTTATTATAAACACACTAGACAAAGTTAAACAAATAAACATAAGAACAGTAAACAAACTAGCACTTAGGGTTTGGAACTAGATAGTATTCTATAAGTTATTATAATAACTTTTTCCAAGATCATATTTGCTTTCTGCACTAAAAACAGATGTTTCTACTGTAAACCTCAAGGCAATTTACCTAGGGTTACGAAAGACAGGTTCCATCCTATTCACAAACTTGCATAAACTTACTTTTAAAATAAAATTTAACAGTTGTAAAATCACTGAAGGTAAAATAGAAAAACAGAGCTAAAATTAATCATGTAAAATTTATTATATTATAGAACTGTAGGGTGTTTTAAATATTAACCCTTCTGAGCAAAACCGAGTACTAGTTTTACTCTTTAACACAGTAAAAACTTCCCATAAAACATTGCACTATAAATCATTTTAATTTACATGAGATTAAATTAAAATAACACTATAACAATTTGATAAAAACAAAATCAAAGAAGAAGTAATGGCTTATGGCCTTTATAATTATAGGTCAAGGCTCAGGCCTGTCAAAGTTTAATTATACAAAATAGTAAAATAAAAACATAACCATTATTTTCCTTACAAGTAGAAAACCCTATATTTTTTTACAAGTTTCAACTGAGTAAACAGCCTTTGTCTTCACCATTTAAAACCCATTTAAAAACTTAATTAACCAGACAGAGGTCGAACAGCCTTGTCATGGCTTAGAGCTGAGTTCTAACAGGAAAGCAAAAGAAATTTTACATCGTCCAGGCCGTAAAAGGCACTATCACTAAAACCCTAATATCACGGCTACTTTAGCCTTCAAGAACTTGCACATATTTACCCTTAGGGTTTTCTTTACAAAACAAAACAACACGTAGAACAAATTAAGAAGTAAAAACCCAGGCCGAGTTCTTTTTAGCAGCAAGTATCCTTATCTTTCAACCACCACATCAAATGCAAGAGAAAGCCCTCATTTGCAACCGGGGCTTACCAGAGTCTGCATGGTTGGAAGTTGATGGAATAAGATCGATTTTCCAACCTACAGAGCTGTGAGGAGGACCTGCACAAAGTAACCACCCTTTTTTGTTACAAATCCTTAAATAAATTGAATAATTTCGAAAATAAAACTACTTCAATTAAAAACTGGGTTTGGGTCTTTACCTGATAGCGTTTCCAGTTTGAATGAAGTCGTAGAGACCAACCACCTACGACCGCTTGTTGGCACCTCGCCGGAAGTCAAGAAGACACCAAGTCACGACTTTGAAGGAAAACTAGCAATCACTCCAACATGAATGAAGAAACACTCCTGTACAAGCTCTGTCCACTATTTTTCAGTCTTTAAATTAATCCAGTCCTTGAATCTTTGAAGGAAACAAGTTTCTACACTCGTCGTATGCTACAGCAACCATTAAACACCAAGAACCACCTTACGACCTCACTTAAACCAGCTCACGGCATTTGTTCTGGAAGCAACCTGCAAACATGGAGGTGGTTACCGGGTTTCAATGGCCACGAGCTCGCAGTTCGACCAAACTAGACGAAGGAATCCTCACTTTGTGAAAAGAAATGAGTAGGGTTTACTTTTAAGTCAACCATCTCGTGGATAGAACCATCACCACGTGTCCTTCGAGATTTATCTCCGGCGTGGGTAGAAATCCTATAGTCACGTTGTTGCAAACAAAATGATTATAATCAAAACCCTATAATCATATAAACGATGCATTTTCTATTATTGCTAATCATGTTTAATATTATTTTTTATGCTTCATTTACCAACTATAGGATTGGGTTATGGAATTTACTTCTAGGGTTTTGGTTATGGGTCAAATGGGGAAGTTCTTTTCTAAAATCATGTAAGTTGAAACATGTGTAAAATACTCACTTTAAATGTTAAACTATAATAGGAAGGTGATCCAATGACACCTAGAAATTAGTCTTTTAACTGGTTAGAGTTAAAGAGTAAGTTGATAACATGGACCATAGCAATATAAGATCTCTCACTATACTGCTTTAAACTAACAACCTTGTTCACAAAGATTTATTAAGCAAACCTTGTGTAAGGCATAATTTACAGCTGAAGGGTTCACTAGGATTAGAACCATAAGATACAAGTAAAAAGAGTTCAAGGTAAAAGACTGTAAAAGTTTTGAAGAGAAATCCTTTCAGCTAGGAAGAGAATCTTAATCCAATTCTTTTACTGCAGCGGGTAATTTGGGTACTTAAGTATGTGCAGTTCTCATAATTTATATAAGAGTTTCATTTGTAACTCTAAAACTCCTAGCAATGAATACACAATTAAGAGTTAGTATAGTTTGTTTATATTTGAGAAAAGTATCTATTTAGAAAACCCTAAGATGAGGGTAAATGTGTTATACATATAATATCTTTGAGTGATCTAAGTTTAAGCTGCGAACTTTGTTTCTTCCTTTTTAAAACACTAGATCACAATTAATGTAAGTAAGAATACAAGTAGTCTTTAGAATTTAATCTTAATCACCCAAATTTTTTTATAGTAATCGATCATGCAATTTAACCCATGCATATGTAGTTTGTTTAAACGTCATTACAGAGTTTCGACAGTAAAAGAAATTAAGATCAACATTACCTCTTTTGGAGACAAGCTGCAGTTAAAACATTCTGAGTCTACCATCATAAACATGCTAGAGAAGTATCTTCTTAACTTGAATATAAATATAACTTTTACTGGAACATACGCTTACCTACTAAACCTGTGAGGAACCATCAGTCCCACTGTGTTAGCTTAAAGCTAAGTAAGCCTAGATCTCACATAAGAAATTTTCCCTACTTGACAAAAGAAATCAACAGTATTTTTCTAGCATCAGTAATTTACAAGTTTCTTTTCTACTTTCTGGAAAATTACAACTGCTAAGTTGAAAACAGTACTAACACAATTTTAAAGACAAGCCTCTAGATAATACAAATTCTTATATAAGAGTAATACGTGTCGCTTTCAAACTATTTTTATTATCTGCTAACAGTTGGGGGTATTTTAGCGATGACAATTGACATTTTATGTCAAATGAAAAAATTTAAACTTTTATGAATTTTTGAGTTATTACACTTGCTATGCTAGAGCACTTCACTCCCTCTTTTGGGGGATCTTGATATGGATCACACCAAGTCTTTATCTGAAGTACTCAAACTTCACTCTTGCAAGAGGATTGGTCAACACATCAGCTATCTGCTCATCCGTTGCCACGTACTGGAGCTTCACTTCTCCTCTTTCCACCATATCCCTGATATAGTGGACCTTTATCTCGATGTGATTCGACCTGTCATGGAACAAAAGATTTTTCGATAGCTTCACACAAATATGATTGTAGCAAAAGATACAAGTCACATCAAACTGGAGATCAAACAAGTCAGACAGTAGCTTTCGAAGCCACACTGCCTCACAACTAACCGAGCAAGCGACAACATACTCTAGCTCGGTTGTACTCAGCACCACGCAGGATTGCTTCCTGCTGAACCAGGAGATCATGCTAGATCCCAAAATAAAGCAACAACCTAAATTTCTCTTCCTATCAGTGGCGCTACCTTCCCAATCTTAATCAACATAACCATGTAGGTTAATCTTCTGATTCGCATCATATTTGAGGCCATAATCCATTGTACCTTTTAGGTAATTCGATATATGATTTGCAACTACCAAGTGAACCTGTCTTGGATCCATCAGGAGTTGGCTTAGGGTGTTCACCGCAAAGCATATGTCTGGTCTTGTATTCGTCAGATACATCAATGAGCCAATCATCTGATGATACATAGTGGCATCAACCTTATCGGATGAAGCATCACTTAGAAGATTCAAGTTAGATGCAATAGGTGTGGCCATTTCCTTGCAATCCATCATTCTTGATCTATTCAAAATCTCCACTGCATATTTTCCTTGACTAAGGAAGATCCCATCTACACTCTGTGACACCTCCATGCCTAAGAAATAGTGCATCATACCTAGGTCTTTCATCTCGAACTCTGTAGCAAGTCTCCTCTTTTCATCTTTAATGAGTTCCTCTTCTCCTATTAGAAACAATTCATCAACATATAGTAGGAGTATAATTGGTCTTTCGTCTTCCACCTTGAAGTAGAGGTTGGAATCCGGTTTACTCTAGGTAAATCCCAAGATCATTAGGAAGCTATCCATCATGGCGTACCATGTCCTCGATGTTTGTTTCAATCCATACAAGGCCTTCTTCAATTTGCACACATGGGTCTCCCTATCATGTGTCTCGAATCCCAGTGGTTGTTCTATGTACACTTCCTCCTCGACTACACTTGACTACATCATTTAAGAAATTTGTCTTGGTCTTGACATCCATCTGGTGGATTTTCCATTTCATAACTGCTACCAAAGCAAGTATGGTCCTAATGGAAGTGTGCCTTGCCATGGGTGCAAATGTTTCTTTGTAGTTTATGACTTATTTATGTGAGAAGCCTCGTGCTATGAATATCACCTTATATTTCTTGATGTTTCCATCTGCAGCATGCTTGATCTTGTACATCCACTTTGAAGTCACGACATATTTCTTTTCTACTCTCAGAACTATCTCACATACATCATTCTTCATGATCAACTGATATTCCTCGATCATAACATCCTTCCATTCTTTCTTTTATGTAGCCTCTTCATAGGTGGAAGGTTATCTGACAATGATGACACAGAGCAGAGCCACATAGATATTGTATGGCTTTTCCCTTTTTCTCTCTCTATGTATTCCTTCTGGAGCGCCATACCTTTCAGATTCTCATATGAGCTCCTGTGCCCATGTTGGTTTCCTCTTGTGGGAGTCCTTCTCAAAGAATTTCTCTACCAGCTCTTGTGCTTCTGCCATGTCGTGATATTCATGGTTCTATGGAATTGCTTCTCCAATTTCCATATCTTGCAATCTCGCCTCTTCAGGTTCCTCAACCCCCTGACTGGGTGTCCTCCTGGATCTGAAGTATCCCGAGTCTTCATCAATGGTTACATCTCTAATAATATCGATATTTTGAATCATGGGAATTATATATGGTAGGCCTTTGATGTATCATTGTATCCTACGAATATACCCTTCTTCCCAGACGATCTAGTGTGGTCCTTTTCTCCTTTAGGATATTTATGTACACCAGGCAGCCAAATATTCTCAGATGGTTGACTTCTGGTTTCTCCCTTGAGAAATCCTCTTCAGGAGTGTTATTGTCAAGTAGTCGATGAGAAGTATGGTTCTGTACATACACAGTAGTTCTTTCTTCCTCCGCCCAAAGGTGCATAGGAAGATCCTGGTCATGTAGCATAGATTTTTTTGCCTCCATGATAGTTCGCTCTTTTGTTCCGCAACCCCATTCTGTTGAGGATTGTACGGACTTCTCAACTCTGTCTTAATTCTGGACTCTCTCTAGAGTTCCTTGAATTCTTCCTAAGTAAAATATCTACCATTATCTGACCATAGAGTCTTGATCCTCCTATCAGTTTGGTTCTTGACCAAGGCTTTATATTCCTTGAACTTACTGAAAACTTCACTTTCCCTTTCAAGAAATATATCCAAGTCTTACGTGAGAAATCATCTATAAATGAAACATAGTACACATACCCGCTTAATGAACTAGAGGACATGGGTCCACATACATCCGAGTGTACTATCTCTAGTATTTCTTTAACCTTGTTCTCACTGCTGGGAAATGTCTTCTTCGCATTCTTTCCTTGTGCACATCCTTTGCAAATGCATTCATGCTTTTCCTAGATCTTTGGTAGTCCTGAGACTACTTTGCTTGCCATTGTAGTGCTCTGTACTGCACATGTGCAAGCCTTCTGTTCCATAGTTCACTTGCTTCAATCGACTCATGAACCAGTGGTTGTTTAGGCTGTCCCTTCATATTGTACAAGCCTCTATCTTCTTCTCCAATCACTGTTGCATTCTCTATTGTCTTTCCTCTGGGCCACATAAGAACTCGGCCATCGATAAAAATCAAGGCTAATCCCTTTTGCATCTAGTGTAGAAACGGAGAGAAGTTTTTTTGTCAATCCTGAAACATATAGCACATACTTCATCTTTAAATATTTCCCAAAGTCAAGCTTCTATGAATCTTCTCCACTCCCTTCTATGGGGTATTGATAGTCATCCCAAAGTTTCATCTTGTGAGGTGAGCCATGTTCAGATATATTAACGAATGATTCCTTGTATCTCGTCATATGTTTAGAATCTCCACTATCCACATGCCAGTCATTGCTTCCGTGTGAGATAGTGCGAGTAAGTGTTGAGATTAGACACACTCTTCATCTAAATAATCCTTCTCCCATATGAATCTTTTGTTTGGTGGTTCATCATCTTCAGCAATATGAGCATGGTGTCTCCTTTTCCTGATGGGACAATCTCTTGCAAAGTGTCCCTTTTCAACACAAGTATAGCATCAAACATTTGAAGTATCTCTTTTGGTATTCTTGTGTTTCTTGTCCTTCTTCTTGTTGTGATGAAATTTCTCCTTCTTCTCCTACTTCTTGAAGTTATTCCTGGTGTGAACTATGATAGCTTGATCCTCAGTTGCTCCCATCTTTTCTTCTCTTGTCACAATTCTAGCTTTTTCTTGTGCACATTCTTCTTGGAGTCTATTTAAAGAGACCATCTTCCTTCTTTCACAATTTCCCTTGAATGAATGAGTTCTGTGATCTAGGGAGACCTTTCAAAGTAGTCATTACAATTTCTCCTTCTTTGACATTCTCTTCAACCGCTTCAAGTTGTTCTTTGATTTGGGCAACCCTTGTGAAGTAAGATTGTATAGTCTCGAAGTTTTGTATCTTCACACTCTTCAATTGGTTCCTCAAAGTCATCTTCTGGTTGATGTTCTTTCCTTCAAACATCTTTGTCAAAGCATCATACACTTCCTTCGGTGTCTTGAATGAAGACACATGGGGGATGAGGTGATCCTTAATATAATCTGCAATGATTCTCTTAGCCTTAGCCATGCTTCTCTTATGAGTAGCCTTAGCCTCATCTCCCTCTAGTTCTAGAACTTATCATTGATGTACTGATCCAAATCATTCTCTTCAAGGATCAGGGAGATTTTGTACTTCCATGCTTGGAAGTTATCAACCCCTCCAAGCTTGTCCTCAATGTGATTATGGTGAGTCATCTTTTCAAATTAGAACCTCAAATGGAAATAACAAAGATTTAGATCTTATCGATTTGAGGTGTTCGACCTGGTTCCGGATCTTACTAACCTAGGGTTTGTTAGAGAAACCCTAATTTTCCAAAATTGGATTTTGCGAATTATGTTTGGATGGAAATATGTGCCTCCTTGATATGAGTTGCTCAGCAAGGTGACTTTCTGAAGACTGAGGTGAGAAGCCTCCAAAACTTGATTCCCTAGTTCCTCCCAGCACCAGTGACAGGGTCAAAAATGAAACTTCTTCAATTATGAATTTTCTTCCACCAAAAGATGTGCCCTACTGAGGTGAGTTATCCTAGCCCTATTTTATTGATGATCTATAGAGAGAACACCTTGAACAAGGAAGCCCCAATTTCTGCAGCTGCACAGTGCCTTCTTTTAGAGAGGCTCTGATACCATGTTAGTTTTTCTAGATATTATTAGCTTAATTAGGATCTTTGTCTGAAAGAATAACAAGTACAACTAGATGCATAAGATATAAGAGATACACAAGACACAAAGATTTTCACCGAGGAAACCATAAAGGAGAAAACCCCACAAACTTCCTCAAAATAGTAAGATGATCAAAAGTAATAATAAGAAGTATTCAACAGCTATCTATCTCTCCTCCCTTTATGCAAACTTGAGAGTGTGAGGTGTGTAAATGAGGAAGAGCACCTCCCTATTTATACCAATTAAGTGTCTGACCAAACATAAGACAAGGTCAGACGTGTCTTCCCTACTAGGGCCGACGTCTCCCAGAGAGACTCCAAATACACATTTCATGATGTTACTTTGGGGACTATTGCATCGATTTACAATTGAGGTTGTACCTCAAGGTCTAGATAGAATTAAGACATCTTGAAAGGGGTAAACACATCCCCAATGAAGGTACAACAACATACAATGATAATATACATCAAAATATCTTCCAACGTTACAAATACATCAACACCATATTCCTAAAGAAGGATGCTTGAATGGATAGCTTCTTGTACCAGAATAATATTGTCAGATACTTGTATCCCTTTAATGAATCCTCCTTGATTTTCAGGTATAATTGCAGGAAGAATGCCTTTAATTTTGTTAGTGATGACCTTAGTTGTGATTTTATAGTCAATGTTACATAAATATATTGGTCTGAATCACTTAAAAGAGGAGTGTTGTTCAGGAGAAGACAACATTATAACCTAGGGTCTCTAGGGTTACCAGCGTACTAAACAAACTTGCAGACATTCAGCCATTTCAGAATTTAACAAAGAAATATGGAAGAAATTAGGTGTACCTTGCTGATGACAGTCGATCCTAGCTTTCTTCTTCAATCCAAATTGCTTCCATAGCTTCTAGGGAATCTCCAACACCTGCAAAGGGCAAGATCTTTCCTACAATATCTTATATATTATATAGATGATTGATGAAATAATATGCTTGCAATGAAATAACAAGACAATTCAGAAATCATAATACATAAGAGTACAAAGACACAACATTGGAAGAAAGACTCTCTTTATTGTTAAATAAGTGAGGTAAGATTACAACCAGTATATAAAATAAGTGCTCCTCCGCTAGCCAAGGACATTGAGTTCTGCTACTCCAAGATCTCTAAAGGCGATCCACCAACATAGCATTGCTCTAGAATTGAATCTTGTTTAGCCTCAACCCCTACCCTCTATTTATACATCAGGAAAGACAGAGGTTACAAAGGTTGAGATGGTTAGGGAAGTTGGGATAGTTATGATTAAGAGCATAATTGTCCTCGACTAAACTTGTTTATATTTTTTAATTTTGTATTTAGGCATTCATGACTATTAATACTAGCAAGTCGCGTATGATACGCAGCTTTCATAATGGCAACCCACGAATTCCAACCCTAATGATGTATACGCGGGTTGCAATGTCAATACTCGCGAATGATTCGTGGGTTGCAATGGTAATAGTCGTGAATTCACCCTAATTACCTTATAAAAAATAAGTTAGACTAGTAAGAGGATGATGCATCAAAGGTCATGCCCATATATAGTGTTTTGGCCACTTCTATCCATTTTGTCTTTTTGTGTACTGACACATTGAGTGTCAGTACTCAGATGGAGAAGTGATATTTTACATGATAACATATGCCCCCTGATATGTGAGGTCATAGGTAAGCGATGGCCGAAATACATTACAAACTTTATTCTTGGAGAACTTAGTTACCAAGGCTGCAGGGAGGTACCTGAAACAATACATATCAAAGTCATATACAAAATCATATATGAGGATGCCATTTTCAATAAAGGCGAACATGAGCTCCTTTACAATATTTGATTACATCATATGATATGGGTAACAAAACCACATATATTACAAAGGTGGATCGAAGCCACAATATACAACGATGAGTCTTCAAAATCCGGAAGTAGTGTTGTTGAACATAACACAATCTTGCACAACTTAGGTTATAGAGGTATGAACCTAAGGTCTTCGTCCAAATCCAAATTAACCAGTACAATCCCTACCATGTGAATAAATAAGCTAAAGTCGAACATGGAAGGAACTCAACAAAATGTCAGTAAATGAGTGATGCTGACAACTGAACCAAATGAGTTCACCAATAAGAGAAGTGAATCCTAAGGTACCATTGTCGAAACTCTAGGTCTTCATCTTCAGGAGATGCTGAGGAGAAACCGTGATGTGATAAGGAAGGCAATAGATCCTTCAACAGGTCACAAGAGTAACTAG
Source organism: Pseudotsuga menziesii (assembly GCA_001517045.1). NCBI lineage: Eukaryota > Viridiplantae > Streptophyta > Pinopsida > Pinales > Pinaceae > Pseudotsuga > Pseudotsuga menziesii. The sequence continues at coordinate 16,082 of LPNX010425634.1, forward strand.
GAAACTGGACGAGGGAACGTAGACACAATGGATACTTAGAGATGATAATCATGGGAATCAAGATAATCAGATAAAGGTATTGATCCTTGAACAGCAAGCATGACACAGAGATGACCCAAGGAAGCTTTTAACTTGCAGATATAACAACTAGACTTATCTGTCATGTAGGAGACATGATCAGATTCCCCGTGTATAAAGGACAAGTGGAGGAGTAAAAACTTGAAGTAATAGCTGAGTTAGAAGTGTAAACTGAGACATAGGTATCAGAAAGTTCAGAGAGTGCTTTGTTCAAGGATGACATGTTGCCATTGTTTATAACCAAAAGAGAGAAATTCTTCCTTATCTTTCTTGTTAAGTTTTAATGAGTCCAAGAAAGTCAATTCAAGTCTCTCTTCATTTTTGACAAACTTAAAGTGGGGAGAGAATAAAGTTTGATATTCACTAATTCGTGGATTTTACGAGCCCCAGCTAGTAGATGCTCGTTGGTGTTTTCATAGTTTTGAGAGTTTGAAAACTCCAAAGAAGACTCCAGGGGGGTGTTTTTTCATACAATTTAGTTTCCTGAGGCCGGAAAAGTATAAAACAATCCACAGAAAAACTCTCTTAGCTCCCGAAGGACTAAGGTATACATTTTTCGTACTTAGTTGCCAAGGTCCGAAAAAGGGGTAAACTAATACCAGACTGACACACCTTCAGAAGCGGCATGTATCCTGAGTTAAGGCAAGATCACTTGAAAAGATCCATTTGATTACAAGAAATGGGGCTTATAACAGTAAACTCGATGCTTTGTTATTTAGGTTTTGCGAGCATGGCAAAGAAATAAAGTATGCTCAGAATTTTTTCATGTTTCGGTCTAGAGAATACATGTTTCATTCGCGGGTTGCTACACTGCATCCTGCATATGGTTCGCGTTGTGTTGAAAGCACAGTTTTGAATACTGTGTGACCTCTAAAAATTCTAGAAAGATGAAAATTCTCTAGACCGAAACATGAAAAAAAATTTCATGTTTCGTGAATACATGTTTCATTCGCGGGTTGCTACACTGCAGCCTGCATATGGTTCGCGTTGTGTTGAAAGCACAGTTGTGAATACTGTGTGACCTCTAAAAACTCAAAAACGCACCCATAAGATAGATTTTTGATGGATTCTAATGGTTGAATATGTGCATTGGGAAGGCACAAAATTGTCTTAGAGTGGAGGGAGAGGGAGCATGAAGATATGGATTGAGAGGCAATGCGAGATGCCCCAACCTTGCAAGCATTACAATGAAGTGGCTTGCTAAAATTCTATTGTACGTCCAACATGAGAGTGCAAGTCCGCTTACTGGATACTCTAGTAGACTATTAGGACCATGAGCTCGGTCTCTTTGACCTTCAGCGAGAGACTTTGGAATTTACAATAGATGACATTTATTTCATCACAGGGCTTTCTCGTAGAGGCATACCTGTAAATCTTGAGGGCACTGGTAGGGGTGGTGACTCTATGAGCATACAAGATTACATTGACATACTGCCTACCTAGTACACATAAATCGGGGACACGCATCCCAATCTCGTAGATAACTAGCTTCCCAACGAAGGTGATGGTAAGCTCAATAGCTAGGGTTGCTGGTTCTTCTGCATTACACTTGGCCACACGGACCCACATGCGAGTTGCAGCGGAATGTATATAGGCACATTGTTTGATTGGTGTTTGGGGATGATCTCGATTATGAAAAAATAGCTTTGTGATTGCAAGAGGGGCCGAAGAAATAACTTCAGTTATGTGAGCGTCTTGGTAGTGTTCTTCTTCGAGAGGGTTCCTTCCCTCAGCCCTGCAGTGCCACTACCACCATTTTCACCCCGTCGTCCTAGACTTACTGGATGGGGAGACATATTTCTCTGTAAAGGTGGTGGAGGGGTCCAAAGTGGTTATGATGACGACTTCTATACCCAGTGGAAAAGACAAGTGCCTGCTCTCGAGCAGTTTCCATATACCGGATTAGAATTACGAGGAGACCCTGAACTTGCCCTCCCTCAAGCGGAGGCCTGGGGAGAGATAGGTATATATTCTTTTTATATTATTTGATTTTTTTGAGTTTTTATTCATAAATTATGTATACATATGTATAAGAGTTTGACCCTGTTTTATGTTTTATATGTAGATGTTGGAGCAGTGCGCCCCGATGGGCATTCTAGGACATATGTGTGGCATGTACATTGTGGAGATGACAGTTTTTTGTGGGTCATTGAGGGCAAGCTGGCCAAGCTAACCCAAGATATCCCTACATTGCAGATAGATCAGATCCATATGCTTATGCGGGAGTACGATGTGGGGGTTTCGATGACCTAGCTACTCCTTCTCAGAAGAGTGGCTTGGGTTGTTCTTCATTTCAGGGAAGTTGTGGAGGTATCCGCGGCCAATGAGGTTGAGGAGCAGGCCTAGAATTAGGCATATATAAATCATGATCCCATTTTTTGTATTTGATACATTTATGACGGGATCTATGGACCAAAAACCTGCTATATGTATGGACATATTTTACATACATATCTATCTATCTATCTATCTATCTATATATATATATATATATATACTTTTGGTTATGTACATGCTTTTCAAATGTTTATGTTATATTTATTTTACAATATGTGTGTTAAGTGTCAATCTAGTATGTAATTCACATATGCATCAGTAATTATGTTTTCATTTCTTGAAATGTGATTGAATGAAATATACTCAAAGTTTCTTTCAAGTAATCTAACACGTAAAAAATGACGTAGTAAGTTAGGGATTTGCACCTGATAATCACCATTGATTTGGGAAACTACCAGTTGAGATTCAAGTCTAACTTCCAGACAAGTAATACCATGTAGTGTAGCATCCCATCACAACTCAATAACTGCACTGTACTCAACCACATTATTAGTCATAGGACCCAAGCAGGTGCCACTAGAGGCAACCAGCTGTCCTGTGGGTGAAAAGATAACCCGGGAGGCTGAAGCCAAATTACAAAGTATAGTGGCTAGTGCCATCCTCAAAACCTATGAACCACTCGGATGACATCTAAAACAACCAATAGACTTTATAAGAAACATTAACCAGATAACGACCTATTGTACATAAAAATACATACAATAAAAATAAAAGAACAAGTACCATGCCTAGGTGTAGTACTTCTTTAGGTAGAGCCCATTTCTAGGCTCCGACAACTTATTTCCATCATAATCAGTTAATTCATAAGCTCCCTTTTTCAAAACATTCGAAACCACGTAGGGAACTAACCACATCAACTTAAATTTTCCTGTCCCTAGGGGTTCCTTGTCTTGATCCCAGAGCAAAACAAGTTCTCCCTCGGAGAAAAATCTTGGTTTGATGGCTTTGGTGTATTGGTTCTTGACCCTATTCATGTGAGCTTCGTTTGCAGTCATTGCATCTCTGCGTTGCTCATCTAGATGCTCTAAGTGAAGCAAACATTCTTCTAAATCCATAGTATCGGGAAACACATGAATAGCTACTTTAAGGGATGGAATCTCGCATTCAACTAACGCGACTGCCTCCACTCCGTGAACGAGTTAGAACGGTGAAAAACCAATAGAAGTCTTGACATTAGTCTGGTATACCCAAAGTGCAGGGTACAACATAATGTGCCAATTTGACTGGCTCGAGTTAATGGTGCGCTTTAGAATGGTTTTCAAGGTTTTGTTAAATGCCTCTACTTATCCATTCGCTTGAGGGTAAAAGGAAGATGAATGATATTTCCTAAACCCTAGCATGGTGGTCAACTCGGTCATCATATTGTTCTGAAAATGACTTCCATGGTCAGTGACAATTTGCTTTGGTATAATGAAACAAGCAATGATTTGGTTGAATACAAAGTAAGTTGTTGTTTTTCCATTAGCTTTGAAGGTAAGCATTGCCTTTTCCCACTTTGCGAAGTAGTCTACAGCGATAATGATATATTTGTGCCCCCAGCAAAAACTAGATTCGTCATGTAATCTACCCCCCACTTGGTGAAGGGCCCCACCGTGATGATGGGAAATAAAGGAGCATGATGCGACCGCATCTTTCTGGTATAAAGTTGACAAGGATGACAATGGTTTACAGCTTCCACATAATCTTTGAAGATAGTGGGCCAAAAATATCCAGCACGCAGAATATTCTGGGTTGTTGCTAACCCACATAAATGACCCCCACATGCTCTACTATGAGAATCATTCAAGACAAGCTCTTCCTCCTCATGGGTGAGGCACCGACGCAAAATAGAATCTACCCCTCTTCGATATAAGGTGTCATCGATGATCATGTTGTTTTTAGCGTTGACTCGCAACTTGTGTCGATATTCTTGCAAGAAGGATGCATGACACTTCAGGGTCTAGAGATATAATAAAATATCTCCATACCAGGGATCAACTATCGAAATCAGAAAGAGATACTCATTTGGGAATGAGTCTTCTTCTTCCACTACAGTCTCTTTAGTAGGGAATTTCGCAATTAGTTCTACGAAAACCAAGGACTTTTTTGACTTAGCAAATTGAAAATCCAAGTCAAACTCTTGGAGAATGACTATCCACTTATTGAATTTTCCCTCGATTATATGTCGAGATAAAACATACTGGAAAGGATTCACATTTGCCACCACTGTAGTGGTCCTCATTAAGATATAGTGTCTGAGTCTTTTAACGACATAAACAACCACCAAAGCCAACTTCTCGATGTGAGAGTACCTTAGTTCAGGGCCAGCTAATGCACGACTGAGATAATAGACGACATGATCTTGGAGCTTATCATCCTCTTGAACTAAAACTACTCCTATGGTCGACTTTGATGCATCCAGATACAATATAAAATCTTTGATGTAATCTGGTGGACGTAGTAAAGGAGCCGACAACAAAGCCTTCTTTAATGTCTCGAATGCGAGTTGCGCAGTTTCATCCCACAGGAATAGGGTGCCCTACTTAATCAAGCGCATGAAACCCTTAGTTATCTTCGCATAATTGACTATAAAACACCGAAGGAAATTGGATTTCCCTTCCAAGCTCTGAAGTTCCTTGATGGAAGGAGGAGGAGGCAAATTTACAATAGCCTTGACTTTCAAAGGATCCACCTGTATTCCTCTGTTTGACACAATAAACCCTAGTAACCTCCCTAAGTCGATGCAGAAAATATGCTTGTGGGGATTCAAGCGTATCTTATAGTGTCTACATTGTTCAAATATTATATAAAGATGATCTAGATGTTCCTTCCTCTTACGAGAATGGACAGGCAGATCATCCAAGTAAGCTTCGATAATATTTTTTATATAATGGAAGGAAAAATTCATTGCCCGATGAAAGGTAGCTCTGGAATTTTTCAAACCGAAGGGCATTTTCTTGTATGAGAAGGTCCCCCAAGGACAGATGAAATTCGTTTTATGTTGTTCTTTCGACTTAATTTGAATTTGGGTATACCCAGAAAACCATCCATAAACGAGAATACTTCCCTACCCGCACAAGCATCAATGATCTGAACAATGAAGGGCGTGGGGTAGTTATCTTTGGGACACACTTTATTTAAGTCATGGAAATCAATACACACACGTATGGTCCCTTGTTTTTTATCAACAGGAACGGGGTTGGATACCCATTTCGTCAGAGCAATTTGGTAAATGAACCCTGCTTTCAGCAGTTTCTCCACTTCAGCCTTAACGACTACCACTTTCTGCGGATTGACAGGTCGAAGTTTTTCTCGAATAGGTTTAGAATCAAGGTAAGTGTGGATTTCGTGTTCAACAAACGATGGATCTATGCCTGGAATATTCTCATATGACAAGGAAAAGACATCATGAAATTCCTTAAACAAGGCAGTATATATGGAAATCTCCTTCAGAGAGCAGTTTGCACCAATATGCACATTTTCAATGATGTTAGGGTTTACAAAGATGTTGATTGGAATGGTAGCAGAGATATTTTCCATATTCCCCTCAACAAAAACTCCCTCCTTTGGTAAAGGATAAATTGACGAATCAGCAGCCTCTTCCAGTCTCACACGGAACTCTTGATTCTCAATTCTGCTCAACTCTGGAAGGAAGAAGGACTTATGGTGAAGGTATTCACAAGTCTTTTCTCGTCCAATCATAGCTACCAAAATGGCTTCGTCCAAAGGCAAAACCATGTCTAAGCAATCATATGAATACAAAGAGTTCTCTACCTAGGCGGGAAGATAAGCTTCATCTGAATCCTCTGAGACTGTAGAAGGAGACGCGATCGAATCAACAGTGGCATTAAAAATAGCTTGATAAGCCACTTCCACTGCAGATAAGGGCACTTGAGGCTCATGATGGGAAGAAAGGACCCAATGATCAGTTCTATCGACAACCATCACGATAGAATTCCCTACACTCTTAGAACCTAAGTAATTAATAAGGGTTGGGATATCAAATGCGCCCATCAAAGATGCATACATTCCAACCCCCAATCTCTCATTAACCGGTTTGGCCCAATCTATCAAAGGTACTATGGACTCATTAGTATCCAAACAACCATTCCTAGTGAAGTTGACGTTGTCAACTGTAACCAACTTCCCTTCATGTGGAAACACTACAACTCAGAGAATGGCCGAGGCGATCGCACACATAGCGTAAGTCCAAATTCTCCCCAATAGAAAGTTATAATCCAATGGGGCATCGATCACTTCCACCTCAAAAACAACTGCTTTCCCTGCCAACTTTATTTTGGAAGTTGTTAGGATACCATGCGAACGAAAAGACCTTACATTGAAAGCAGTAAATAGGGTGTTCGATGGAACTAGCTTTGGGGATCCTAAGGCTTTCCAACAAGATATCGACATTACGCACGTGGAAGCACCTTCATCAACCACTATACGTCTAATGTTTTTACCTCCATGGACAACATCAATTAACAAAGCCACATGGTATGGCAGGCAGATTTTAACATCTGAAAGATTAAACTTTACCAGCAGTCTCGATGAACCCATGATACCTATGGATGTTATGAGGGCATACCGCTGAGTAGAACAAGTCTGTAATACCTCCAATGCCGACATCACAAAAGGATTTTGAGCTAAATCTTCAACTACGGAGTAGTTGGAAGCAACCCTAGTGTTAGGGTTGTGAAATGCTTTCTTAAAGACACCTTTCAGTATCTTAGGCATTGGATCAACTGGTTTTTTTAATAGTGAGATGGTTTTAGGTTTCACCAGTATACTTACCCTTCTCTGGAGCCTTTGATTCATAATTATTATTTCTTGTTTGGAGTAAAGTGTTGGATCGTACCATTTTGATATAGTTTTGATAAGGAGGAGCACTAGAAGTGCCCCCGGCTACATTCAAAATAGAAGCTGCATTTTGTCCTTAGGGAAATGGATCCTTCAGGACAACCGGTTGTTGATTCTTCAGCAACTTCTGAGCTTGTTCCATAAGAGGGCATTGATAAGTAAGGTGGTCTCCCTGGCACAACTTATATGGAAACTTGACCTTTTTCTTGTTTTTTTTACCCCCGTCATCATTGTTTGCGGGCTTTTACTTGTTTTGATTACCCTTCTTCCCTTTCTTCTTTTTCCCATCACACTGTTGATTGCCATTTTGAGAAGACTGTGTAAAAACATTTGCATTTTGTGGTGAGGGGGTGGCACCCTTAGTTGCCTCTGTTGTAGATTGCTTCACTAACAACTCATGGAGTTGCTTAGCCAGTGATTCTACAATAGGAGAACTAACTGAACCAACCACCCCATAGACATGGGGGTCTGAGCTTGGATTTCTCAGTGTTATTTGTGAACCTCGGTGCCTCAGGGATAATTTCATACAAAATCCCAGACTGAGCGTATATCAAGTCTAATTGCTGGGCCCTGAGGATTGCCTCTTTTTTTCGTGGTCACCCATGAAATGGATACGTCCTTAGAGATATAAGGCAGTAAATATTTTAAGAACCATTCTAATAGAAACTTGGTAGGTATAGTGGCTTTTATAAGCCTATTTCTTCTTCACCACTCCTGAATATGATCAGAAATATGTGTGGCCATGTTCTGCCGAAAAATCGACAACAGGTTTGTGTCAGCATCATACCGGACATGAAGTTGAAAGTGGTTAAGGAATACGATCGCTAAATCTAGAAAACTATCATATGCAATAGAGGGAAGCTCTATGTACCATTTTGCTGCCACATGAGTCAATGTTGTCTAAAAGAGCCTCAAACGAACAGAGTCATCATTCAGTGAGTTCGAAAAGCACCAAGGTGGAAAGTGGTAATGTGTGCACCTGGATCTTCACTAGCTTTGCCTTCAAACTTAGGAATGTCTAAGCGTAATTTAATAGGTACAGGTGGACATGTCGCACTATGCCACACGGGGTCATTCATTAGTTTCCATGAAAGGAAGCTTTGGCCTAACCAGGGTTTGATAATAAGGAGTTTGGGATGTAGAAGGACCTGCCTGCTGGCTCCCAAACGAAAAGGTGGGGTTTCCCCCAGCCACCAATTGTGATGTAGTTGGACTACTCTGAAAACGATTCCACCCGAAAGCCAGTGGATTACTAGTTTGTGGTGCATGATATGTGGTTTGAGCCACTCGAGACGAAGATGGAGTTTGAAACACATGAGCAGGTATCCCTCAACTAAAAAGTGAAAAGGGAGAGCTCATGAAAGGGGCCGGAACCTAACTAGGTGTCTGAAAATTATGACCAAAGGCATTTGTGTTTCCAGACGACATGCCCACATATGCAGGAGAAGGACCTACATAAGGAGTGGATGGAGGAATATGTCCCCCATTCCACAGAAAACCCTAGATGAACAAGGAGGATCCACTTGGACCGCTCAGAGCACTTTTCATAAAGGAAGGAGAAGCAAAAGGTGCACTAGGAATTCCAGTGACCACCCCATTAGAGGGATCTACTACATTAGAGGGCGCTAAGGGTTGAACCACTCGAGCACTTGGTGAAAGTAGTGCAATAGATGCACTAGGTCCTTGAGTACCTACTGGGGGAGGTGGGACTCCACCAGCCAAGATGGCTGAAGTTGGGGTAGAAATACCTTCTCCTGAGCTAGACATAACTTTGCTCAAAGGACCACCAATAACAGATGAACTAAAAGGAAGGACCTGGATTATCACAAGATCGTTCAGATCAGTTAGAGGTGGATTAAAATTTATTTTAACCTTGTCATCCCGCAAGTCTTATATCTCTACTATTCACCTTTCTTCTTGGTTAATCCTAAGTTTCGGTTCACCTGTAACTTCACTAACACCTACTAGTTCAAAATAACTGTCAGTATCTAGTCTCTGCCTTTCAGGTGGCGATGGAGGCTCCACTGTAACAGATGGAGGAAGGTTTTGCAATCTTCTTGACCTACGAAGAGGTTGGTCCTCCACAACTATAAATTTGACTCACACACCTAAAGGCCAACTAAACACAAACAAGCCAAACAACACTCACTAAAAAATTGCTAAGTAACACAAACACACCAGATAGAAGATACGCCTTCCAAAGGAAATCTTGGGATGATTAGGGCCCAAGTCCAACTAGTGAAGATCAAAGGATGGTAACTTGGCGTCTCATGAAGATGTTTCTAGGTGCAAACGTTGGAATCACCCAACCGCCCTCCCGAATTGTCTACCGAGATTATCTTTCAAGTTCATCCTAGGTGTACTAGAAATAGCCTTCCAATACCACCTGTGTAATATCCTAGTGTCTAGAGACTAAGGCTACCAAATCTACATCGAGATTCTGATGGAACAGTCGCAACCTTGATCCTTATGCATGGGCAGGGTAGCTAAGCCTGAAACCCTATCAACATCAGCTTCACACGGGGCCCAAGAGGTGGTATTGACAAGATCCCTAAACGCATAAAAATCCTAGTGAACGATCGAACAAGGAAGTGGAGGGTTATCTCCCCAACCATGCTCTCACGCGGCCTCGTGCTTAACTCCTGTGTGAGAGGAGATTTGTATATGGTCTCTTGCAGAAGAGGATTTACCTAATGAAAGGCCACTACATTTGAAATCAAATGCTTTTGGATAGTTTAAGCACCTAATCCAAAAGCCTAGCCTAAGCTAATTGATGTATGAACCTATAAAAGGAAACTTACTAATAAATTTTAATTAAACGTTCTTTTTAATGGGTTGTATTAGTCAAAGGTAGCAGAATGAGACTGAATAGTGTTATAGACTCGGCATAATGAAAGCAAATGATGTATAAAAAATTTCAAAGTGAATGTAACCAATCAATGCAAATTTTCTTTTCTTTTTCCTTTTAAATGAAAGCTAATGAAATTTGTAAACAACATGAGAAACTACAAGACTTAGTATTTTTTTCTTTTCTGAAAAATAATGAAAAGAACAACTAATGCAACCTAATGCAAAAAATGCAAAAACGATTTTTGTCTTTTATTTTTCAAAAAATTCAAAAACTAGATGCAACTAAATGCAATTTGAGTGAAATAAACAATATGATCATATAATTGTAAATAATAGTGGTCAGACCCTACAGCAACAAACTTCAACCAAACATGTAGAAATGACTCAAACCCTAGACTTGGCGGAACTATTGACTCACAAGGACTAATAGATCCAAAAGATGGGAAGAATGTCAGACTCAGACTACTAGAAAAGCAATACCAAGTATATCAGTGTCTTAAAGGACTGATCAATGACCGAAAAACACAAACACTCAGACCAAAATCCAAGCAGGAAGGACCCAACTCATTCACAAACGAAGAAGTCAAACCAAAATCACTCAAAATACTTGACTAATCAAGCAACTAGTGAAATGTACACACCTAAAACTACATTATAATGCTAAATAAGAACCTTAACAAACATATGAAGAATCATAAAAACAAGGACAAGCAAAAACATTATGGACCAATAGACACCTATAGGAAATTCATGATTGCCATCAAGGCAGGTCGCATACCATTCGCGACTGTCACCGAAGCGACCCGCGAATACAATAGGCAATACACGATTGTTAGCAAAGCAACCCGTGAAAGCTGTCAAAATTTTTCAGAGAGAAAATTGGATGACAAGAAGGTTCTAAACATAAAATACTGAAAATTAAAGGTAGAATCAAAACAAATCACTCATGGAATCAGACAGAGCAAGACTAGTAAGGAAACCAAAAGAAAAGACCCACAACAGGTTGGACTCCCCAGAGGAGTCGCCAGTTCTGTTGTTCAGGAGAATACAACCTTATAACCTATGGTTTATGGGGTTACCAATGTACTAAATAAACTTGCAGACATTCAACCATTTCAGAATTTGACAAATAAATATGGAAGAAATTAGGTGTACCTTTCTTATGACGGTCGGTCCTAGATTTCTTATTCAATCCAAATTGCTTCCATAGCTTCTAGAGAATATCCAACACCTGCAAAGAGCAAGATATTTCCTGCAATATATTATATATTATATAGGTGATCAATGAAATAATATGCTTGCAATGAAATAACAAGACAATTCATAAATCATAATACATAAGAGTACAAAGACACAACATTGAAAGAAAGACTCTCTTTATTGATAAACAAGTGAGGTAAGATTAACACTAGTATCTAAAACAAGTGCTCCTTTGCTAGCCAAGGACACTGAGTTCTATTGCTCCAAGATCTCTAAAGGCAATCCACCAGCATAACTTTGCTCTAGAATTGAATCTTGTTTAGCCTCAACCCCTACCCTCTATTTATACATCAGGAAAGAGAGAGGTTATGGAGGTTGAGATGGTTATGGAAGTTGGAATAGTTATGATTAAGAGCCCAACTATTCTCGACTAAACTTGATTATATTTTTTAATTTTTTATTAAGGCATTCGCAACTATTAATACTAGTAGGTCGCATATGATACACGACTTTCATAAGGGAAACCCATGAATTCCAACCCTAATGATGTATACGCAGGTTGCAATGTCAATAATTGCAAATGATTCGCGGGTTGTAATGGTAATAGTCGTGAATTCACCCTAATGACCTTATAAATAATAGGTCAGGCAGGTAAGAGGATGATGCATCAAAGGTCGTGCCCATCTATAGTGTTTTGGCCACTTCTATCCATATTATCCTTTTGTGTATCGACACATTGCGTGTCAGTACTCAGACAGAGAAGTGCCATTTTACATGATAACAAGGAGGTCCCTTTCTCTTTAGGGATAAGCTCTAGAAAGGCATAGTTAGTGTTGCCTCCTATCTTAGCACAGTTATGGGAGACCATTTTGTGGAGATATTTTTTTATAATATGCCAACAAGTTTTAAGGAACCTGGTCATGAACTAGTCCGAGCTAGGGGCTTTATCCAGTTCCATACCATCAAGGGCATATTTGATTTCTTGTCGAGTGATCGAAGCAGTGAGGAGCTGGTTTGAAGCTGGCTTCACCTCAGGACGGATCAGATTCAGAATCTAATGTGGGTCTTCTTCCTGAGAAGGACAATCCTTACTGTAGATATCTTTGAAGTGACGATGACCATCCTATTTGATTCCTTCAAATTCCAAAATCGATTGATCTTGAAACTAAATTTCCTTGATTGAATTAAATTGATTTTTTCCCCAGCCTAAAGCTAGAGGATTCTGGACTTTTGCCTCCAAAAATCTTCTTCCGAACGTCAAGCTGAATGGAGGGTATGTTGGAGGGTCGCTTCTTTCTCTAAACAATCATATTCTATAATCCTTTCTTCCATAAGTAATTGGTGTTGCTCCAACCATTGTTTGATTGGAGACTTCATAGTCTTGGCCCAGGATTTTAAAGCAACTTTAAGTCTTTGGAGCTTATCTTCCCAGACGAAGAAGACGAAACCAGATACCGTTATTTTCCAAATCAGGAGGACCGAATCTTGGAAACCTTCTTGTTGGGTCTAGGAGTGTTTAAACTAGAAAGGGATAGGGCCAAGGTTTCGATATTTATAGAATTCAAGAAGAATAGGTTTATGATCAGAGGCACTGAACGGGAGGATTGAGGAAGACACAAAAAGTCCTTACATAAGAAGAGACTCTTGAACCAAAAATCTATCCAATTGAGATGCAATATGTCCTAGGCATATCTGTCGATTAGACCAATTAAACTTTCCCCCAAGTGGATTAATATCTTCAAGATCCCATTCCATGATAATATCTTCTACCCATTCTCTGATAAGATCTCTGACTATGGCCCCTCCTTTTTTTTCCCTTAACGAGAGGGTTATATCCAGGTCCCCAATGTTAAGATTCAATTTGTTAATATAGATAACATTAGTATTCAATTCAATTTCACAACAATAGCATATACAAGACCACTGAAAGAAACACAATCATAATATAGACACCGATTTATCATGGGAAACCCTCTAGGGGAAGAAAACCCAACAAAACTTCCTCAATATAGATCATCAAAAGTACAAAGACAAGACCCTAAATAAGTGCTCCTTCTCCTTGCAGATCTCTCTCTCTCCTATGCGAATTACATAGGTGAGTGTGTGTGTCCAAATGAGGATCACATCACTTCTATTTATACTTTATATTCCACTTGACTTTTTCCATAACTAGGTCAGCCCCAACAAACTTAATTGGGCCGACTTACCTAGGAAGACTCAAAACAATATAATATTACTTTCTAGAGGGTTTTATAGACTCGACTTATAAGGGAGGTTTACCTCATGACTCTATGATGACCAAATACAATAATAACATCCCGACGGAGGAATACAACATCTCCAAATAAATTACAATAATAAAATACAATAGAATATTCTTTGAAGGTACAACATTTCAACACTCCCCCTTAATGAGAAGGGTATTATATAGACAACAACAACATCAACTATAGGAGCAAGGAGAGAGAGCATCAATGACATCAATTGTAGGGGCAAGGAAAGAGAGCGTCATCAACAACATCAAGGTGATACATCTATAACTCATTAGAATTTTTCTTCAACAACATCATCAACTAGAACAGTTATTGGAACATCTTCAATATCTTCAGTACTGGAGCATCATCTTCTACAACACTGAGTCTTCATCTTCTATAGCTCACTCAATCACTCGATCGTCTATAGAAACACTTGATCTTTAGATCGGCAACAACATCATCTATAGTAACATAACCTGCAACACACATGATCCATTTACGAGATGATCAATCCCTTTCACTTCAGGACATAAGTCCAAGGATGATGTGCATCCTAACCACATCACTGATACAAAAGTTTGAGGATCACTTTAGGACTAATGTACATGGATGATACAATCCCAACCACATCACGTAGACAAAAGTATGTGGATCACTTTAGGACTAATGTCCAGGGATGATACAATCCCAACCACATCACGGAGACAAAATTTTGTGGATCGCTTTAGGACTAATGTCCAGGGATGATACAATCCCAACCACATCACAAAGACAAAAGTATATTGATCACTTTAGGACTCGTGTTTAGGGATGATACAATCCCAACCACATCACGGAGACAAATTTTTGTGGATCACTTTATGACTGATGTCCAGGGATGCTGCAATCCCAACCACATCACAGAGACAAAAGTATGTGGATCACTTTAGGACTAATGTCCATGGATGATACAATCCAAACCACATCACGGACACAAAAGTATGCGGATCACTTTTGGACTGATGTCTAGGGATGATACAATCCCAACCACATCACAGAGAAAAAAGTTGCATTTGTATAACCATAAAATCTGTAGCCAAGATCTCCAACATAGTAGAGACCAAATTCTATCGTACCTTTTAGGTACCTCATCACATGATTTGCAGCTACTAGGTGAACACATCTAGGCTCAAATAGATACTGACTCAGGGTGTTCACAATAAAGCATATATCTGGCATGGTATTATTCAGATACATCAATGACCCAATAATTTGTCTGTAGTGAGTCACATCCACCAAATCTAACGATTCATCAGCTAATAGCTTCAGGTTGGTATCCATGGGTGTGGTTATGGATTTAAATTCCAACATATCAAATCTTTTTAGGATTTACATAATACTTTCCCTGGTTGAGAAAGATTCCTTCTGGTTTATGCCATACTTTCATACCTAGAAAATAGTGCATCAATCCAAGCTCTTTCATCTCAAATTCTTCAGTAAGCTTCTTCTTGCACTCTACAATTGGTTTCTCATTTCCTGTTAGAAATAAATCATCCACATACAACAATAATATGACAGGTTCATCATCCATAACCTTAAAGCAAAGGTTAGGGTCAACTTTACTTTTGGTAAATCCCGAGCTCATCAAAAAGTTATATATCCTTCCATACCAATCTCTAGGAGCTTGCTTAAATCCATATAGAGCCTTCTTCAACTTACATAAGTGAGTTTGTCTGTCTTCAACTTCAAATCCCTGTGATTGTTTTATGTACACTTCTTCCTCAATAACACCATTGAGGAAAGTTATCTTCACATCCATCTAGTGTAAACTCCACTTCATCATGGATACAAGTGTTGTGATGGTTCTAATGGAAGTGTACCTTGCTATTGGCGCAAATGTCTCTTCATAATCAATTCCCTCTTTCTGAGAGAATCCTCTAGCCACAGTCCTTGTTGTGTATTTCTCAATACTTCCATCATTTGCATGCTTTATCTTGTTGATCCACTTGGAAGATACCACACTTTTGCCTTCTGGTTTGGAAACTATATCCCAGACATCAATCTTCATTATTGATTGGTATTCTTTCATCATTGCTTCTGCCCATTCTTTTTTCTGTATAGATTCTTCATAATTGGTAGGTTCTTGATCTACAAGATCACACATCAAAGCCACATAACTAGAAAATGGCTTTTACTTCTTGCTTACTCTTGTGGAACCTTTTGGAGTTCCATACTTCTCTGCTTCTTGTATAATTTCTTTTGCCCAATAATCCTTTCTCTTTCGAGACATATTCATAGTGGGAGGTTCTTGAGGTTCTAGCATATCATGGTCTTTTGGTGTTTCATCTTCGGGGGAGGGTGCAGCTTCTACATTTCTGGGAGGTACATCTTCTTCATATATTTCTTCATTCTGGCACTTTCTGGATCTCTTGAGAGCTGCTTCTTCATCAAATGTTACATCTCTACTAATCTCCATGCAATGGAATCCTAGATTGTATATTCTAAAGGGTTTGGAGACTTCACAATTTCCAACAAATATTCCCTTCTTTCTAGAAGGGTCCAACTTGCTTCTCTTTTCTTTTGGTATGTGAACATATACTGGGCAACCAAATATCTTGAGGTGGCTCACTTCAGGCTTCTTTCCTGTGAATATTTCTTCTAAGGTCTCGAATCCAACGACACTATGGGATAATATATTATGTACATAAACTTTCGTCCTTGCTCCTTCGGCCCATAGATATATTGGAAGATCTCAATCATGTGGCATTGTCTTCACTGCTTCCATAATGGTCCTATTCTTTCTTTCCGCAACACTATTCTTTAGTCTTTGTCTCACTCTTCAGAAATGGATTCTTAATATTCGTTCCTTTTTACATCCTTTGCAAATGCCTTCATGATCAGTCTTCAAATTTGGTAAACCCATCACTACTTTGCTCACATGGGGTAGTGCTTTGTAGTTTCCTTGAGCAAGCCTCCTATGCCATAATTCACTTGGGCTAGTGGTCTCATGAACAAGGGTTGTTTCTCAATGTCCCTTGAGTTTATATAAGCCTCCTTCTTCTTCACCAATGATAACTGCATCTTCAATTGATTTTCCTTTTGGACACATAAGTACTTGTCCATCTATGGATGAAACCTTATATCCTTTCTTATCTAATGGTGAGATAGAAAGTAAGTTCTTCTTCAAACCTGGTACATATAAGACTTCCTTCATCTTCATGGGGGTTCTAGAACCAAGCTTGTAGCTTGCTTCACTAATTCCTTTGATAGGGTATTGATAGCCATCTCCTATGATACTTTCTAAGGAGATTTCTTCTCTTCAAGTTTTGATAGAGTTTTCTTTTGTCCCTTCATGTGCTTTAAATCACCACTATCAATAATCCATGTATCTTCTCCAGGTTTCACAAATCCAGAGAGTGTAGAAAATAATACATACTCTTATGCATCTTATTCTTTTGCTTGTTTTCTTTGAGGTCCTTCTTCCTCTTCTTCTTCATCTTCAACTCCAGCTAGGTGTGCATGATGTCTTTTGTTTTTGTTCCTCTTCTTGTATTCTTGTCCTCAATGGACATTTTCTAACAATGAGTCCTAGCTTGTCACAATTGAAACATTGGAAGTTGGAGTAGTTTCTTCTTGGATTGTTTCCTCTTGTCATTTGGAAATTCTTGGGAGGTTGAGACTCCTTGTGCCTTTCCTTCTTGAAGTTAGATTGAATTATTCCTCTCTTGGTATGGGTGGCTAGAGCTTGATCATCTTCTTTAAGTGGAGCTTCTCTATTGGCTACTATATCCTCCTCTTAGCTGCAATCTTCCCATACAATGTCAAATTTCATGCTTTCCTTTATGGCGTACATAGTTTGGATGAATGAATCCCAAGGTCTAGTGAGACCATTGAGAGCAATCATAACTAGATCATATTGATCAAGGGAGTCTCCAATGGCTTCTAGTTGCTCCTTAAAATGGAATACCCTTGTGAAGTAGCCTTGGATGGATTATCCTTCGTCCATCTTGGTATTCTTCAATTGAGTTCTCAAATTCATCTTTCTATTGATGTTCCTTCCTTCATACATTTTGGACAGGGCATCATACATCTCCTTCGGGGTCTCCTTGGATGACACTTGAGAAATCAAGTGGTCTTTGATAGAATCAACAATGATCCTCATTGCCCTAATCAGGTCCTTCTTATGCTACTCCTTAGCTTCATCCTCTTTAGGTTCTGCAACTTCTTCCTTGCTGTATTTGGAAAGATCATTCTCTATAAGAATGAGGCCAATCCTATATTTTCGTGCTAATAAATTATCTATGCCTTATAGCTTATCTTCAAGCTTAGTGCTTGGGGCCATCTTATCCACTAGGTCACCAAAAAATGAAATTTATCAAAATGCAAAACTGACCTTACCAGGAGATGCACTTGACTGAGGTGAATTGATGGTACACTTGGTTTATGAAGATCCCAAATTTTCACCTCTCAAAATTGACTTGCGGAATTTTGATCTGCAGTTTTTGCAGTTTTTTGGTTTTTTGGTTTTCTACAGTTTTTTGGTCTAAAGTCAAACTAGGCTTTGACTTTCCCAGAGATCTATCCACTCAAAACTTTAAATCTAGGGCTCAATATATGCGCCCTAGGGAGGCACAACTTTCTATGTAATCAAATTTCCAAAATTCCAACTTTGACAAAAACTCTAATTTATTGTCGGAGGGAGGAGAGAGAGAGTTTCACCTTGTGAAAGTTTTCCTATTCAAGCTAGCTCCGATACCATGTTAAGATTCAATATGATAAGATAGATACCACTAGTATTCAATTCAATTTCGTAATAGTAGCATATACAACATCACTAAAAGAAACACAATCACAAGATAGACACCGATTTATCCTAGGAAACCCTCTAGGGGAAGAAAACCCAGCAAAAACTTCCTCAATGTAGATGATCAAAAGTACAAAGACAAAACCCCAAACAAGTGCTCCTTCTCCTTATAGATCTCTCTCTCTCTCTCTCTCTCTCTCTCTCTCTCTCTCTCTNATACGTTATCTTCCACTTGACTTTTTCCCTAACTAGGTCGGCCCCAACAAACTTAACTGGGCCGACTTACCTAGGAAGACTCAAAATAATATAATATTACTATCTGGAGGGTTCTATCGACCCGACTTACAAGGGAGGCTTTACCTCATGACTCTATGATGACCAAATACAATAATAACATCCTGACAGAGGAATAAAACATCTCCAAATAAATTACAATAATAAAATACAATAGAATATTAGTTGAAATTACAATATTTGAACACCCAACATGAATTAAATTGTCCAATTGGCGAGTGCTCAGAAAATCCTGAATGAGATTCCAACAGTTTCTTTTTTTCGAGAAAAGTACTGGAACATAAATATTAAATATGTTTACCTTATGTCCCGAGTCCTTGTGGAGGAGTTCCGTGAATAACCAATGTGTGTAATAATCAGTGCTTATTAGGTCAAATTTGGAGGAGTCCCAGAGTGTGCCCAAACCACCTGAAGCTCCTCTGGCGCTTACTTCTACTCCTGCTCCTTTTTTCAAAAATATTTTACTAGCATGGAGGAACTCTTGTTCCTCCATTTTAGTCTCCTGGATTAGTAGAATGTCGAGAGATGAGATTCAAATTAGATCATTCATAGCTGATTCTTTAATTAGGCTCCCTAATCCCCTACAGTTCAAGGAGATGACCTTCATTACTTAAATTTTGGATTTGAGGAGGCCCCTCGAGTGGCCCGACCTTGTTACCTGGTAGTTCTAGAGTTGATCATACTATCCAGCGTGGGATAGGATCCATGCATCCTATCTTTGTAAGTAGCTACTTCCCTTCTTTCTCAATCTATCTTCCTTCCTCTTGTTTCTATTTTAGACGTAGTTTGGATGACACCAATCTCTCCTTCCTCCTCCTCCATGATCTCTTCCTCTGTTATCGAATCCTGAGACTCCGATGGTATTTTTGGACCTTTCCCTCCTATATCTTCCTTTTTCATTTAGAGAGGAATGCCCTACGGGATCTTCCTTGGTGGGATCTTCTTATGAAACCTCTAGAATAGCAAAACTATTTCCTGATTCATTATGGGGTTTCTGAGTTTCTGGATTCTTACTAGCAGCCGAGGGAGGATTAGGGTTTCACCCTTCCTTACAAGAAGCGACCTTGGGGATTGACTTCGGGGTACTTTGGTTTCTTCCAACCTTCCTCTGTGTTCTTCTCTTTAGGGTTAGACTGAATTTTTGGGAAATACTTTTGAAAATGCTTGTATTTGTGGCAATTTCTACATTTAAACGACAGTTGTTCATAATCTAGCTGTTTAAAATGCTGCCATTCTCCTATAGTTATCTTGATAGCTTCGAGGAGACCAGCTTCGAGATCTACTTCCACGCAAATCCTGGTGCATGAGTATTGATCTTTTGGATCTGTTTGGTCTATGAATCTGGATAACCCATTCTCGATCATCTGCAAGGAAGAGAGGTTCCAACAACGGATGGGAATGTTGGGGAGACACACACAAACATGAACCGCTTTGGGGACAACTACAGTCGGATAAATTCAGGTGTCTAGTGATTCAGGTACAACCCCTGTGGGCCCATGAAATATAGTCCATTCCGAAAGATCAGGTCTTAATCCTCCTTGGAAATGAACTCAAACAAAAAAAACCCTCTCCCAACTGCATAACAGGTGATGTTATTGGAGATTAAGAGTCTCCAATTTTTCTAGATCCAGTTTTTAGTCGTACGCAGAGAGGGCCAGAGACCTACAAAACTGGCCCACTAATGCTCGATCCGCAAGTGAAACTGTTATTTGCATAGGCTAATCAGACGATAAGGCAATCTCTAGAATATCATCTTGTCGTTTCACGAATTTGAGAGGATTACATGCATCCGTCCTCTTACCATGCGTGTGATGAGTCTCCTGAAGGTTGCTTAATTGGAGGAGGTCGCAACGGGAGGCGATAGATTGTCGCCTCTTGCAGAGCTCATGATGGGAACCCTAGAAAGGAGCTTGAGAATGAATCGTAACCCTCACAAAAAATTATGATGTTTGAAAAATGTTATTCCTATTGGAAGCCATTTTTACAAATATTTTATTAACCAAGAGAAATAAAACAAAAAAATCTACAAATAATCCCATTTTTTAATAAAAATACAATTTGAACAAGAAAATCATGTTTTTTACAGGTATTTTATCAACCAAAAAAGTCCAAAAACTAAAATGATTAGCAAATTGTGGTGGATGCTTTAATAATAGCATATTAGCAAATTGTGGTGGATGCTTTAATAATAACATATTAGCAAATTGTGATGGATGAGTTTATAACCCTAAGATCATTGTATTTATTTTATGAGTAAGCATTGCATTTATTTTCCACGATTTTTCTAGGAATCCCGCAATGTAATTTTTATTTAAATCACAATTTTCATTATTCAAATTGCAAGTTTGATTGGAAAAATGAATTCAATGCCCTAAATTACCACTAAGCACCTTCAATAACTTTTTTTCAATCGAAAAAAAACATGCAACTTGTTATTCACAATAGGAATGGAAGTTACGTATGAACTAGTCATTTTCTCCTCCATTTGCTTCCAAAAAAACTAGTTGTGGTCCTTCACTTCATATATTTTGCACTAATGACCTTATGCCAAAGTCCATTACCAGTTAATGCCCGCCAACAACTTTTCATAACCAAGGTTATATTGAACCAATGTAAATGCTTAATATCCCAACATCCTGTTAGGATTATTAATCCTCCCTTGACCATATTGTCCATTAGTTTATTTAGCCTAACTTAGGAACCTTGATTAATTATTTGGGTCCACTAGTACAATTGGGTCCACTTGGCCTAATGGGGCCACATGTACCAGTCACTGGAGTGTGGGGAACACTGCTAGAGGTTAACTGCCACTTACTGCATGTGCATGCATCAGTTTGGGTGCCTCCTAGACCAATCCCTACATTTCAGGAGTCACTAGGAGTCCTGGCACCAACCTACTTCAGTTAGTTGGAGTTAGTACTAGTTAGTCTTAGTTAGGCCCCAGTTACTTTTAGTTAGTTCACAATCAGTTAGCTAGTGCAAGCTTTGCATGGCTAATGCATGGTTGCATGTGGAGTAGGAGCCTTTGCCCACCTACCATACTTAGTTGCACTGAGTTAACTAGCTGTCACTGATTGTTTGAGTTGTTGGACATCTGGGAGTTGATTTATTAGACTCCGATATTGATTGAGGCACCATGAGTTATAGGTTCAGTTAGATACAGTTAGATCCACTTTGTAGATTCAAATCTCTCCCTAATGCATTCGAATTCTTCCTATTTGTAAACTATTATAACACCATATTTATATTATGAATGATACTGTAAATTCCCGAGCAATACTTGTTTGTTTCCTGTGTGGTTTGTTTTGTTCAGTTTGTATCTTCATTCTCCATTTGCTACAAACATTATTAGAACTATCTACTTGAAGATCTAAATGGCATTCAAATTCTAATATGGTATCATAGCCTTCTTAGGCAAGTTTCATGCTTATTTCTCCCCATCAAACATCAGAAGCAGTTGGGTTTCCACAGAAGTCCCCTATGATGATTTGCTAGCTCTGGATTTATTCAAAGCAGCAGAGAGGGTGTGACGGACCCTGAAAATATGTTAATGTTGAGAGGAAAAGCATGATTCTAATAGTTCATATGTTTTAGTGTGTTATTGTAGTGAAATTGGCAGGTGCTACGTAGCTTGTGTGAAGTATTTGTAGTCTTTCAGCAGGAGCAATTATGAATTCTCAAACTCCTAAACCACGGATGCTCGCAACTTCCAATTATCTTGATTGGAGGATTGATATGCAGCTGGCCTTGCCCAAGCATGGCTACCATAGGATCATACATGGATGGGAACCTGAGACTCATCATCCAGTTGAAAGGAACAAGTTTTTGAACCGTTGTGATGAAGCATTCAGGTACTTATGTACTTATATATCCAGAGATCTCCTCTTCCACCTAGAAGGCTTGAGGACTCCCAGAGAAGCCTGGAAGAAGCTTGATAGCTTGTTTAACAAACAAGATGAGATTTGGGGACACATTCTAGAGAATGAGTTGGTATCTTTACATCCCAACAGTTTCAAAGCCATTGAGCAATTCTTAACTAAATTCAAGTCTCTGGTACTTCAATGTAGACAGTGCGGAAGGACGAGCAGAATGTCCTTTCCATACTCAACAAACTAGGCCCTGTGTATTATGTATTTGTTTCCATATTTCATTCCAAGTGGAGAAGCTTTCCTGATTGGAAGGTTCCTTCATTAGATTGTTTTCTGAGTCCTTAATCAAGGAGCAAGACAAGTTGATTCGAATGGGATTCATCAAGACATCCAAAGATCAAGCTCTCCTAGTTTCTGACTCTTCCAAAGTGCAAGCAAAGGGGAAATAAAAGAAGAAGGAGCCAAAAGTAGCTAATTCGAAGCCTAAATAAAATCAGCAAACTTCCAAAAGGGCCTCCGGCTCTAAGAAGAATAAATTTGAGAAGAAGTTATATCCCTATTGTGAAAAAGGGTACCATCTTGAAGATCATTGTATGAGGAAGCAACTTGATGAAATGTATGCTCTTCTCGAGCAGCATAACATTGCTTCCCCACAAAGAGAAAAGGAGTTAGATAATGGACATGAAAGATGTCATGCTCTGAGAGTAGGACTACCTCGGTCTACAACATATTTGATTGATTATTGAGCCTCCAATCACATGGTGTCCTCTAAGGATCTCTTCTCCTCTCTCAATATCAAATAAGGGCCCACTATTCACATGGGAGATGATTCCCAAATTCTAGCAGCAGGAAGAGGCACCATTAGAGCGAAGCATGGTGTGTTCAGAGATGTCATATATGTGCCCTCCATTGCATCTCATCTGTTGTTTGTTTATCAGATGACTCACATCGGCTCACGAGAGCAAGTGGTGTTTGGACCCGACTCAGTGGAGATCACAAAAATCTCAACTGGGGAGATTGTAGCGAAAGGAATTGTTGATCATGCCTCCAAGGCATATATTTTCTCTCACTCCATGCCATAAATAGTTTCAGCATCACCATAGTTTTCATTCGATGAAGTTGGTGAAGGTATAAACATTCCTTCACTTCCTATTGCAGATTCAGTTTCAAGTCCTCACATTTCAGATTCAGATTCAGAAGAGGAGTCATCCTAGCATGATCCAGACATTGAGCTTACACCTTAAAGGGATCTATATCTAGATCCAGTATCTACCTCATTCCAACAACCTAAATGGGATAAGGAGCTCATGGAAGCAGCTGGAGATGGTGTTAGGGATCCATATGACAAAAGACAAACGAGGTCCCAGTATCAAAAGCAGAGTGTTGCACTGTCTCACACATATCCTCTTCTCCCTGAGAGGTGTTTTATGATGCTTGGGTCAGATCCTCAATCTTTCAAGGAGGCTTGCCATGATCCTAGATGGCAGGAAGCCATGGATGAGGAGTTTGATTCGTTACATGACAAACAGACCTGGGAACTTGTCTCCTTACCTCCAGGAAGGAAGCTGGTTCAGTGCAAATGGATCTACAAAACCAAAATAGGCGCTGATGGGACCATAATCAAGTACAAGGATCGGTTGGTGGAAAAATGATACTCTCAGGTCCAAGGCTTGGACTACAATAAGACATTCACTCCAGTAGCTAGAATGGACTCCATCATGGTGGTATTTGCCATTGCTGCTTCCAAGAGATGGGAAGTACATCACATGGATGTGAAGAGTGTCTTCCTCCATGGTGATTTGGAGGAAGAGATATATATGAAACAACCTGAGGGGTTTATTGTTGATCCTTCCTTAGTCTGTAGGCTGAGGAAATCATTGTATGGACTTAAACAAGCCCCAAGGGCATGGTACTCCAATATGGATGCCTTCCTCATCTCTCACAAGTTTGAAAGGTGCAAATCTGATTGCAATGTCTAAATGAAGAAGAAGGAGGGGTTCTTGCTTCTAGTTGTATTATACGTGGTTGACTTGCTCATTACCAGCAGCTCTGCTGCTGGATTGAGCAACATCAAGTCTGCTCTTAATAAATCATTCACTATGACTGACTTAGGACTGTTAAGATAGTTCACTGGTCTCGAAGTAAGTCAAAATACTTCGGGAATCATGATCTCACAGTCCAGGTATTCATCATACATGCTTAAGAGATTCAACATGGAGGATTGCAAGTCAAACCCCTATCCTTTTCTACCAGGCATCAGGCTTGAAGAAGGTGGTTCCACACCTTTGGTGGACAACACTCTCTTCAGATAGCTCATTGGAATCCTTATGTATCTCACTCATTCAAGACCAGACATATCCTATGCTGTGAGTGCTGCTGCCAGATACATGCAGGAGCCACATGAGCTGCACTAGAAAGCAACAAAGAGGATCTTGCACTATGTGTAGGGTACTATTGATTATGGGATCCACTATGCTGCTGGAGCACAACTGGATCTCACAGGATTTACAGACTCAAACTGGGCAAGAGATGGAAATGATAGGAAATCCACCTCGGGTTTTGTATTCATGATTGGATATGGTCCAATTTGTTGGTCCAACAAGAAGCAAGCAACACTTGCACTCTCTTCAGCAAAAGCAGAGTATCGTGGAGCTGTGAATGCAACTATTCAGGAAGTTTGGCTACATGGCATCTTGACAGAGTTCAGGATTCAGACTTCATCTACAGTGGACCTTTATTGTGACAACCAGAGTACAATCAAGATTTCCAGTGATCCTGTTCAGAAGCAGAGGACAAAGCACATAGAGGTTCACATGCACTACATTTGGGAACTGGTGCATGGCAAAACCATCACACTGCACTATTGTCCAACAGAGGATCAGATTGCAGATATTTTTACCAAGTCTTTTACCGAAAAGAGATTTGCCTTTCTCAGGTCTCTTTTGGGCATTAAGGCTTGATTCTCAGTTCCTATTTTGAGGGGGGGGGTTCCCATGAGGTTTTCCCTACCTCAGTTGTATTATGCAACATTCATGTCTTTTGGATTGTATATTGGGTGACCTATGGTCTTGTTACCAGGGCCCACAATTGTCCAAGTTAGGATTCAGGGGGGTGTTAGGATTATTAATCCTCCCTTGACCACACTGTCCATTAGATTATTTAGCCTAACTTAGGAACCTTAATTAATTATTTGGGTCCACTTGGCATAATGGGGCCACATGTACCAGTCACTGGAGTGTGGGAAACACTGCTAGAGGTTAACTGCCACTTACTGCATGTGCATGCATCAGTTTGGACGCCTCCTAGACCAATCCCTACATTTTAGGAGTCACTCGAAATCTCGACACCAACCTACTTCAGTTAGTTGGAGTTAGTACTAGCTAGTCTTAGTTAGCCCCTAGTTACTTTCAATTAGTTCACAATCAGTTAGCTAGTGCAAGCTTTGCATGGCTGCATGTGGAGTAGGCGCCTTTGCCCACCTACCACACTCAGTTGCACTCAGTTAAGTAATTGTCACTGATTGTTTGAGTTGTTGGACATTTGGGAGTTAATTTATTGGATTCCGATATTGATTGAGGCACCATGAGTTAGAGGTTCAGTTAGATACAGTCAGATCCACTTGGTAGATTTGAATTGCTCCCTAATGCATTCAAATTCTTCCTATTTGTAAACTATTGTAACACCAAATTTATATTGTGAATGATATTGTAAATTCCTGAGCAATACTTGTCTGTTTCCTGTGTGGTTTGTTTTGTTCAGTTTGTATCTTCATTCTCCATTTGCTGCAAACATTATTAGAACTATATGCTTGAAGATCTAAATGGCATTCAAATTCTAATACCTCCCAATGCCTTGGGTCTAGATACAACTCCCAAATGACTAAATGATAATGAAAAGACTCTAAATTCCTAACCATAAAAAATTAAAGATCCTTTGCATGATACAACGGATAGTGGACTGTGGAATCAAAGCCAAAGTGAACCAAAAAACTGGGATGGAGGTTAGGACAGAGTTTACTAAGGTCAATCATCCTCCTAAAGACAAATATCTAAATGACAATGATTAATCCTCTTGTCAAATATTTTTATAAGCCATGACCAATCCTTTACAACATATTTGTTCAGTTTAAGATAGAAACCAAGATATTTGATACCCATCTCCAAAGACTCCCTTTGATAAGGAAAAAGAGAGTGAAAATCCTCCTCTAGTTTAGAGTTACAAACACCATGGTAAAAGATAGACTTATCCTTGCTAATATCCATCCTTGAAGCTTTACAAAATACCGAGAGAATCTGATGATAAATATGCCAAGTATCCAACTTACCAGTTCCAAACAACATCACATCATCCACAAATATCAGGTGAGTAAGTCGGATGGCCCTAGAAAGTTTTAGACCTTCAATTTTTCCTTCATTGCAGGATAAGTTTATCATCCTACTCAATCCTTCAATGATGAAAAGGAATAGAATAGGCGATAAAGGGTAACCTGTCGTAGACCCCTATAAGTCTAGAAAAATCTGGAAGGAGAGTTGTTAATCAGAATGGCCATATTAGTAGATGACACATAGGCCATAATCCAATTGCAAACAATTAAGGCTAATCCAATATGAAGAAGTATAAGCCTGATCATGCTCCAATTAACCTTATAATATGACTTTACCAAAACCATTTTTAGAACTAAAGTATCTCTCTTTTTGACTTGTATAGAATGTAGAGCCTCCTATGATAGACCAATAGCATCTAAGATTTGTCTACCTGGTATAAATCCAAATTGTTCCTCATATATAGAATTTTCCAGAAAAAAGGTTTGATCTTGGCAGATATGATTTTAGCAATAACCTTATACACCATATTACAAAGGGAAATGGGCCTTAAATCTTAAAAGGTTTTGGGTTTATCCAACTTTGGTATGAGGGTAACAAAAGTCGAATTTAAAGCACCTAAAACCAGTCCTTCCACCTGAGAGTACTCAACCAATCGAAGGAGCTCATCGCCCAAAAGTTGGAAAAAAAATAAGTAAAACTCCACCGACCATCCGTTTGGCCCTGGACTTTTGTCCTTGGCCAACTGATTAAGAGCCCAATGAACTTCCTTTAAAGTGACAAGTTCACCAATACGCCCCCCCTTCTCCTTTGAAAAGAAAAGAGGAAAATGATTAACCAACTCGAGTTTTTCCAAGATGTTTTATGACCCATGTCCTTCAACAGTGAAGAGAAATGATTTACAACCAACATTTTGAGCCCATCCTGAGATGATACTCGATTTCCTTCAAAATCCTGGAGATCCCAAATAGAATTTACAAGGTGTTTACCATTTGCAATTTTTTGGAAGAACTTAGTATTGTTATCCCCCTGCGATATCCAAAAAGCCCTGCTCTTTAAACACCAATCCTCTTCCTCCCTTTTTAACAAGTTTTCTTTCATTGCTTCAAGTTGTGCAATCAAATATTTTTCCTCCTAAGTGAAAGATCCCAATAGGTTCATACAATATGCACACTCCAGGATGGTCTCAATACGCTCAAGTTCCCCTTTCTCCAGCAATTCCTTCTTGTTTATCCAAAGTTTGACCTCTTTTTAAAGAGTTCTTAATTTTGTACATAACTTACTCATAGGATTTAATGGTCTAACCATTTGTGAGAAGCCCTCCTCTTTTAACCAATTGTGGTTGAATTTAAAGGGGTAACTTCCAATATTGCCCTCACCACCCCACTGAAAAAGATATGATCATGGTCAGGTAATGATAATAACTCACTCCAGGTTCTGTACCGATGAAAATACCCCAAAAGACTTTCACTAATAAAAAACCTATCAAGTATGTTCTCCACAGTAGAAGGACCCCCTCTGTCATTCTTCCAAGTAGACCTCATCACAGTAGGTGCTATATCTATCAAATTGTGAGCCCAAAAAAGGTTGTTAAAAAAGTTTGAAAGAGGATCAATCCTAACATGTTTCCTCTAGACTTCGAAAGCATCCAAAGTCAGATTAAGGTCACCTGCAATAATGAGATTTTGAACAGTCAACAAACCACTTTGAGCCACCAAATCCCAGAAATGTTTGAGATCACAGTATGGTCCATAACAATTAAGAATAGTAATCTCTCCTTTGGTATTCTTGAGAGAACCAACCAAGACCATCCCAACCAGGGTATAATATGATAATAATTTTGTCGAACTGGGATTCCAAATAGAAAGGAGACCCCAGATTGCCCCTTCGCACCAATAACTGAGACTTCCCACTTGGATAATATTTTCAAGAAATACTCACATGCCTTTTCAGCAGAGGCCATAGTCTCTTAGATAAGAATAACATCTACCTTTGATTTTGAGAAAAAGTGTTTGAGAGATAGTGCTTTCGCCTCCCCTAACCCACATATATTGAGTGAAAGAAAAATCATTAAGAAACCATTTGGGAGGGCTTAGTTGCTCTAAGGGTCCGAGGGATAAAAACAAGAGAAGACAGAGAAGTATCGGTCATATCAATCCTCTTTGAGAGAGGGACATAAGGGTTATGGTTTGATTTCTTAGAGGTCTGCTCGAGTAGTTTGTTAAAACCCTTTTTCTTAGACTTTTTGATCACGTTTGGATACCACTGATGGTTAAGAGGGAAAGTAGTAGGACTTGTAGAGGGTCTGTTTGAGTAGATAGGAAGAGGAGAGCTCAAGGTTACATCCAAAAAGGAAGGAGATGACGTTTTAGGCAAAACGACAGGATTTAGTTCCGAGGGAGGGGTTTGGAGAGGTGAAAAATGTTCCCCAACCTGACCAAGGTTGAGGTCCAAAGAGGGTGTTTTGTGTGACTGATGACGGTCCCCCTCCAAGCCAACATAACCGATGTCTGGCTATAAAAGTTCATTTGAAGGACATAAATCAAGAGGGGTGAAAGTCTCCGATAAGGACTTCAAATCTGTAGCAGGAACATATTCCAGACCCTCGCCAACAATGAAAGAAGGGGGAACGGGGTCTACAGGACATAAAGAATCGGATCCAATGGTCACAAAAACCTCAGGTGTCACAGAGAAATAAGGAGAAACCCCTAAAGAGTTTAAGTCACGCTTCATAAAGAGACGTTGAACGAAATTAATAATAGCTAGATCATTAGATGTAATATCATCATAACACAGGGTTGGTTGTAAAATAAACTTACCATCTTTAGAAACCGGTTGATGAGCAATATCCAAAGAATTGCATGAAGGAGATAAAGTATTGGGTGGAAGTGACTAATCCGTAGTAGTTGAACTCTTTACAAGATGTCGACCCCGAGTCACAGAAACAATCCCCTGCACCGGGCAATCCCGACTCAAGTGACCCATCTCCCTGCAAAGGTAGTACCGACACGAGATTCCCTTATAATCTATCTGCTACACATATGATTTTTCCACCCAGATAATATTAACTTCAATAGGAAGCCCCTTAGACCCGTCCATATCCACCAAAATCAAAGGCATTCTTTTATCACCCCCAAAAAGCGTACCTTCATCGATGAAGATAAAATGGCCCAAACGGTTTGCCAACCCCTTCAATATCTCTTTCGTTTAGAGAGGAAAGGGGAAGCGAGGTAGCAACATCCAAAGATGTCGATGAGATGGTTGTTCCCTCTCCGGATCAAAATCTTGGTTCCAACGACTTAAAGCAAGAGAATTGGTGCCAATGACCCAGTACTTTGCCAAGACCATCAACGGGTCTTCCTCCTTAAGAAAAACAAAAATGAACTACCAGTTTGGGAGAAGATTAACCATAGGGATATAATCCAAAAAAATGCGCCAATGAATAGTAACCCAACACACCATCTTCGCTTGGCTCACGCGACCATACTCCAACCAGCCTGTCAACGCAAGAATCGATAGGTTTGCCACCCGATCCATGGAAATATCCTTTCCCAGCACATAAGAAGGAGTATCAGCCTTTGCTTTGTAAAGTTTTACTTGCCACTGAGACCTAGCCTTGTGACCACAAATTTTCTAATGGTTAACCCCCGACGAAAGACCAGGACAAACAACAACACCAGAAACACAACATGCGCCATGTGGTGATGACTTGTTAGAAGGTAATGTACAAGAATTCATAAGTAACAGGTGGTCGTTCCACCTTCGAATCCTCTTCTGTAGAAAGAACATCTGATTTCCTGGAAGAAACAAAATATGTCCCTATTTGCCTCGCTAGAGCTTTAACCAACATTCTTTTATCTTTTAGAGGTGGGGACCCCACCAGAGGAGACTCACAGGTCAAAGAGATGTGCGCCATACAAGGATAAAAAATAGTGAAAATGACACAACCCAACAGGTGCCAACACCCAACGATCCCATGAAACCCCAAGAGATTGAAAACTAGAATCCAGTTCCCTAGAAAATCGACAAAACTAGAAGAAAAATACTAGAAAAGACCACTTCCCACTTTTTTAATGTGGTTGGTACTAGCCCTCCCTGAAAGGGAGGACATGACACCATAAGATAACCAGAAAGGCAAAAAAAACCATAGACTAATACAAAACCCTAAAATGTAAAAAGCTCGCCAAGCAAAAGGGAAAGGACGTGAAAGTAATCATACCTCCTAGAAAAATTGGCAACCAGCTAAAAAGTCGTCGGAATACAGCCAAAGAAAGGACATGACCATAGATTCAACTACGCACAGGGTGAAGCTAGGGAAAAAGTCGTCGGAATACAGCCAGAGAAGGGACATGACCATAGATTCAACTACGCACAGGGTGAAGCTAGGATTTTTCGACATTGAAAGCTCCATGACCACACAAATCTATCTCAACACTCAAAGCACCTGATAAATACTAAAATCAATTAACAATCCATCCAAAATGTTAGAATATAATCCGTCGGGATTATAATATTGTAAATAAATAAATAAATAGTTAGCTGAACAGTTACATAGGAAGGTGAAAAGGTTGATGAAGCTCAACCATCACATGTAATATATAAATGTATCCATTAGCCATGAATAATATCGAATCGGGAGTTATACCTATCAGTGGTATCAGAGCTTGGCTATTTGCCATAACTCCTACCTGCTGCATTTCAGTCCTGGCATTCTGCTTGCCAGTCCATTGCCAGACTGCCTGCTCCGTCAGTCTGCCAGTCGCATGCATTGTATGCGTTACTCCTCCTCTGCGTGATGTGATAATCCCTGTGATAGTCACGAAACCCTAATTTTTTATGTGTGGAATGTTCATAAACTGCGACCCATATTATTCTGCATGAGTCCATATTGTTGGAATTATGAGACTGCGTTGAGATTACTGCGATCTCCTCCTTCTGCTGTGTGAGTTTGAGTATATATGCTTTTGAGACTGCAATCTATATGCTACGTGAGTTTGAGGTTGGATGCGAGAATCTTCTTCAATGATTTTCTTCACAATATTGAGATGAAATGTATCCTCCCATGCTGGCACGAGAATCAGCAGCAACCATCCTTGAATATAAATGCCAAAGTTGTTGTCCCTTTCGCTGGTTTCATCATTTGCATTGTTGCCTTTTGGAAGCCATCAAAATATGCATCGTTCGGAATCTTGAATGATGGGCTTGGAGAGAAGACATCAGAAATGTTATCATTTGACAGCTGATGGAGAGTTGCAGACTCGAGGCCACTCAAGTTGGGCTTCATCCTGCAAATTGAGATGAGAATCGGAGCGTACACAGTCCGTTCAAGTTAAAAATTGTAGGCTGGATCAAAACACCGCGAATTCGCAAAAGCTTCTGTCAATAACCTGAGAATAACGAGAGCTTCAAGTATAGTTGGGTATTAGAAGCCAAAACAGTACTCAGCAGAAAGCTTTAATGGTGCAAAATTCGAGCCCGAGCTACTAAAACCCTTGCATGAATCTGTGAAACAAAATTGAGATTGAGATTTGAAACTACATGAAGCCTGAGCGTGAAGCTGTTGATTGAAGCTGCGTGAAGCTGAGTTGAAGGCTGATGCGTTGAAGACTGAGGACTGATGTGTGAGACTGCTGCGTGAAGCTGAGTTGAAGCCGATGTGTTGAAGACTGAGTGCTGAAGACTGTCTGGGTTGAAGGCTGAAGATGTCTGCGTGGAGGTAAAATTTTTGGTGTGATCGTTGGATTACACAAACCCTAATTTTTGCAAACCAAAATTTCTGCCCTAAATCTATACGTTGGAGATTGAGCCTGAAAGCAAGTGAAGAAGCTCACGCTTGAATTCAACTGTGCCTAAAACTAGAGCTGTTTCTTTTGGCTGTGTTTGACATTACTGTGTGCTGCATTTTGAATTTGGAGCTGCATACTGCTGGAACGTGAACTAGAGAGTTGAGAAGACTGCTACGACCTCCAAGGTGACTGCTATTTAAGTTTGAAGTGCTGCATAATTGTGTATGGTGCACTTACTATATAAACTGTTGCAAAATTATT
Source organism: Pseudotsuga menziesii (assembly GCA_001517045.1). NCBI lineage: Eukaryota > Viridiplantae > Streptophyta > Pinopsida > Pinales > Pinaceae > Pseudotsuga > Pseudotsuga menziesii. The sequence continues at coordinate 48,956 of LPNX010425634.1, forward strand.
TTAGTTTGATGTAAATACTATGGCAGCGACATATACCTGCATAGTGAATAGAGCTTATTTCTAGCTAGTGCAGCTGTAATTATACATAGACTGTATTGTAAAAAGTAGCAGAGACTTAGACCTGCTTCTTTCATATAGATGAGATCGTTGACTGGTGCTACAAATTTGCTTATGAACTTATTGAAAGCATATTAAGATTGTAAATCACCTTGGCAGAGGCTGTAGACCTGCAAGGTTTTTGTTTTTCTATTTTTCCTTGTCATATTAAGTTCATTACACTAACAGTTGTAAAAGATGCAATCTATAGCATCTATTGTTGGTGATGTCCTCACTGGCAAGGAAACATATCCAAAATGGTCTAGAAAGATCAAGAAATCAAGCGAGCCTGTCGAAGAATCCCTTGACTTTGTTCAAAAAACAAAGAATCGGTTCAAAGACCCTTCCAAGGGAGATTGCAGCAAGAGAGGACGAGGAAGAAGAAACTTCAAAGGCAGAGGGGGCAGAAACAAAAGATCAGATTTGCAGTGCAAGCGTTGTGGAAAGACTGGGCACACATCAGATCATTGTTGGGCTTCATGGGACTCCATCAAAGACAAGCATAACCAGAAGAAAGATGATAATAAAAATCAAGATGCTAGTAAATCTTCTCATTCTGCTCATTGTATTGTTGCACATTGTAATCTTGGAATTAATGAAATGTCTTCACTTTCATCATACAAAGATTGTTGGCTGCTTGATACTGGTGCAACATCACACATGACATTTAGAAAAGACTGTTTTGAAGAACTTAATGAAACAATAGATGGCATAGTTTACTTTGTAGATAAGTCAAGTCTTAAACCAAAGGGAATGGGCACCATTCGACTGAAGATGCCTGGATTTCCTGATTTCTTGTTGAAGAATGTTCTTTATCTTCCAGAGTTGCAGAGAAGCCTACTGTCCTTGGTGGAGATTCGACAGAGAGGCCATTCCATCCACATGTTTGATGGAATCGTAGAAATAAGAAAGTCCTCTGACAACCAAGTCATCATGATTGGATACGAAGATGGGAAGCTGCTAAAGCTCACGGGTTCATCTGCAAGAGTTCAGAACTATGCCTACCTCTCTCAGCATGGAGAAGGTAATTTGTCATCTAGTTCATTGTGGCATGCAAGATTTGGTCATCT
>LPNX010425634.1:53154-94282 GCA_001517045.1 Pseudotsuga menziesii
TCGCACACTTCAGCGGTGAATTATAATACCAATAACCAGGACGCACCGCAATTTGCTGTGAATGAGGTCAGGCAATACGCCGGGAGGAGCAGAGTAAAAAAAGAAGAAAATGGCGTCGAGTAGCAGGCATACGCAGAGTCAGTCAATAGGAAGCAACAGCAGGAGAAGCAGCACTAACACCAACACCGCCACCAGAAAAGCAACGGCGATTGCACAATACAACGCGGACGCCAGATTACTTCATGATTTCGAACAGTCGGGGGAATCCGGTAAGTCTTTCGATTACACAACATCAGTGAATTCTACAGAATCTGTTCCCGATCAGCAAATTACCGCATATTTATCTCGAATGCAAAGAGGGGGAAGAATACAGCCCTACGGGTGTGTCCTCGTAGTGGAGGAGGCCACTTTTAGTATCATCGCATACAGCGAAAACGCAGAAGAAATGCTGGATTTGGCTCTACAATCTGTACCCAGCATGGAAAAACCTCAACCCCAAGTTCTGACCATTGGTACCGACGTTCGAACCCTGTTCACTTCAGCCAGTGTTCACTCATTGGAAAAGGCTGCCACGGCCGAGAAATTAAGACTCATGAATCCCATCTTTGTTCACTGTAAAAACTCCGGAAAACCCTTCTATGCAATTGTCCATAGGATTGATGTAGGGATGATGATAGATTTTGAGCCCTTGATGACTGGGGATGCGTTCATGTCTGCGGCTGCTGCAGTGCATTCCGAGAAGCTTGCTATGAGAGCGATTTCTCGTCTGCAGTCACTTCCCGGCGGTGATATCGGCCGGCTGTGTGATACTGTTGTGGAGAATGTGCGAGAGCTGACTGGGTATGATAGGACCATGGTATACAAGTTTCACGATGACGAACACGGGGAAGTTGTTACGGAAATCAGGCGTTCAGACTTGGAGCCCTATCTTGGTTTGCATTACCCTGCCACCGATATCCCGCAGGCTGCTCGCTTTCTTTTTATGCAGAACAAGGTGCGAATGATCTGCAATTGCAGGGCAACTCCCGTGAAGGTTATCCAGTCCGAGGAATTGACGCAACCTCTCTGTTTAGTGGGTTCCACTCTGCGGGCGCCCCATGGGTGCCATGCCCAATACATGGTGAACATGGGTTCCATTGCTTCGCTTGTTATGGCTGTGATTATTAATGAGAATGATGGCGAAGGGGGAGGGAGTGGACGAAATTCCATGAAGCTCTGGGGTTTGGTTGTGTGCCATCATACCACCCCGCGGGCGGTTCCGTTTCCTGTCCGCTATGCTTGCGAAGTTCTGATTCAAGCATTTGGTCTTCAGCTGAGCATGGAATTGCAGTTGGCAGCTCAATTGACGGAGAAACGCATTTTTAGGATTCAAACGCTTCTGTATGATATGCTTCTCCGAGATGCCCCAATTGGAATTGTAACTCAGGCTCCCAGTATCATGGATCTTGTCAAGTGTGATGGTGCTGCTCTTTATTATCGAGATAAGTGCTGGATGCTGGGAGTGACCCCAACTGAAGCTCAAATCAAGGATATTGCTGACTGGTTGCTTGAATTCCACGGGGATTCAACGGGTCTGACCACGGATAGTTTGACAGATGCTGGTTATCCTCGTGCCGCTGATCTTGGGGATGCAGCATGTGGCATGGCTGCTGCTAGAATTACTTCAAAAGATTTTCTATTTTGGTTCAGATCCCAGACTGCAAAGGAGTTGGTGTGGGGAGGTGCAGAACAGTATTCAGGTGATAAAGATGGTGGCCTGATGCACCCTTGTTCCTCTTTCAAGGCATTTCTAGAGGGGGTCAAAAGAAGAAGCCTACCATGGGAAAATGTGGAAATTGATGCAATTAACTCGCTACAACTTAATCTACGAGGTTTATTACAAGACATCGATGGCAGTGGTACTAAAGCTGTGGTTTATGCTCGGCTAAATGATTCGAGATTGCAGGGATTAGATAAACTTAGGTCTGTGGCCATTGATATGGTGCGTGTGATGGAAACAGCTACGGCACCTTTTTTTGCTGTAGATTCTAACGGACTTGTAAATGGATGGAATGCAAAAGTGGCAGAATTGACAGGCCTACCAGCTGGAGAAGCCATGGGCAAGTCACTTGTTCAGGATCTCGTTTTCGAAGAATCTGCAGAGACGGTTGAAAAAATGCTCCACAATGCCTTAAGAGGTATGCCTTTTTTCTTTTGGAAGGTTGATTCCATTAACCAATCAGTTGAACTACATACATATAGGCACCTATAACAGGTCGTGGGCTGATATTATGGCGCGACTTGTATGTCTGTAGCAGTTGGAAGGTTGATTCCATTAACCAATCAGTTGAACTACACACATATAGGCATCTATAACAGGTCGTGGGCTGATATTATGGCTCGATTTGTATGTCTGTAGCTGTCAAGATTTTTAAGGGCAACGTGGATTCCATTATTGCATCTGAACTATCAATGAGGACATATATTATGTTCATTCTTATAGACCCTATGAAACTCTATTCGCGAAGTCAAATTCGATCAAGGTCTACTTTGGAAACAACACCGCAACTTAAGTTTGTATTTAAACAGCCGCTTCCTAACAAAATAACATTGTCAATGCCCTTTGTCTCTTTTGCAGGGGAAGAAGAGAAAAATGTTGAGATGATGCTAAGGACCTTTGGCCCACAGAAGCAGAAGGCTGTAATTCTGGTCGTTAATGCTTGTTCAAGCAGGGATTATACAGGAAAAAATGTTGGAGTAAGTTTTGTGGGCCAAGATATTACAGGTCAAAAAGTGGTCATGGATAAGTTCATTCGAATCCAAGGTGACTATAGGTCTATTGTGCAATGCCCCAATCCTTTGATTCCTCCCATATTTGCTTCGGATGAATCTGCCTGCTGCTCTGAGTGGAATGTAGCAATGGAAAAAGTAACAGGCTGGACAAGAGATGAAGTTATTGGGAAAATGCTCGTTGGAGAAATTTTTGGTGGCTGCTGTCCTCTAAAAGATCAGGCTACAGTGACTGAGTTTACAATTATGCTGCGTAGTGCAATCAATGGACAGGAAATAGAGAAGTTTCCATTTGCATATTTTGACAGACAAGGGAAATATGTGGAAGCACGTCTAACAGCAAACAAAAGAACAGATGCAGATGGGCGAATTATTGGGTCATTTTGTTTCTTGCAGATTACCAGCTCCCAACTGCACCAGGGATTAGAGGTTTAGAGGCAACAAGAGAAAACATGATTTGCAAGATTAAAAGAGTTGATTACATAGGGCAAGAAATATTTTTTTTTTAAGAGGATACTGATCTGTCTGATGATCTATCATCAGAAGGCAGTTCGTTGAAACAAGTGCTGTTTGTGAGAGGCAGATACAGAAGATTATGGATGATATGGATTTAGAATATCTAGAGGGGTAAGACTTTTCTCTTTCAATATAGATTTATATTTTATTTGTAGAAATGCATAATATACTATTTCATGGAACAAAGAGTTCCATCAAGCTAACACCGTTACAGCAGGATTACGATGAAATTTCCTTCCCTAAAAAAGCCAGAAACGCTAGCATATGACCCTGCACCCCAATAATTAGGGGCTGAAGATATTTACAGAAAAAATTTTCGAATTTATTTTTTACAAGCAAAGCCACTTGTTAAAAAGTCTCAATTTCTTTAAAGCTAAAAGGTGATGGTTCCACACTAAAAGATGCTTTATGCAACATTTATGTACGTGTGCAAATATTTGTTTTACAATGGGATATATGTTATTGTCTTTGTTGAAGTTTTTCAATGTAATAAGATTACACTAACAATTTTTTTCTATGTAATAAGATACAAAACATTTTATATAAAAGCAAAAACTTCAAATTAGTAGTTAGTCCCTGTAGACGACTATCATAACTACTTTTTTAAATAGCTCACAAACAAAACTTTAGTCTCCCTAATGTTTGTGATGGAAAATACTTTTTTATGTTGATTTTTCTAGATTTTCCACTGGTCTTAAATTTTGAATTAGATGTTCTCCCCATTGACAATCCAAACTATTAAAAAAAAGTGTATAAAAGAGTATGCTCTGACTTGTTCAATGGTTTTAGTGATATTATTTTGGAAAGAAATCCGAGGAGCTGAATGATGTCAATATCCTGGTATGTAATTCTGGTATTATGCACTCTTGGTAAATCTTCTCTTCACCTCAGGGTTTTGTTGCTCCACTAATTATCAACACAAAATTACATGTTGAAGTTTTTTGTTAGATTTTATAGCTCGGGAGGTCTTCTACACAGGCTTCAGGCTTGGTGTCTTGGCACTTAGAAAGGACCTAAGTGACTTTTCTTCTACACAGGCTTGGCACTTAGAAAGGACCTAAGTGACTTTTCGCAGTATTAACTTTATTAATAAAGTTGAAGTTTAATAAATTTAAAGTGGCTTTTTAATTTTGTGTGTGAGAGAAAATGATTTTTTAAAATTAATGTATTGAAATTTTGACTCATCCTTTGACCGGCAAAGGAGAATGAAGAGACAAAGTCATTTTTTATTCAATAAAAAGGAGAACTAGGGGAAGAATAGACACAAGAGAAGAGAGACAGAGCTGAGAGCTGAGAGCTGAAGAGCAGGAGAGAGCAGCTGACAGAGAGGGGGTGCATTTCCCAAGGAGACTGTGCAGGAATCCCAATGCATTAATCGAGGCCATATAGCTGAGTGGTGGCATGAATTTTGAGGGGCTGAATTGCCGTGTTTTTCTGGGCACGGAAATCAAGGAACAGACTGCTGGAAACTGTCTGTACAGGCTGGGCACGAATTTTGAGGACTGTGTAAGATATCCTGGAAAGTGAATTGCATTTAAAGCTGTTATTTCTCTCATGTAACACAGAAACTTCTGTGGGCTTACATAAATACAATTCTCTCATTTACTGGTTTTCTCTTTGGGGTTTTTCCAAGGGCATTGCCCAAAAAATCTGTATTTATTTTTCTGTGGTGTGCTGTTAGTATAGTTTCATGTATTTCATCTTATAAGTTCAGATTAGAAGGAAATCAAATTTTTGTTCTCTAATTAGTAATTTGTGATAAAACTTATTGAGATTTGAAACCAAGTCTGATACTGTGAAATAGGAACATGGCATCAAAGCTGTAGCATAAAAAACCAGCTGATTACACAGAGGGCAGCAAGAGATTTGCTGAGAATTTTGTCACCTAGCAGTTTTGTGCTTGTTTTTGGTTGGTCTGTGAAAATGTCTAACTTTTAGCTTACGGTTTTTGGACAGGCTTGAGGGTGTGTCCAACTTTATTTCATGGAAGGAGAGAGTCACTTTACTTCTGAAGGAATTTGAGTTATGGGATATAACCAATGAAGTTGTCATGATTCCCCACTGCAGTCAAAGACCACTTGATACCTTATGTGACCGGTAAGAAAAATGCCTTTAACATGTGGGCTACTTTTATGAAGTTGTTTCAAAGTGATAATCAAAACCGGAAAATGGTTTTGAGGGAGAAGTTACGGAACACTAAGATGACAAGGACCGAAAATGTCACATCCTACCTTACCAGGATTTCACAACTACGTGATGGTTTGGGTGTGGTTGTCAAGAAAGTGGGAGAAGCATAGTTGGTAAGAACTGCCTTGAATGGTTTCTCACAACCATGACAAGACTTCGTGTGTACATTTGTTGCAAGAGAGAACATGCCTACATGGACTAGTCTTTGGAATGACTTCATACAGGAGGAGCTGAGACTTAGCTCTAGCCACACAAGCTGACAGCATGTGGATTATGAGAGCGTTGTTCACACAGGGAAGAGCAAACAGAGGCCCAAGAAAGTCCCCGATGGTGGATCGAGCTTGGAAGGTGATCAAAAGAAAGACATGAGCAAAGTGGAATGCTTTGCTTGTCACAAGACTGGCCAATATGCGACTCAATGTCCAAATAAGAAGAAGAAGGGTAGGGATGAGACATAGACAACAACATCAATTGAGATTGCGAACTTTGCGAAGAAGTTTGAGAAGGAATTTTCTTTGGTCTTTTGTCTTTCAGGCAATGGTAGTGTAGGGTTTGAGGACATTGGAGCATGGGTTGTAGGTAGTGGTTCATCTTGTCATATGACGGGAATGAGGTCAGTGTTCCTTAGTGTTTCAGAGGTACACTCAAACTGCTATGTGGATAGTAGGGTCAACACCACACATGCAGTGAAGGGGGTTGGATGTGTGAGATTCCAGTTAGAGTCAAGAGGATCTTTGGAGGTGTCTGAGCTGTTGTTTGTTTTGGAGCTGAAGGTAAATTTTCTCTCTATTTCAGCTTTAGAGGATGAGGGATATAACGTGGTATTCCATCGTGAACAGGTACTTATATATCTAGAGGGTGCTTGGTGTCAGACAAGGGAAATCGTACAGGTTGCTCGGGCAGCATGTGATTGGACCAAGGGGATCTTGGATTCAAGGTCCATATCAGTATGAAGGACAATTGGTTGTGTGGGTTCTTCCAATATTGCCAGGAGACTGAGCTGGTATGAGATTACTCAGTTGGATGCTCAGGAGTTTGAGGAGACTCCTCGGAGCATGTTTTGCAGGAACTGGTCTTCAACACAGATTCCAGTGCAGGTGGCAAGGAAGCCTTTTGGTTTAGAGAGAGCAACTACAACAATGGAGGGAGTGATGGGGTTGGAGACAAATTTAGGTGGAGGTTCCAGAAGTAACTCATTGCTAAGAGGGAGTGTTAGATTTTATATCTCGGGAGGTCTTCTACATGGGCTTGGTGTTTAGGCATGTAGAAAAGACCTAACGACTTTTCCTAGCATTAACTTTATTAAATAAAGTCAAAGTGACTTTTTAAATTTTTTGAGTGAGAGAAAATGATTTTTTAAAATTCATTTAGTGAAATTTTAACTCATCCTTTGACTGGGAGAATGAAGAGACAAAGCCATTTCTCATTCAATAAAAAAGAGAAGTAGGGGAATAATAGACAAGAGAAGAGAGAGAGCCGAGAGCTAAATAAAAGGAGAGGGTAGTTGATAGAGAGGGGACACATTTCCTAAGGAGATTGGCCATGATTCCCAATGCATTGCAACAATAATGACTGGGCTGTATTGAGCATTTATTGTTGAATCCATACTACTGTTTCAAGGCAGTTCGTACAAAAGATTTTAGTGGCAAGAAAATAAAGGCCATACAATTAAGTGGTGGCATGAATTTCGAGGGGATGAATTGCTGTGATTTTTCTGGGCACAAAAATCAAGGTGCAAGCTACTGGAAACTGTTCGAACAGGCTGGGCACGAATTTCAGGGACCGTGTACTAGTGTTGCAGGAACCGAACGAAACCGAAAAAATCGACTAGTCAGCTCGGGTCCAAGGGTTTTCCGGTCCGAACTGGCCTCCCAAACTGTTTTGGGTTGGTTCGATACTGAACCGACCGGTTTGGTCCCCGAACCGCTTGGTTCGGTACTGAACCGGTTTTTCCATAAAACCGGTCGGTCTGTACGATGACCCAAAAATAAATTTATTTATTTATTTTAAGCAGCTCGGTTGGGGGGGATGATGATGGTGATGCATTTGACAATGAAGACCTCTCATGGATGGATTTGGACCCACTTCCACAACAATAGAATGTGAGAGTTGATGTTGGACAGGTGCCTTTTGGACCAGGGGAGTCAAGTCAGACGGCCCAAGCCCAGGCACCCTATATTGAGGATCAGGATGTAGATGATGGCTCAGAGTCTAAGTCTAAGGCCTTTGAGCCTGAGGATTCAAATGATTCTGATGATTAGATTGTTCAGTGTTTGACTCTAGTCTTTTCTATAGTCCATTTAGAGCCTTTTTGTTGATGTATTTTGATTCAGACATGGATTGCACTCGATGTTAAGTGCTATTTTGGTTCTATGAACTCTTATTTTCTATATACATGAGAAACTTTGCATATTTTGTGTATAATGGGTTGAATTCACGTGGATGCACATGATTATTTTAAAAACAATTTAAAATTTGAATATTTTATGTATTTTTGGTGGACTGGTTTTATGATCCGTTTTTTTTCCTGATTTTTGTCTGGTTCTGGTCCGGTTCAGGTCCTAGGGTCGGCCGGTTCGTCCACCGGTTTGGTTTTTGTAACCTTGTTGTGTACGGATTTCCAAGAAAGTGAATTGCATTTAATGTTGTTATTTCTCTGCTATAACACATAAATTTTTGTGGGCTCAAATAAAATTCTCTTATTGATTGTTTTTCCCTTTGGGGTTTTTCTAGGGTCATTGCCCAAAAAATCTGTGTTTATTTTTTTGTGGTGTGTTGTTAGTACAATTTCATGTGTTTCATGTTATAAGTTTAGATTGGAAGGAAATCAAATTTTTGTGCTCTACTTTGTAATAAAACTTATTGAGATATGAAGCCAAGTTTGAAATTGTGAAAAATGAACATTTTTTCCTGTTTGCAAAATTCGTTTGTCAATGGTTATGAGGTTTCGTATCCAATGTTTCTACTTTCCCTATCAAGCATTTAACTAGTTCTGAAGCCATTTAAATTCACGTGTTTGCATTTGATTTCATGGTTTTTCATTTTTTTGCGTAGCCTTTAAGTTTTCTATATAAAATACCCCAGTTTTTATGCTTTGTTCATACTGCATGATATGTAGATGACGATGCCTATGGCGATATTTTAGAGCCATTAATAAATTTGTGGATAAGTTAGTTTCAGAAAACCAAGGATCTTGCACTTAGTGAAGCACACCAGGGCAAAAAATGGGGGGGGGGGTTCGAAATCCATAATGGTGCTTGAACTAAGCCTTAGCCCACTACAATGATGGGTTCAAACTTCAGTGGCAGTCTGCCATTCTAGACCAAAGATTCAGTGTCAAAGCAATTGTTGTTTTCAAGTTCCAAATATCTTGCTTTAACATTTCAACATGCTCAAGTTTTTACAAGGACAATAGGGAAATTCTCTTTTAATCTTTTGAGAAGACTTGAGGCATTTTTCCTCGGAAAATCTTGCCATTTCAAGCATTAGGTTCTTGTTGTGATTTGGCTTTGAAGTGGCAGGGTACCATTCTAGACCAAAGATTTAGTGTCAAAGCCACTGTTATTTCCAAGTTCTATATACCTCACTTCAAGTGTTTGTAAGGTTGATAGCAAAAATGTCCTTTGGCCTTTTGAGAAGATTTAAAATTTTCCTCTGAAAAATTTCACTATCTCTGGCATTAGGTTCTAGTTGATCGTGGTCTTTATGCTTTTGCCTTTATGTGACTTGGTGGTGCTCCATAGAGACATTATTTTGGTCTATTTTTTGTGTTGTGACAATTTTCTTGCGGGAAAGGGGGGGGGATCTTTGGACATCTAAAGACGTGAAAAACTCCATAACAAGAGTATCTATTTTTCAGTCACAACATCCTATAGTTTAGAGTGTTTGGAAGGTGGAAAAGGTTCTAGGGATTCGACACACAATTTTACTGTTTCAGTGAGCTTCACTTGTACATTCCTATGGGTACTTAAGTTACAACTATAATGCCACCTATTTTTAGCGCGCTTGTAATTATTATTTGCTATTGTGTCAGTGTTTAACTTTTTGCACATTCTCCTGCATTCTCTTGTGTCAGTGTGTGGGAATATTTTGATTTTTGCTATGGTCTACACATAAATGTAAGGGTGAGAAGCCGAGGAGACAACAAATTTCTTATTGAAATTTAGCAATGACAGTGTTACCATGGAACGTACAGGGCCTCGTTGACACCTTTTGCGAATCAATGGTTTAAAGAGTAAGAAATGTTGTCTTTGAGTTGGATGTTTTGTGCTTGCAAGAAGTTAAAGTCACCGTGTTTATGCTTAAATCAACCCTTCAAGTAATATGGCTTGATTTTGTGTATTTTTCATTAACCATGTTTTATGAAGAGGTGGAGCAACAACCTTAATCTTGCCAAGTTGGGTGGGTGCCATTATCCAACATGGGTTGGACCTCATAAACCATGTTGTTTGGGGTTTGTTTGATTTCGACGGTCCTATGCTAGGCTTGGCCAATATTTGTGCGTCAAACGATGGTGGTGAAAGGACGACCTTGTTAGACTCCTTGGTCAAAGAGATTTCAAAGGCTTGGTGGTTATTTTGTGGTGACTTCAATAATGTATAGACACAAGAAGACAAGGAGGGCCTTTTGCCTGTTAAATTTGTGAACCATTAATCTACAGGCAAATATGAAAGCTGTAGGAAGGGAATTATGTAGTGGAATAATCAAAGAGAATGTACACTGAACATGAAATTCATGCCACAAATTTAAGATAAATTGGACAAGAATTGCTCAGATAATCACAACATTAATCTTCATTCATTAATCAGTAATACAATGGTGTTACGATAAGTCGAATTTGAATCATGTGGATAGGATTCGATTCTACTAACTAAACCTGACTAATTAGCTAACTCAGTGTGTCTAGATCACTGCTGGAACTCACTAGTCTAACTCCGGATGTCTAAATCAGTCTACAATCAGTTAATTGATGGGGTAGGTGGGAAAAAGGCACCACTTTCCCTTCATGCATGCAAAACTGGCCCTAGGATAACTGAAAATGATCTAACTGATTGTAACTGGAGGTTAACTCAGCATAACTGCTTACCTACCACAACAAACTGATGGAGGCTGCTGGTGGCACTCAGAGTGGGCTCCTATAATGTAGGGATTAGTCTCAGAGGCACACAAACTCATGCATGCACATGCAGTAAGTGGTAGATAACCTCTGTGTGTCCCCCACCCTCTAGTACAGTAATAATTACCCTCTAAGTTAGGCAAATAGACCAAATATACTATATTGGACAAAGGAGGATTAATTAATCCTAACACCCCCCCCTAATCCTAACTTTAGACAACTTGGGCATTGGAAACTGGGCCAAATTCACCCATACAATTTAAATGACAAAATAAACTACTTAATAAAATAAGGAAAATGGGGAAAACCTCATGGGAAAACCCCCCCTCAAAATAAGCAGGAATCATGAACAATGAATCAAGCCTTTACACCGAGAAGAGATCTGAGAAAAACAAATCTCTTTTCTGTGAAGGACTTGGTAAATATATCTGCAATTTGTTTCTCTTTAGGGCAGCAATGCAGTGTGATAGTTTTGTCATGCACTAGTTCTCAAATATAATGCATGTGAACCTCAATATGCTTTGTCCGCTGCTTCTGGACTAGATCATTGGATATCTTTATGGTACTCTGGTTGTAACAATAGATGTCCATTGAAGGGGAAGTGCGAATCTCAAATTCTGTCAAGATGCCATGTTGCTAAACTGCCTGAATAGTTGCATTTACAACCCCCCTATACTCTGCTTTTGCTGAAGAGAGTGCAAGTACTGCTTGCTTCTTATTGGACCAACAAATTGGCCTAGATCCCAACCTAAACACAAATCATGAAGTGGATTTTCTATCATTCCCATTTCCAGCCCAGTCCGAATCTGTGAAGCCTATGAGATGTAGCTGTGCATCAGCTGCATAATGGATCCCATAATCTCTAGTTCCCTGCACATAGTGCAATATACGCTTTGCTGCCTTCCAATGCAGCTCATGTGGCTCCTGCATGTATCTGGCAGCAACACTCAGAGCATAGGATATATCTGGTCTCGAATGTGTGAGGTATAGAAGGCTCCCAATGAGCTGTCTAAAAAGAGTGTTGTCTACCAAAGGTGTAGAACCACCTTCTTCTAGCTTGATGCCAGATAGGAAGGGAAAAGAGGTTGCTTTACAGTCTTCCATGTGGAATCCTCTAAAGATCATGATTCCCGAATTCTTTTAACTTACTTCGAGACTAATGAACTGTCTTAACAGTCCTAGATCAGTCATAGCGAATGCTTTATTCAAATATGACTTGATGCTTCTCAATCTAGTAGCAGAGCTTCTAGTAATGAGCAAGTCATCCACATATAGCACAATCAATAGCAAGGATCCCTCTTTCTTCTGCATGTAAACATTGCAAGTCATCCATTTTGGAATACCATGCCCATGGGGCTTGTTTGGGCCCATAGAGAGATTTCCTCTGTTTGCAAACTAAGGAAGAATCCTCAATGTACCCCTCAGGTTGTTGCATGTAAATCTCTTCTTTCAAGTCACCATGGAGGAAGGCACTTTTCACATCCATGTGATGTACCTCCCACCTTTTTGAGGCTGCAACTGCCAAGACAAGTCTGATGGAGTCCATTCCTGCTACTGGAGCAAATGTCTCATTATAGTCCAATCCTTGAACTTGTGAGTATCCTTTTGCCACCAACCGAGCCTTATACTTGGTTGTGGTTCCATCAGATGCAATCTTGGTCTTGTAGATCCGTTTGCACTGAACTAGCTTCCTCCTTGGAGGTAAGGAGACAAGTTTCCAAGTTTTGTTGTCTTGTAGCGAATCAAATTTCTCATCCATAGCTGCTTGCCATCTTGGATCATGACAAGCCTCTTTTGAATGTTTGAGGATTTGATCCCATCATCATGAAGCACCTCTCAGGGAGAAGTGGATCTGTGTGGGACAGTGCAACATACTCATTCTGATACTGGGACCTCGTTCTTCTTCTATCTTCTGGATCCCCAGTTGCTTTAATGAGCTTTTGGGCCCATTTAGGTTGCTGAGATGGAATAGATGCTGGATCTAGATCTAGATCCTCTTGAGGTGTAAACTTAGAAGTGGATATGTGTGGGACAGTGCAACATACTCATTTTGATACTGGGACCTTGTTCTTCTTCTATCTTTTGGATCCCCAGAAACATCCCTAACTGCTTTAATGAGCTTCTGGGCCTATTTAGGCTGCTGAGATGGAATAGATGCTGGATCTAGATCTAGATCCTCTTGAGGTGTAAACTCAATATCAATATCATGCTAATCTTCCTCTTCATTTGAATCTGAATATGAAATATTAGACAATAAATCTGTATTTGCAAATGGAAGTAAAGGAGTTTTACTACCTTTATTTGCTTTGAATGGAAGCTATGTTTGTAGTATGGCATGAAATGTGAGAATGCATATGCTTTGGAGGCATGGTCTGCAACACCTTTTGCTATAATCTTCCTAGTTGAAATATCTGTGATCTCTACTGAGTCAGGGCCAAATACCACTTGCTTTGGTGAGCCAGTGTGAGTCATTTGATATACAAATAACAAATTTGCTGCAAGGGAGGGCACATAGAGTACATTTATGAACTCTCCATGCTAGATTTTAATATAACCTCTCCCTGTTGTTGGGATCTGAGAGTCATCACCCATATGAATGCTAGGTCCTCCTGAGAGATCTAGAGTGGTGAAGGATTCCTTGGAGTCAACCATGTGGTTTGATGCTCTAGAATCTATCAAGTAAGCCTTTGACCGAGTGAGGCCTGCCTTCAAGGCATGGCACCTCTCATGATCTTCTGTCGATTGTCCAGCATCAGACTTCTTTGCTCTTTGTGGAAGAGCAATATTATTATGTTCAAGGAGTGTTGATAATTGGTCGATGGTCTTCTTCATGCACTGGCTCTCTGGATGAAAGGCTCTCATACAATAGGGTCATCTAGTCTTCTCGAATTTTTTCTTTTTCTTGGAACCTGAGGCTCCATCGAAAGATCTCTGATTCTACTTTGGCTTCGAATTAGTGTTTTCGGTCTCCTTCCCTTTGTGCTTCCCTCTTGCTTGCGCATTGTTTGAGTTTGTCACTAAGAGTGCTTGATTCTTGGAGGTTTGAATCACTCCCATTTGAACCAATTTATCTTGCTCTTGTATTGAGGACTCAACAAAAGCATCTAGAGAAGGCATCTTCCAAGTAGGGATGGAAGCTCTTTCGGAATAGAATGTAGAGACAAAGACTGAGTACTATGAGCCAAACTTGCTCAGTATTGATAGCACAAGATGCTCATCTTTCCTCTCTAATCCACATTGTTTGCATTGCAGTACTAGTGACTTGTATTTTGTAAAGAATTGCTGAATAGATTCGAAATTGCTGGACTCTAGAGCAATGAGCTCCTTCTCCAAAATATTCCCTCGAAGCTCATCTTGTTTGCCAAACAAAGATTCAAGCTTATCCCAAGCTTCCTTCGGAGTCCTTAGTCCCTCAAGGTGGAACAAAAGATCTTGGGAGATATGAGTGCACATGAAGCCGAAGGCTTCATCAAGCTGATTCAAAAACTTGTTCTTCTCAACATACCGCTGGGGCTTAGTTTCTCCGCCCATTGTCATCCTAAACAGACCAAGCTTGCGCAAGGCTACCTGCATATCTACCCGCCAATCAGAGTAGTTGAAGGGTGTAAGGATTCGGGGTACGAGAGATGAAGAATCCATCTTTCTGTATGCTGATCAGTCAATTCCTCAAGAAGCTACGTAGGTACCTACAAATAACACTGCAAAACCAATTCAATTCGCAATCATATGTCAGTTCAAGCCTTTCAACCTCAACATGTACACTTTCGCAGAGTCTGTCACACATGGATAAAATCCAGAGGGAGCAATGCTGTGATTCCAGGATTTATGTGGAAACTCAGCTGCTTCTGGTGTATAATGGAGATCGGACAAGACTTGCTGCTAGCTTGAACAAGGCTTTGATACCATGTTAAATTTGTGAACCATTGATTTAGAGGCAAATACGAAAGCTGTAGGAAGGGAATTATGCAGTGGAATAATCAAAGAGAATGTACACCGAACAGGAAATTCATGCCACAAATTTCAGATAAATCAGATAAGAATTGCTCAGATAATCACAACATAAATCTTCATTCATTAATCAGTAATACAATGGTGTTACAATAAGTAGAATTTGAATCATGTGGATAGGATTCAAATCTACCAACTAAACCTGACCAATTAACTAACTTAGTGTGTCTAAATCATTGCTGGAACTCACTAGTCTAACTTCGGATGTCTAAATCAGTCTACAATCAATTAACTGATGAGGTAGGTGGGAAAAAGGCACCATTTTCCCTTCATGCATGCAAAACTGGCGCTAGGCTAACTGAAAGTGATCTAACTGATTGTAACTGGAGGTTAACTCAGCATAAATGCCTACCTACCACAACCCACTGATGGAGGCTGTTGGTGGCACTGTTGGTGGCACTCAGAGTGGGCTCCTATAATGTAGGGATTAGTCTCAGAGGCACATAAACTCATGCATGCACATGTAGTAAGTGGCAGATAACCTCTATGTGTGTCCTCCACACTCTAGTACAATAATAATTACCCCCTAAGTTAGGCAAATAGACCAAATAGATTATATTGGACAAAGGAGGATTAATTAATCCTAACATTGCCTACTTGTATTCCCTTGAGAGAATAGATGGCCTAGAATGACCTTAAAGTCAAACTCGACCTTTATGACCTTGTTTCGCTACAAGGATTTGCCTGAACTTAGGATCACATTGTCTAACTTCCAAAAGGGTAATAAGCGACTCTTTGAAGAAAATGGACAAAGCTATGCTTTTTGAACAAAGCTTCTTTTTCTTTGAGCATGAGCAGAATTCACCATGTCTAATCAACAATTGATTGTTTTTTCCATCACTTAGGGTTTTGACAACATTAGGTTGCATAATATGTGGTTCATGTTGAACACATCCCTCTTGAAGCACGATTCTTTTATTGAAGCTATCAAAATAAATTAGAATTTGACTCCCGTTTCCAAGGGAATAGAGGTTGGATTCTTTGGTAGGAGGATGCCATTAGAAGTGTCATTGTCTTTTTGAGGGGATACGACATGCTACTAATGGTGGTGAGGACAAAAACACAAGGTGGTCCTAAAAGAGAGGGAGTAAGTGTCAAGGGTATTATAGCTTAGCCTGTTTAGTGAGTAGTTCTAGGCTAGGGCAGTCGAGTTGAGACACTCAATGTAAAAGAGACATATAAAGCAAGAGGAACTGAAATCAAATCTTTACTACATTAGCTTTAACATTGCCTACTTGTATTCCCTTGAAAGAATAGATGGCCTAGAATGACCTTAAAGTCAAACTCGACCTTTATGACCTTGTTTTGTTACAAGGATTTGCCTGAACTTTGGATCACATTGTCTAACTTCCAAAAAGGTAATAAGTGGCTCTTTGAAGAAAATGGACAAAGCTATGCTTTCGGAACAAAGCTTCTTTTTCTTTGAACATGAGCAGAATTCACCATGTCTAATCAACAATTGATTGTTTTTTCCATCACTTAGGGTTTTGACAACATTAGGTTGCATAATATGTGGTTCATGTTGAACACATCCCTCTTGAAGCATGATTCTTTTATTGAAGCTATCAAAGTAAATTAGAATTTGACTCCCGTCCCCAAGGGAATAGAGGTTGGATTCTTTGGTAGGAGGATGCCATTAGAAGTGTCATTGTCTTTTTGAGGGGATACGACATGCTGCTAATGGTGGTGAGGACAAAAACACAAGGTGGTCCTAAAAGAGAGGAGAAAAGTGTCAAGGGTATTATAGCTTAGCCTGTTTAGTGAGTAGTTCTAGGCTAGGGTAGTCGAGTTGAGACACTCAATGTCAAAGAGACATATAAAGCAAGGGGAACTAAAATCAAATCTTTACTACATTAGCTTTAATTAGGAGATTGGCCAACCAAGGCCTTTGAATCCAAAGATGTAGTGGAATGCTTTAAGGCCCTAAGAACAATAGAAGGTAGCCGTAGGATAACTGACCATGTAAATATAGAGGAGTTTGTTAATCATTATAAAATGAATTTTTAATATCAAGGTATGATAGAGGAAAGAAAAGTGGTTGTGCAATACTATATAGATATAGTCCGTCGAACATTGAGACATGAACAATACTGAGTGTGTGATTGAGGTTTGATGCTGGATGAGTTGACAAAGACCCCCAAGGAGATGACTAATGATAAGTTGTCTCATGGGGACAGTTGTCCATCTGAATTTTATAAAAGCCATTTGAGACTTTGTTTGGCGGATCTACTTGAAGTGTATAAATAAGTTGTTTAGACTCATACACTTGGCAATCACATCACCAAGGGGTTGATCAAGTTCATTCTAAAGCTGAGAAAACCCAAAAGTAATTACAAACTGGCAATTGATAATTTGTTGAATGTTTCTTACAAAATTTTAGCCAAAGCACTTTCCTCATGGTTGAAGTTTATCCCATTGAAAATCATCAAATAAGAGAAAGAAGGGTTTATTAGAGGTAGATACATCTTGGATAATGTGGTTGCTATCCAAGAAAGAAGGGAATATGGGCTCAATGCCAAGGCTTGGAGGATGTCTTTATTAAGGTAGAATTTGAAAAAGCCTTTGACATAGTGAAATGGCCATTCATCCTTGCCATGATAAAGGTGTTTGCATTTGGCCCCCTTTTTTGTTAAGGTTATGGAAAATTTATTTTCAAAAGCCCCAACTTGTTATTCTATCAATCAAGCATGTCTAAAGAGATAGGGTTCTTCTCATCAATCAAGCAAAGTTTCCCATTAGCCTCAACCATGTTGAACTTGAAGCCCTAGTGAATGATTACACAACAGATTAGCACAAGGATTTATCAACGTTATTCCTTTCCCTAGTCTTGATAGTGGTCAACTAGTGAATGGGCACTTCACGGATGATTCTTTCCTAACCATTGCTAAATAGAAGAATACTATGGACAACACCATGTACTAATTGCAAATTCTATGTGAAGCCTTCACATTGAAATTGCAAATAACATGTTATCGACAAGGTAAAAAGGATTTCCTTGATTGGTTTCTAGGACAAGGATGGGATTCATTACAACATGTTGAGGTGTTTAAATTGCTTGAATTCCCTTTGCCTTTAAAGCCTCCCTATAGGATTTGTGGGACAAAGTGTTGTTAAGTGTAAAAGAAATTTGATAAATTTATTTTGAAACCTCTATCTCTTGCATGCAAATTTAAAATCTATACAAAGGTGTTGGCTACAACCCAATTGTACTACTTGTTGTGCTAGATACCTTCTTCCCATTCATATTCCAAGTTTAAAAAGTTTCTCGAGAATTTTTGGTGGGCTAACTCCAATGGAGACAAGGGTTTTCATAGAGTTAGTTGGAGCCTTTGTTGCACACCCAGGATGAAAGAATGAATGTGTAATTTGGCCACCAAAATACAATACCAGGCTCTTTGCACCAAATGGTCATTAGTATAGTAGGGTTTAAGGAGCTCCAAAAGAGCTTGCTTAAGAATTCCATCATGGTTGTAAGAAATGGAGTAATATAAACCTTCAAATCTTGTTGACCACTCTCACTTATTTAGGTGAAGGGGACTTTTGCAGACAAAAGTATTTGGAAACTTGAGAGCCCACCACATTAATTTTTTTCGTTACTTTGAAAGTGTTTACACCATGTTTGGGGTGCTTCATGAGATTTGGGGTACATGGTATATGTTTAGCATTTGGAGAGTTCTAGGAGGGTTAAGACCATGGCAGATGGTCCTTGATGGATTTGTACAATTGAGGTAGCTTGCTCAATGGATGCTTGACCTCAAATGGTTGTTGGCTTGGTATTCTTCCCTTAGGTGTTGGAGTTCTCTTGTTTGATTTGTGTTCATCCTTCATGATGGCCACATAGAGGAACCACTTGCTTGGAGAGTGAAGAACTACTTGCTTGAAGAGCACCCTACATGGGATGAGGAGTGTTGTGAAACTTGGAGGAGGGAATTAAGTCCTTGTTGGTATGTGGTAGCTTGGATTATTGTTGAGAGAATTGGGGATGGCTCGAAGATGCTATGGCTTCCATAGTGTTCTTATAGGGGCAACTAACCCAATGTAGTACATTGCTTAAGGGGATCGATGGACTCCATGGAGGCTTTTGATGGAGGGATGTCGACTTGCCTTGCGTAGTTACTTGACTTGGAGCCATTATTGTGCATGACATCACCTTAGAGAATGACAAATGTACTTTAGAGTGTAGCGCTCTCACTTGTGTTGGTGTACAAGTGGTCATTGTAGGTTGCTTGTAAGGGGTTAGGGCCACATTGTATTGTTTTCTCTCTTCTTATATGAATAGAGGAAGGAGAAATTCGTCATCATCATCACATTCTTTTCCTTGTACTTGGCTTCTTGGAGGAAGTTGGGGTTTTCTCATGAACCTTAGAGGAGTTATGAAGTCTAGAGGAGACGTTGATTCTTGTGACTAGGGTTTTCTCTTGCGAAGAAGAAGATGTTGGGTATGGCCATCATCTAGTGTTCATTCTTCTACCACTCTTGTGTTGAGATGTTACCTAGAGAAGGGTGTGCACTAGCCTTTATCTCTCTTTAGATTCTCCATTTGTACTTGATCTTCTCTCTCTTGGAGGCATTAGGGTTTCTTGGTCTTCTTGGAGTATTGTGGAGGTCTAGGGTTAGGGTTTATCCCTTAGAGATTGGAGATTAGTGTTTTGTGAAAAAACCCTAGGGTGAAATTGTGAGGAAGAAGAGGAGAGGACGTCTTGCTTTGGAGGATGTTGGAGTGATTCTTGCATATTGGATCTCCTTGGTTGCTAGGGTTTGATGGTTCGCCCCACCTATGGTTTTGGGGAGCTTTGTACTAGCCTTGAGAGAAGGCTATGTTATGTACTTGTACTTCATCTTGAGACTTGAACATATTAATGAAGTTTTACAATTGTCCAAAACTTGTGCAATTTCCAGATATAAAATTCAGCCATATATGTTTTGTATGCATTGTTATTTACAACTAGCTATACTTGTCTTGCTGATTTGACATAAAGTAAAACGACAATTTGTCAAGCGATTTGACATTTATTTGAAGAATATAAGGGCTGGTTTTACTGCTGTCGTATTGTTCTAAAACATAATTATCTGGTGTAGGGTTGATAAGTTGCCCTAAACACGTTGAAACATATCCCTTCAACATGGTATTAGAGCTTGTTTTTGTTGAGAACACTCTGGAGTTAGAGGGAGGTTGTGTATCGGTGGGAGATTACCTAGAAAAGGTACTTGAACTTGTTGAGGTTGTTGGGTGTGAAGCCCTAATGTGCTCGAGACAAGCACTTGCACTTGTGAGAGGTGAAACCCTTGCTTCTTTTGTGATGAGCGATACTGGATCTACTAATTGATATCGTGGATGTATTTTCAGCTATTGAGATGCCTATGAGGAATTATGATAGGTTGATCTATTTGATTTGTTCCAGGGGTTGCCAATACAAGAGGTAGAAAAACACCAACACCTAGCAAGATTAGGTGAATACCCAAAATTGTGGTCATTTTGTTTCTATCTTTCCATACTAGGATGATATGGCTTGTCCTCTACATTGTGTCTAGTGTTGGATGGTATGTTTAGAGTTGGATGGTATGTGGACAATGGAGCTTCGAGACACATGCAATATGATAGATTCAATAGATTTCAGGAGCAAGAGGAAGGCATGTGTGTGGAGCTTAGTGATGATGTTACTTATCTTGCGAGAGGAGTGGGCACCATTTCATTTCGGATGCTTTTAGGGGATGTTCTTGAGTTGGATTTTGTTTCATTTGTTCTTGGTTTGAAGAAGAATTTTCTTTCAGTGTCTTGTATGACAAATGCATAGTGGAGAGTTGCTTTTGAGGGACAATAGTGCACCATTAGTGATTGTAGTCTACCTAGTCTAAAGACTTTGGGTGGAGGGGTGAGAGAGGGTGGCCTTTACAAGCTATTTGTTGATCCAGTGGCACTTGTACATTCTGGTGGGAGGCTGGAAGGGCCTTCTAGTTTTAAGAAGGTGCATGCATGGTGAGATGTCATGGAGATAGGTTCAAGACCTATGATGGATTTAGTGATTGATACAGGATTTGAGTTGCCTTTATTGCATCTTGTGTTGATAGATATAACGACGTTTTTACAACTTACAGGATCAATATTTTGACACAATGGGAGACTATGGTGAGTAGAGATGTGATATTTGATGAGGATGTAAGATCTTCTAGTTCACAGGATTCTCCTTTAGTAATTAAGGAGATTGTGGAGGTTGTTGTTCCAAAGACTTGTTACCACTAAAAATTGCAAAATCTAATTTGCATTTTCATTGACATTCTCTCAACAAGAATCACATAAGACATATGTACATTGGTAGCTTGGATTTGTTTTTTATTCCATATGATTTAGAGACACTCAGATTTTTTGAGACATGTTTGAATGTTTAGGTCACACATTTGGAAGTGATTCACCTTTGGGGGCATCTTCTACATGTTTTCAATGTTCCCCCAAGTTTCCGGGACGCGGGAGCGGGGAAACGCACATTGGGGATGTGTGGAGACCACCCCCAAATTTTAGCGAAATTCGGGGGAGGGCAAGGGGGCGTCCAAGTCTTAATAAAAAATAATATTATAAATTATTAAATCCTAGCAATAAAAGTTCAATGGTTCATCCCATGTAAACTACTAAAGGGGGGGGGGGGCGTCTGGGAGCCCCCCAGTTTTAGGAGGGGGCAGGGGGGCGTCTGGGAGCCCCCCTTCACCAGAGCGCGCTGCAGAACAGGGGACGCGCGCCCCCTTGTGCGTTTTCGAGAGTTTCCTAATTTTGGGGACGCTGGGAAACGTTTCCCTAGAAGCCCCGAGCCCTCGGGGCGCAGGGAGCAAGGGGGGCGAGTCCGCGTGTAACACTGCATATTTTGATGCACGTTTTTACCTGGAGTTATACTTTTGATGCATATTTGCTTTCTTCAAGGCATATTTGCATATTTGTAGTCATGCTCATGTTCATGGGCATCTAGCTCACGAGACATGTTCTACATATTTGGAGGCATGATTTGACATGTTGGCATTACATGTATGGATTTTTTACGAGACACCCTTCATATGATGTGAACATGTGGTGTTACGTTGCATCTGTACCCAGTGCACCTTCAATGTGCCCCAGGGAGAGAGCCAATTTTTTTGACCAAGAGGGGTGTTATCAAGCAATGGTGGTCATGGATGGGCCCTTTGGTCTTTCCTTTAGGAGTACAATGGCTTAATGGCATTGTTGAATGCCCTTTGTTAGGCTTTTTAACCTCAGGGTTGGTGTCTGGGGCTCCTAGGGGATGATGATTGGGTCACATGGCCCCATATCTTGTTTGCTTGCTCTGGTGGCCTTTGTTTCAGCTGCGAGACATTCGTCTCCCTTCACTGCCTCATAGGACACCCTCCTGGCCCTTTTGCCAACTGGTGCCTTCTCTCCCTGGGCCTTATTTCCTCAGAGGAAGATATCCTCCACGTCGGGCCTTCTTGCTGCTTTGAGGAGAGTGTTGAGGGATTTTACAGCATTCTTGGGGGTTAGATGGGGTATCACGCCCTCCCTCTAGCTCACTCCAGCATTTCGTTCGGAGTGATCGCATAATTTAGCGAATTTTGGCACCTAGCGGAAAAATACCCTAGGTAGCCTACCTTGAGCCTACATTAGGGCTATATTTTATTCTTATTTTGTTTTAATTTCAAGTTGACATTTTATAATTTCAAATTGACATTTTAAAGGCATGTCGACTTGGATATTTTTGTAAAAAGTGAGTGTGAGATAATATAAATAGATCTCCTCACTTCATTTTTAAAAGAAGACTCATGGGATAAAACATTGTGCACTTATTTTAGCCTACCAAGGGTTCTTTGGAGTGATGCGCCCCTCTCGAGGAAGTGTATTTTTTGGGTTTTATGGCGAATTCTTGAAGTATCTTGGTTTTCACTCTTTTTTCTGAAGGTGATGCTTTGATTGGTTGGTACAACCCTGCATGAGGAGGTATTTGATGTTTTTTTTCAATACTTTTCTCTGTTAAATGTTGATGTATGATGCATGCTCTTAATTGAATGGTAACAAGTCTAGTTGCATTTTGTTTTGGCTTGGTCATCTTCAATCCTTTAGTCACCATTGGTTTATGAAAGCACATCCTTTTTAGGAGTCTTCTAGGGCTAAAGTATAGGTCTTCATATTCGTCGTCTAACTTGGGTTTCCTTATCATTAGGCAAGCCATTCTCCCTAGACATTGTAGGGTTAGGGTAAGGTTTTTCTTGTCTTTTTCGAAAACCTTCACCCCTTTGCTTCTACATTACCTAGCCTAGGGTTAGGTTTAGGTTAGTTTATGTTAGTCTTAGGGTTAGTTTTAGGCTAGTTCTAGGTTAGTTTGTACCTTGGGTAAGGTCACCTTACCCCTCCCTCATTCCCTTTCTTTCTCACCTCCCTCTCGGCATCCTCCTAAACTTCCTCCTATTAGATTCTCTCAGAGGTCTCCACTCGCTCTGAGAAGTCAAGATAATCAACTCAGCCACAATATTCACTAATCCAAGATGAAATACACTTCAAACAAATTTAGAGCTTGCAGCTCATGAAATCCTTACAAAACAATCAGAACATTACATGACTCAGAAATTTAATCTGGAAACCCCAATGGGGAAAACCAACTATCTATGGGGCTTTCTTCTTTCTCGAGCCCAAAGCAAAATAAAATATAGAAGAGGTATAGTAATATTTAGAGAAGCAACTAGTGACCCTGAAAGGCCAAAGCCCTAGATCTGCAGTAGCTGCAACTGCTGCTCTTTGATAATGCACCCCCAACAGTACACCCTCATGTTGGATTTCTCAAATCTGACTTTGCCAGTCACTGGATGTTGTACACTCTGTCTATCTTTTCGAGGGATGCTCCTCAACTCTCTGCCCTGATCTGCTCTGCTTTGGAAGATGAACAGTGTCCTTAATCACTGAAAACGTCCCTGAGTTGTACAACTGCACCCTCACTCCTC
The DNA here is from genome assembly GCA_001517045.1 of Pseudotsuga menziesii. Classification (NCBI taxonomy): domain Eukaryota; kingdom Viridiplantae; phylum Streptophyta; class Pinopsida; order Pinales; family Pinaceae; genus Pseudotsuga; species Pseudotsuga menziesii. The sequence continues at coordinate 76,703 of LPNX010425634.1, forward strand.
TGAGGCACGTCTCACCTGATTTGCTCTTAGTCTGAATTTCACTGATCACTGAAGGCCTCTCCTCAGTCATTGATGAAGACCCTCAGCTCTTTGGGCCCTCTCAGCCTCCCACACGTGTGAAACAACTCCTCATGTCCCACACGTGTGACGTGTTGTTGCTCACGTCCTCCTCCAGCTGCTCACATTGCTGCTGTTGCTCTTCAGTCTCTGAAGATGCTGAGTGAAGACTCTCTCTCTCACTGCCCCGATGATAGAACTCCTCACTCTCTGAGGATCTGTCCTCTCATTGCCCTCAGGAATGCGCCCCCAACTATCTCAGATGGTTCGCTCTCCTTTGGTCAACTGCTGCTCACTACTGCTCTGATCTCCTATTAATCACAACAGATAAATGACTTTTGCACCCCTAATGCCTTTTTATAAGTCAATTAGAAATTAGGTCACCAAACCCTAATTAGGGTTCCAAAACCCAAATTTCACTTTTGGTGCCAAAAATCAAATTGTTGCATTAAAATTGCATGCATGCACTTTTGCATGTAACTGGCAAAAGTGACTTGATTCATGTCTCCACTGTTGGATCCATGACACATGGCAGAGTGCATCTCACACTCTACCCTCCCGCCTGTGTTGATAAGTGCCTCCATGCTAGGAATTCTACATGGAGGACATCCTGAGTTACATCATAATTCAACACTCCCTCTTAACGAGGGATGTTCGACCACAACTAATGCCTGGATCCAACATGTCTTCTGCTACAGACATATATGTCTTGACTACCTCTGCTGCCCTCAGACCTGAAGTACTCTGATCCTCCTCCATCCTAGTAGTCTCGGAAGGACCCCCTCGCTCTCTCTCAGACCAAATCACTGATCTTGGACTTAGTCTCCCTCTGAGTCTCTCCTGCAGGCAACTCCTGAACCTATCATCAAGTGGATCAGCTGACCGGTACCTAATCTCTCTGCCTTGAGATGATTTAGCTTGCTCTTGAGCTAAGTCCATCTTAGTCATCTCATACCAACTCAATCTCTGGTTGGTACTAGAATGAGCATCTCGCTCATATCTCTGCCCAATGGACTGACTCTCCAAAGGCTCATCCAAATTGGGAGATTCTCCCTGCAACTCCATCTTTGAGTTTGTCGAGGATTCTAACAACCACTTAGCTGCTCTTGAAGTAGGTCTTCCCTGCATCACATACTCTCCACCATTCATGTGGCCCATCAGCACCGGGTCAGCTCCCATAGGATAAATGAATATCAACCGTCTCTGAAACACCACAGAGAAACCTGCATCATCCAAAGATGATACTGAGAGTATGCTCTCTCTCAGTCTTGGTATGTAAAGAACTCCAACTACCTCTAAGAGCTCCCCACAATCTAGTAGGAACCTAACTCTTCCTACTCCTCAGATCACATGCTCTGTGTCATCATAATCTCTGAAGGTCTGCTTAGGAGTATCCTGAGGGAATATGATTGCTTCTCACATTCCATTCATATGACTGCAGTGCTTGTAGTCCACATGTCTTCTCTCATCAACCTGTACCTCAGACTGACTTCTATCATGACCAAGAACAAAAGCGGTAGGAGAGAACTCCCTCTCAAACCTGTTGGTGAACTCATCAACTCTTATGTCGCTGCTACCTGCTCATCCATGCTCTCCTTATTCTTTTTCTTATGAGGGCATTGACCTGCATAATGCTTGTACTCATTGCATGCAAAACATCTGACCTTACTCAAGTCTTTCTTCTGCTCACCTCTCTTGAACTTCTTCTTTCCCTTCGCGGCAAGTGCCACATCTTCCTCTTCTAGTGTTGTAGAAGAAGATCCCTGGATGTACCCTCTTCGGGTCTCCTCCTTTGTGAAATCATCCCATAGAGGATCCCACTTGGGGAGGTTTTCTCTAGCTGCAATGTATTCAACGAATACTGCCCATGATTTAATCACACCATTCAGGGCCTGTCGAACTAAATCTCCATCCTCCACTTTCTCCCCCACAGCTGCCAACTCGTCTCTAACCCGAGTTATATGAGTCAGATAGGTGACCATTTCCTCATTCTTGACCATCTTGATGCTCTTCAGTTTCTATCTAAGCACCATCTTTCTACTTTCATTAGAGCTTTGGTATAGTTTCGTCAGAGCATCCCACATCTCATATGCATTACTTTTTCTTGAAATGTGTGGGATGACGTGGTCCTTGATTGCATCAAGGAGAATCCGCTGAGCATTAATGTTCTTTTCATAAGCGGCCTTTGCTGTAGCATATGTAGGAATGGTTATGGCATTTGTATCTGTGCTCTCCACAATGTCCCATAACTCACTTTCTTTCAGAAACAACACAACCCTAGCCTTCCACGCACTGAAGTTTGATGCTCCATCCAACTGATCCTTGACACCTAAACTGCTAGCCATTTCTTTGGTCAATCTGGGTAAGAAAACAATTGTCACAATGAGCAAAACTCAGATCTGGCCCTTACATGCCAAGATCTAAAAGATTTGTCTTAGATCTATCCTCCAACAATCATATTTGATAGATCTGACCTCCACTAACTCAGATCTGACACCGACACTGTAGATCTGGGTAGATCTCGTCTCTATCCTGCTCATACCAGCTAGATCTATCTCAGATCTAGACTCCAACACTTCAGATATGATGGATATGACCTCTACAGTCACAGATCTGAACCCAACTTTTCAGATCTGGTAGATTTGGTCACCCTCTCTGCAAATCTGACTCTACCACTGAATCCTCACACAGATCTGGTATGCTGCTTGCACATTTGAGAGTGATTGCCCTCCTTTGACATCTAACAAGGCTCTGGTACCATATTAGATTCCCTTAGAGGTCTCCACTCGCTTTGAGAAGCCAAGACATTCAACTCGGCCACAATATTCACTAATCCAAGATGAAATACACTTCAAACAAATTTAGAACTTGCATCACATGAAATCCTTACAAAACAATCAGGCAATCACACATTACTCAGAAATTTACCCTGGAAACCCCAATGGGGAAAACTAGCTATCTGTGGGGCTTTCTTCTTTCTCAATCCCAGAGCAAAATAAAATGTAGAAGAGGTACAATAAGATTTAGAGAAGCAACTAGTGAACCTGAAAGGCCAAAGCCCTAGATTTGCAGCGACTGCAACTGCTGCTCTTGGATAATGCGCCCCCAGCAGAACACCCTCACGTTGGATTTCTCAAATCTGACTCTGCCAGTCACTGGATGTTGTACACTCTGTCTATCTTTATGAGGGATGCTCCCTCAGCTCTCTGCCCTTATCTGCTCGGTTCCAAAAGATGAACAACGTCCTCAAACACTAAAAACGTCCACCAGCCGTACAACTGCGTCCTCACTCCTCTGAGGCACGTCTCAGCTGATCTGCTCTCAGTCCGACTTTCAATGATCATTGAAGGCCTCTCCTCAGTCACTAATGAAGACCCTCAGCTCTCTGGGCCCTCTCAGCCTCCCACATGTGTACAGCAACTCCTCACGTCCCACACATGTAACCTATTGTTGCTCAAGTACTCCTGCTGCTGCTGCTGCTACTCTTCAGCCTCTGAAGATGCTCAGTGAAGACTCTCTCCCACTGTCCTGATGATAGAACTCCTCACTCTCTGAGGATTTGTCCTCTCATTGCCCTCAGGAATGCGCCCCCAGCTATCTCAGATGGTTAGCCCTCCTTTGGTCAACTGCTGCTCACAACTGCTCTGATCTCCTGATACTCACGAGTCACAACAGATAAATGACTTTTGAACCCCTAATGCCTTTTTATAAGTCAATTAGAAATTAGGTCACCAACCCTAATAAGGGTTCCAAAATTCTAATTTCACTTTTGGTGCCAAAAATCAAACTGCTGCATTAAAATTGCATGCATGCACTTTTGCATGTAACTGGCAAAAGTGACTTGATTCACTGCATGTCTCCACTGCTGGATCCATGACACATGGCAGAGTGCATCTCATACTCTACCCTCCTTCCTGTGCTGATTAGTGCCGCCATGCTAGGCAGTCTGCATGGAGGACATCCTGAGTTACATCATAACTCAACACCTCCCGAGCTGCTACAAGGTGCTGTTGCACCTCTTTTTGTCCTTCGCTCCTCACCCTCGGATTTGCTCCCCTTTACACCTTGACTGCTCCCCAACCTGAGCTTTAGAGCTGCCCTTACAGTGGCAGCCCTCCCCATCCTAACTCCGCTGTGTATTCCTCTTCATACTTATCCTACAACCCTGCGTACAACAGAGACATACACTGGTTAGAAGGTTACTTTACTGCTGGTGTAAATTGTAATAAAATGTTGGACTGCTAGTTCGAACTGTCACTGAAAGTGGACTGTATGCATCTTTTACTTTTCACACATACAGTCTGCAACAAATACAAATTTACGCTGCTGCTAAACATACATGAACTTTTGTTCAGACTCCAGAGTTAATACAATTGCTTGGTAAGTGCGTGGTTATATACACATGTTTGTTACTTATACTATAGTGAATACCTAAACTACTACTGCTGTTGTAAATATTTGCATGCATGACTGATACTCATACTACTGCATACTATTTGTGATCCTGCTGCTTTTTAACACGTGCAACTTGCTTTCAGACTTAATATAATAATATGACAAATACATGATTATTGTTGTTAGTTATGCTAAGTCTGTAATGAATCTCTAAATACTTGCATTAATGACTGATGCTCATACTGCTGTACACATATGTTTTAGATAATTTTGTCGTAATGATTGAATACTCATACTTTTGGTTAATATCCGCATATCACTATTACTATTTGTACATTTGCATTAATTAGCTACGTAGTTGGGTTGTCCATTGGATGTACCTGCTATCCTTTTCTTGACTCCATTAGGCACTCGTCACTAACCTTTCCAAGAGAAGAGATATTTGTTGTCTAAGTGTCTTTTGTAGAGTTACATAGGGCTCTCCCCTCTAAGTGTCTAAGTGTCTTTTGTAGAGATATCTCTTCTCTAAGTGTCTTTTGTAGAGTTACATAGGGCTCTCCCCTAGGAGGTTTCGACTTCTGAAGTAGTTTGGGGAAGTGACTAAGGTGACAGTGGTCACTTTCAACTCATATGTTTGCCAGTGGCTTAGACCGCCATTTCAACCGGTAACAACGTGGCATTCTAAACCCTCTATAAGCATGATTACACATTATTTGGTGAGACATCCAACATCTAGGGAAAATTCGAGTGCATTCATGGCAACAAAATGGTGCTTTGTTGAGGCTGCCCATCTATGGCCCACACATAGCCCACCCACCCATAAAATTAGTTTTAAGTAGCCTTGAAGCCATAATTATTGGATCGACTTGGTTAAGAGGACTCTAGAAGACAAATTTTAATGTTTTTATGATGCAAAAGCTCAACTTAAAATAAGTTAGGGCAAATACTTCAAGCAAAAGCAATATCCTAGTAGAGTGATTTGCTTGGAGCACTCTACAAGGCAATATTAAAGTATTATTTGTGGTGCAATGAACTTACTGTAATGAGGTGTTTTCAAGAGAAGCCTTTAGAATGGCTCAAACCTTGAAAAAGGGCTATGTTTGACGGGAGGCATAGCATAAGGAGGGAACACTTAGATACTACTAACCAAAATAAAAAGGGCTATATTTGATGGGAGGTGTAGCATGAGGAAGAGAAGCCTCTATAATGGCTCAAACCTTGAAAAAGGGCTATATTTGATGGGAGGCGGGGCATAAGGAGGGAACACTTGGATACTACTAACCAAAATGAAAAGGGCTATATTTGATGGGAGGTGTAGTATGAGGAGGGAACACTTGGATACTATTGACCAAAATTAAGTATTATTTTGGTGAGATGTCCCACTTTCCAAGGGAATTTCTATTTTCTTTTTTTGTATTTAATGATATTCCTTGGAGGAAGGATGGATCTAAAGTATTCTAGAGCCGCCTCAATAAGTTTTTATTGGAAATTAGTTGAAGAGGAGCTCTAAAAAAAGAAGACTCTTACCATTCTGCAAATCAAAAGTTCAAGTGGAGAGAGACCCCCCTAGAAGGCCAAATACATTGTCATTTTCAGGTACCAGGAAGGAAGAGATATTGGTTAAAGAATAGTCATTCTGCTAGGTTGTTGTTCACACTTATGGTACGGCTGCCACATCATTTTCTGCTGTTATATTTCTGCTGTTTTCAAGGCTGTTGCACCATTTTCATGGGTTGTCTTGGGATATAGAGAATGGTTTTATGAGAGGCATTCTTCCCTCTAAACCCTTGATGTCATTCATAATTTTTATGGCTGTTCATTGTTCTCTTTACTTTGATGGTTATATCATATGCTGATTGATTTTGAGTTGGATCTGAAATGGCATTGTTAAGAGATTTTCACTAGTTCTATGCATCATTGCAGTTGATTGGAACGGTAATGTTCATAACTTGCTGATTTTTCCCTTGCATTTTGAGCTTCTTCATCATGTTTGGTTTTGACTGCATTTGCCCAAAAGGACAAGGCACTCAGTCTTGTTTGTCTTCTTACCTTTTTACTAAAAGAAATCATAAATATCTGATTTTTCAATTCTGGAAGTTGTTTTTGGTTTTAAAGGACAGATTTGACAAATCTTGTTAGGAAATCCCCCCTTATGTTGGAGGAGAGTCGGCCTAAAGTGAAGGGAGGGTCTTTTGAGGTGACAATCTATAGAACTTCCAAGAGTTACATAGGGTTTGTACTTAGCAGATTGGACTTATCTTGTGTGTAGATCCAAGAGGTAACGATATCGATTTAAAGACTTGAGATGAGTTAGATTTAGAAGGAGATGAGGCGAGATTAGTTGTAGACATGCCCTCACCTTCTACCCTAGCATGTAGGAGGTCGAGATGGCTCATTCAGACATTACATGATGCATATCAACATATATGAGCACCCAAATCTCTAGTGAGGGTGAGTATACCTCCTAGGAGATATGCTAGTCACATTGCATTGGTTTCGTCCATCCCCTAAGACTTCTAGTTATCTATGTGAAGAGAGGTGTGATACCTCGATGGATGATGATGATGAGATGGATTCCATACTTGCAATTGATGGGAGCATTATAGAGTACAAGGATAAGGTTGATGGTTTCTCTCATATGAAGGGAGTTGTTCTTGGATTCTCTGAGATATACGGAGTTGCTCACGATGATACTCTTGCTTTAGTTTTCTCTTAGGATGAGGGAGTTGACATATGTCAAGTTGTTGGTTCAATTATCAGAGGATTCAAGGTGCATGAGGGAAATTCTCATGATGACAAGTCGGTGATGGCCTTGCATGGATTGCTTCCTATACCACAAGCTTTGTATTATAGGATCAAGGAGTTGACTTGTGATTTTTATTATTGTGACTTTGATAGGTGATCTACTTGTCTTGATCTTGTATGGAGATATTATTATCTCTTCAGGATGTCATGGGAAGCTTATGATTTGGTGTCTATTGATGTTGGCTTGTGATGCTGACTCGGAGGATGATGGAGTTTGGCATGTTGCTTTTTCTCTAGGGATATATTCCTTCATATTCACAGGTGGTCATTATTCTTTGGGATGCTATGATAGCATGGGTGACGGTTTCATTTGCAGGTAGTAGGTTTGGTGGAGTTCTAAGGGAGTTGATAGATGTCAATTGTCAATGTAAACACTTTTCTTATTAAGAGGGAGTGCTAGTTTTCTAGGTTACTCCAGGAGTGTTTACACAGTGTTTGGGGTACTTGATTGGTGGATGCCCTCGATGATGGAGGAACCACTTTCTTGGAGAGCACCCTACATGGGATGAGAATCATTGTGTAGCTTGGAGGAGGGCATCAGGTCCTAGTTGGCATGTGGTAGCTTGGATTCTTGTTTAGGAGATTGGAGTTGGCTCGAGATGCTAGAGGCTTCCATAGTGTTCTTGCAAGGGTAGTTGATCTAGTGGAGTACATTGCTTAGGAGGATGAATGGAGTCCATGCAGGCTTGTGATGGAGGGATGTGGACTTGCCTTGGGTAGCTACATCACCTTAGAGCCAATATTGTGTATGGCATCACCTTGGAGCATGAAACATGTTCTTTAGACTCTAGAGTGTAGTGTCTCATTGGTGTTGGCCTACAAGTGCTTATTATAGGTTGCTTGTAAGGGATTAGGCCCAGATTGTATTGTTGTCCTCCCTTACCTCTCATATAAATAGAGGAAGGAGATAGTCCTCATCATCATCACACTTTTTCTTTGCACTAAGCTTCTTGGAGGAAGCCACTAGGGTTTCCTCATGAACACTAGAGGAGTTATAAAGTCTAGATGAGGCATCTTTGTTGGAGCTTGATTCTCATGATTAGGGTTTGTTCTTGTGAGCAAGACGACATTGGAGATGATCATCATCTTATTGTTTTTTCTTATATCACTTTTGTTTTGAGATGTGACCTAGAGAAGGGTGCACATTGGCCTTTGTCTCTTCGGAGTCTTCACTTGCACTTGATTTTCTCTCTCTTGGAGTTGCTAGGGTTCCTTGGTGTGTTGGAGTATCTTGGAGCATTTTGGAGGTCTAGGGTTAGGGTTTATCCCTTAGAGATTAGAGTTTTGTGATAAAACCCTTGGGTGAAATTATGAAGACGAGGAGAGGGTGTCTTGCTGTGGAGGATGTGTTTGAGTGATTCTTGCATATTGGATCTCCTTGATTGTCAGGGTTTTGATTATTTGACCTAGCTATGGTTTTGGAGAGCTTTGTACTACCTTGAGAGAAGGCTATGGTACGCAATTATACTTTATTTGAACATAATAATGAAGTTTACTGTTGCCCAAAACTTGTGCAAATTCCAGATTTGAATATTATTTTATTTATGCATCATTATTTACAGCCAGCCATACATGTCTAGCTAATTTGACATAAAGTTTAAAGACAATTTGTCATGTGATTTGACATCTGATTGAAGAATATAAGGGGTTGGTTTTATTGGTGTCATACAACTGTTGCACTGCTTTAAAATTTTTTTTTAGAGCTGGTTTAGGGTTGATAAGTAGCCCTAAAGCGGCTTAAACCTATCTTTTTAGCATGTTATCATTTCTCCTTGGATAGAAGTTGGGACTATTTGGAAGTGAAATATTGTACTCGTCGCTGCTTTTTTATACACATATTTCACAGTAGCCCTACGACTGAAAATTCACAGGGTTAAGATCCAGAAAACCTAAGGCTATAGGTGAACTTCGTGTTTTGCATTAAAATCCTAAAAGGGAGAAATTTCAACACATCAAACACAAGTTGGTTTGGAAAAGCGACTCTCTCAAGGCTAGGCTTTCTTTCAACGACTATCATCTTCGGTGGTTCCTAGTGGTTCTTAAGGAGGGAAATAAGTTATTTAAGGACTAAGTTCTCAATGAAGAGACTTTACAAGCAAGGTAGTTGGGTTCCAAGTGACCTATATAACAATCATTCAGGAGACCAACAAAATTAGGATTTCTTAAAAGCATAATTCAATCTTAGCTCTGTACTTAGGATTATTCTAGAAAAGGTTCAAAGATTTATCCCAAAAATCCTCTTTCATAGTATTGGCTTGCCAAGGCCACAAGCTTAGTGGAAAAACTGGAGATGGAATTGAAGGAATTTTATTAAGTACGATTCCATTGGTGTATACAAGTGGCTTTCAAACGGAGATGGATTTGAAGCCAAGCTCAACAAAGTCTAGAGGATCAAGTTTAAGGAAAAGGCATGGCTTTATCATTTGAAATCCATGTAGAAGGGGTACCTAGAGCCCAAAAAAACTTGTTTTGCTTGGTCCTTATTGCATGGAGGCCTTACCATAGGGAAACCCTTGAAATGCTTGGGCATTTTGCAGCTGCAGCCCAAATGCCTACTTTGAAATTCTAAAGCATATGTCATGGCTATGTAAATCTGCATATTCCTTGCTCTTGTCCAATATCATCTAGAAGGCCACCATGATGGGAGATTTCTTTGCTTTGGATTGTGGATTTTCATAGCATATCATTGGATTAGAGTTGATATTTTATATCATCTTTCTTTTTTAATTAAAGCTTCCTTTGAACGCTGGCAATTGGAAAATGGATGTACATGATTTAATACAATAAGGGGTAGGTTTCCACCACAACCTCCACTAGTAAATTAAAAATCTAAAAAATTGAAGTTGGCTTTAGCCAAAACACCCCTTAGCTTGAAGTCTCAATCATAGTCGGGTGAAAACATGAAAATGCGTAACACTTTTTGGAGTGAGGCACACTGGGGTCAACATGATGAGGTTGCCCAAAAAGTCAGTAAAATTGAGGTCAACATGATGAGGTTGCCCAAAAAGTCAGTAAAACTCTTGGCCAAGAGTTTTATAAACTCTAAGTTGAGAGTTTTAAAACTCTAGGTCGAGAGTCTTATAACTTATCAACAAAGAATTTGCAAGTTTCTAACGAATAAAATTACAAAAAACTCTTGGCCAAGAGTTTCTGGTCAGCCAAAACAACAAATTCTACAACCGTTTTTAGAAACCTGCAACTTCAACAAGGGAAAACCCTTGCAAGTTTTAAAGATCATTTATCAAACTTACTACCAATGGATTCATATTTGAATTTAGTTTGTAATGATATAATATTTTTTTTTTTTTTTAAATCTTTGTTAAGAATTGCTATTTTTAAATTAAATTTTGTTCTAAACTTTATTGCTTAAGAATATTATTGTTCTAAAAATCCTTTACAATGAAAATTAAATATTGTCAAAATCACACTACTATAAAGATAACAAAAATCATAGTGCACTTCCTTGCATTGTCCTCTTCAAAAGTATGGTGATAGATGGACCAAGGGGCAAAATGGAGTCATGGAGGAACAATCTAAGAGGGCCATGCTCATATGTCATTAAGGGGGAAAGGTCTCATTATTAACCAAGCCCTTCTTAATAAAATGCAAGAACATGCTAGGATTTACAAGGGAAGGTATTGACCGAAGCATTCACTTCCTTTCTAGATTAGAGGGTTCCAATATTGCACCCTTCAACTTAAGAAACATTGCAAAAATTACTCTCGTATGTGCATAGATACAAAGGAAAAGAATTTAAAATTTACTTTAGAAACCCCTCCTTCCAATGAAGTAGTAATAACCTTCTATGGCCTTTATTTCAAATGCATAGAAATTACAATGTAAAGATACTAACAATACTCACAACCTTTGAAGCTTTCTGCAGGATTAACGCCACACATTCAGGAGAAAGCACCTCCATACATGTTACAAAGCTTCAAGAGTTTTATTCATTAAGCTCCAAGTGGAAACCTTGTAGGTCCAACCATGAATTACAATGAGAAAAGAGCACTCTTGAGTCCTTATATAGCCTAAGGAGCAAAAAGGGCACCCCTCCAAGTGTCAACAATCATGCAAGAGATAATGCGCCACCTCTAGGAGAGAATTGGAGTCCAAGGCGCCACCTCTAAAGTCAACTAGGAGACAATATACCACCTCTAGGTGAAGATGGTAAGCAAAGTTAGAAGAGTGCCGTCATGTAGTTTTACCACATGGTGAGGCACCTCTAGGAATGAACTAGGAGCAAATATGCCACATGTGTGAGCTAGGAGATAAGGATGGGTGCATGAGGGAGATAAATATCCAAACAATGCGGCAAAATATCCCCAAGAGGTGTGCCCCCTTCAAAAAGGAAAATTCTTCAACAAAAACCCTCAAACAGGGAATTTTGAGCCCCATAATTAGGGGGATTATGTCCCCGAAATCCATAAATTAGGGATTTCCAAACAAAATCCCATAAATTTGGGAATTTTGTCTCAAACATTCACATAGAAAGGGATAATGCTCCTTGGAGATGCGCTAGGCATCTTTTGAGGGGGAAAGGAGTCAAATAAATGTTTTACATTCCCTTTACTAATACATTACAACATTGCAATATATTATCACCCCAAGGTTATCTGTTGGACCACCGTCCTGCAATATGAGGGGTAACAAATACAAGAAGATTAAATAGAGCACTATTTCTTTTTATTCCAAATAAGAGAGATCTTCAATACAAAAGAGTATCCAAGCGGCTTGAAATTCAATAAGCCATGGCAGATGACGACCTAATAAGGTAGCCTGTCAAGTCAAGGAAGCAGGCACACATTGCTGACAAATAGACTCCACCTAGGTTTAGACATTCCAAGCAAGGGGACATAACTAGAAAAGGTGCTTCAAGGTTTTTGCATGCCTACCTTGTGAACGTGGTTTTTTCACCTCTAGGTGTGTGAGCTTTTTATCTATAATGAAACCTTCCACCACTAGGCTTCATATAAAAAAAGATTTTTTTTTTGGTTCAGGAATAGGCTTCCATATGCTATTTAGGTGAAATAACATGTATTTTGCTTGGATTTTAGTAGCCAAACTTTGTGAATCTGACCTTTGAGTAAAGGCTTGGAGCAGAGCCACTTGTATCCCATGGCTAGCTTATATTTTAGAAAGGTAGTAGTTGTACCCTGTTACAACTCAAACTAGCACGTGTTATTAAAGTCCAAAAGAACAATGCTAGCCCAACCACAACTTAGAGGGATTGACCATTGTCACCTCAATAACTCCTCTAGACTTTATTGGCTCTTCTCCAACTAAAGGTGGGCTTCCCTAGGATAGGAATCATGATTGCTAGGCTATAACAATGAAGGGCAAGGTGATGTGAAGAGATAGCTTAGCAAAATGTTTAGGTCTTTTTGTAGCATAGTAATGAAAAGGTGATGGGAGGATCATGAACACTAGTGCCGAGCCAACAAGGGAAAATGGAGTCAAGGGGCAAGTCCAAGACAGAAAGTTCAGTAAAGGTTAGAAAAACTAGGGCTACTAAAGCATATCATAAGGAAACCCTAACATTTTGATAAATGAAAAGGAAAATTAAACTAGGAGGGCCTAAGGAGTTACCACATCATGAGAGCATTAGAGTAGAGTAGTTTTCATTTTGGTATTGATGGTTTTTTTGTTGTAAAGCGAAAATCTGGAAGTAGTAAACTCTTGGATGTGATGCGGAGTTTAGGGATGTTAAGGTTTCCATTCTGCCACATGGTTTTTGGTTTTCTATTATTGGTGATCATTATTAGTAGGCACATTCTGAGACTTTGGGGTTCTCATGCACTTCCAAGAAGAGCACATATCCTGTAGTTGGAGCCTAATGTTTACCCCCACATTTTGCATAGGTGTCCACATGTGGTTTTTGTCACATTTTCAACAATTGAATATACTCTAGAGCAACTGCTCCTTTTTGGTACTCGTCCTTGAGAAATTGGTGCCTGATGTCGATGTCCTTGGATTGGTCATAGAATATTGGATTCTTTGAAAATTTGATACAACTTTGGTTGTCACAGTAGACCATAGTAGTGTCCAACATCTCATCCATCATCGTTGCAATCATTTTGTGAAGCTAGAAGCCTTCACAACTAGCAATGTTTCCTGTTGTGTACTTGATCTCCATTGAATTCAATACTATTGAAGCATGCTTCTCGCTGGACTAGAAAATCACTCCTAAACCCAAATTGAGACAATACATCTTGAAGTACTACTCTTCTTGCCACTGTCATCTCCTGCCTAGTCAGAATCAATGAATCTATGCAACATGAACTCACCATCTCCTGCATATCTCAAACCACAATGTATTATGCCCTTCAAATATCAAAGCACATGATGGTAGCTATCCAGTGAATTTGCCTCGCCTCAACTAACTGGCTCAAGATGTTTACTGCAAAACTTATATCAGGTTTGGTGTTAGCTAGATACATCAAAGATGCAATTAATTGTCTATACATTGAAGAATCTACCAAATTTGAATCTAAGTCATCATGAAAGTTAGATTCGACATCATAGGAATGGTCATGGGTTTACAATCCATCATGTGGAACCTTTTCAGGATCTCAATTGTGTATTTTCCTTGTCCAAGAAAATCTTCACTTATACCCTACCATAGCTCTAGACGCTAGAATTGTGCATCAATCCAATGTCCATGTCAAACTCTTGTGCTAATGCAACCTTGCACCCTGCAATGAGCTTCCCTGAACTCCCTTTAAGAATCAAATCATCTAAATCTAGAACCAAAACAACATATAAGATCTATCAAATACATGATACAAATTGGAATCTACAATAGTTTTGGTGAAGCCCAAACCTAACAATACTCATCAATCCTAGAATACCAAGCATGGGGTGCCTGTTAATTTTTTTGATTTTAGCACTAGATAAAATAATTCTTAGTGTATTTCCTTGCTTAAAAGTTAATTTCATCCCATTGATTATTTTACACTTGTTGAGATCTATTAACAGTAATTAAAATAGAGGAAGCAATGTACAAAACAAATCACAAAAACACATACAATTTTCTGCCCTTCAAAATCAGCTTTTCATTAAATAACTTCCAAACTTACAAGGGCTCCCTTATCTTGAAAATGGCCTTGAGAAATTACACAACAAACCTGGCAAATTCTGCCTACTGGAAGATGAACTTCAACCTACAAAACTGCCCCTGAAAAACGCAGCAAACCCAAAAATATTTGCACCCTGCACTTTGCTGTATGGCTTGTACGGTTCATACAATTGTGCGTATGGTTGTCAGTATGTTCCACCTGCGCAGAAAAATATGCGTCTGATCAGTTGCTTGCTTCTCTTGAATGCTATCTTTCTCTCTCTTGCCGAAGGGATTTGAAAATAAGAATGTCCTCCTATTTCTCCACTCAATGCTTAAGTTTCTTTCTTGAAATAATAATGTATCTTCTCCTCTCCCCTTAGCTCCCTTTTATACTTTTGGGATGAACCAAAACTCTAACTTCAATGGCCAAGATTAGATCTCATCCACTTGAGATCAAGGGCTAAAATTCATTTGATTAATTTAAATCACTAGAGCCCCAAAACTTAAGATTTTCTCCAAATTAACCTTAATTGATTATAAAAGGGTGATTATAAAAGGGCATTCACTTTAACAAAGTCCTTTAATTATAGTGAATTTTCTAAGCACATGAGAGGTTATGGTGACGATTCCCATGGGCAAGACACCCACCCTTGGAAATACCTATCCATGCTACAAAACATCAACCCTTGCTTCATCCTGTAAAGGGATTTCTTCAATATGCATACATGGGTCTCACACCTATGCACCTCAAACCCTCTTACTTGATCTATGTAAACAACATCCCCAATTAGGCCATTAAGGAAAGCTATCTTAACATCCATATGATATAATTTCCAACCAAAAATAGATGCTAAAGACATAGTAACTCTGATAGAAGTATATTTGGCAACTGGAGCAAAGGTCTCCTCATAGTTAACTCCCTTTTTTTGTGAGAATCCTCTGGCTATGAACCAAGCCTTGTACTTCTCGATGTTGCCATCAACTGCATGCTTTACTGAAACAGAGAAAATGACTCGAGCTCTTAATAAATAAATATATTTTTATAAAATAATCTCTAATGTCTTTTTACAATTTGGAATCCCGCATTAATATGTTTTTAGCGGGTGTATGAGTATGATTTTTTCATTAAGTCATACTCTATGATGACTATTAAATTTATATTTAATTAAACAATTTCAGTTTTAATTATTATTATATTTATTATTTATTTTTCTATATTTATCTAATTTTTTATATATAACATTGCCCTCTTCTTTTAAGATGCTTTGTCCTCAAAGCAAGGTAATAACGGGTATTGCTGAATTTATTTCTCGGTTTCCCATGAAGCATCCTCTTTTGGACAACTCTTCCATTTAATAAGGTATTCTTCAATGATGCAAGAATGTAGTCTTTTTTCTTTGATGTTGATGATGGCTTCTGGTTCTAATACAAGTTTCCCTTCTTCATCCAAGGTAGGAAGTGTCGTTTGAGCAGATTGTTGTTGACCCAACAGTTTTTTGAGATTCGAAACATGAAAAACATTGTGAATTTGACTCTTGTCTGGCAACTTCAATTCATATGCTACTGGGCTAATCTTTCGGACAATTTGATATGGTCCATTAAACTTTGGGGATAATTTATTCTTTCCTTGTTGCTTAATTGACAACTGCTTGTATGGCTGGAGTCTTATAAATACCCAATCTGCTACTTCAAACTCTCTTTTTGCTCTATGTTGATCTGCTTGCTGTTTCATACAATTTTGTGCCATAGTTAAATTATCCTTGAGTACTTGCATTACTCTGTGGTCTTCTTCAAGTTGACTTTTTACAGCTGGTACCTTTGCATCACCTTGAGTGATTTCCTTCCATCTGGGAGGAGCATAACCATACAATGCTTGAAAAGGTGTCATCTTGGCGGACCCATGATAGGTGGAGTTGTACCACCATTCTGCAAGATGTAACCACTGCAACCATTTGTTTTGCTTGTCAGTGAAGAAACTACGAAGATAGGCTTCCAAACATTTGTTAACAACTTCCGTTTGTCCAACTGTTTGGGGATGATAGGCTGCTCATGTTAAGAGTGATCCTAACTTGTTTGCAGAATTCCTTCCAAAAATTGCTTGTGAATTTGGCATCTCTGTCACCAACGATGATTTTTGGAAACCCATGTAATTTGTAAATATTTTTCCAGAACACTTAAGCGATTTGTTTAGCGGATTCAGTTTTCTTAATACCCACAAAATGTGCATATTTCGTTAATCGATCCACTATTATGAAGATTTTGCCCCTACCTTCAGATAAGGGCAACCCTTTGATGAAATCCGTGGAGATTTTCTCCCACTTTTGGTTTGGAATGTGAAGCGGGTGGAGTAGCCTTGGAGTCACGACATTTTTCGCTTTTGTTCATTTGACAGGTGTCACTCTCGGCTATGTTATCCAACTTTTTGTACCATAAGTTGGGTTACCTGAGGAGCCGCCAGTTGACAGACTTGTTCAAAGTTTGATTCCAGTGTATCAGTTGATCCGTCTGCTTGTCTAGCCAATATTGGCTAGTCACTTTTTTATTTGAATAATTTTGACCATGGCCCCGCGGGGTTTGTAATAAAATGTGCTAGTAGGATATTTTTGAGTGGTTCGGTCTCCTAAGACGTAGAATTGCAAATAGGGTATTCCAGGGAGTTTTTTGCCCCTGACAATTATGCTTTGCCTTCAGCCGAGTATAATTGACGAGGTTTTCTCCCGCTTCCTCCAAAGCTGGAATGCCCGATGTTGAATTCTGGGCCTTGGGGGGTTATTAGAGCCCAACTGAGTGTTATAAGCCTACTAGACATTATTTAAATAGATCATGGTCATGTCCTAAGTCATCTGGACACATAAAAAAAAATTCGAAAAAATCTTTTTCGAACAGTGAAAAATTATTTTTTAACTTTTAATTACTTTTCCTAAGTTTTTTTGGGTTAATTTTTCCATAAATTAAATGGAAAAAACCCGTTCGTGATCCGGACTTAGAATTCAGTGATTGAAGGCTCTAACCTTAAGCCAAAAATCATTCTTGATCAGCCAGCCAGTCAGAACCAACTTTCAGATCAGCAATCGGACACATAATGCCTTGTTACTCAAAAAAGTCAGTTTTGAGTAAAAAATGATTTTTAGTAAAAAAATTATTTTTATTAAAAAAATGATTTTTATAAAAAAAAAAAAATGATTATTTTGGAGAAAACTAAAACTCTCCAAATTAATCCAAATTTAGTAAAGTAAAAGGCTAAATGACATCTCATGGAACACTTA
>LPNX010425641.1:0-106517 GCA_001517045.1 Pseudotsuga menziesii
ACTTCGGAATGTATTCTTCTATATATTTCATATATTGTAACCCGATGTTTATTCCGGGATGTTTCTATTATGTATTTGAGTCATATTGTCTTACCCCGATGTCCCGATCGAGAGGATTATTAATGTAAACAAGTCATATCAAGTCAGTAGGTAAGTCCCCACAGTTTAGGGGCACTTGAGTTATTATACACTAATTAAGGTGTAGGCTCGAGTAGTAATTATTAGGTTGAGTGCACTTCAAGTCAACGGAAGAATATAAATAGAGAGTGAGAGTCTCTCTATTTATCACTTGTGACTTAGCTCTCTTGCTCTCTCAAGTGTGGCGCACTTTTGGAGAAGGAAATCTTTGGCTTGACAGAAGACAGAAGGCTGCTATTGTGTTGAGAGGTCATATTACTGTTTTGGGATCACATCTTGTGGTGATACTATCTTAGAGGAAGTTGAGGGGTTTTCTCCATTTATGGTTTCCCCTCCTAAAAGCTTTGTGTCTCTTGTCTCTTGTGATGTGATTATGTGATTGCTGTGCTTGTTATTCTCTCAGTGAAAAGATCTTATCATAATGCTAGCTTAAATGTTGAAAAACTAACAAATCTAGCAATGATTGTGCAGTTGATAATCAGTATATTGACAATTTGCTTTCTCAATTAGTGACATTTTGCAGGTAGTTAGTGACATTTTGCAGGTAGTTAGTGACATTTTGGCAGCAGTGGCAGAGTTGGAGTGATGGATCGAGGATGCAAGAAGCAGAGTGCGAGGACAAGAGATTCTGAGGTTCTCAAGCGCTCTATTCAGCAGTGCACTTGTCCCAGCTAACGCCAGATGTTATCACATATATAGTAGTCGGGCTACTATATTCTATTTTTCAGATTTTAGTACACTTTTCAGCGAGTTCCCTTACATATGAGATGCTGAGATGAGCATCTATGATGGATCATTGCGTGATTGATAGACTATAGTACTCTCCTATGCCATGACTGAGTCTCAGGAAACTCAAATTCAAGGACTAATGTAGTCATTTAGCCAGTTGCAGAGTAGTTAGTAGTGCCCAGAGTTGCATCAGTGTTTTCTCATTGGACAGATGTTGGTTCAGATGAATTATTTACATGTTTATGACTCAGCTTATATTATCTTGTGTTATGGTTATCATTGCTCTTATACTCATTTTTGTAACATGTATTAGCATTTAGTGTCATGATCTAGTGGTCAAATAAATATGTGGACTTGGATGTATTGATATTATGTATGCATGTCCCTACTTAGACCTGGAAGTTTTTGACCATATTCATTGGTTTTACCCTCCTTGGGGAGAATAGAGGTAGTCATTCCCACCATACTTTGGCTTGCTAGTGTTGGTTTCATTATTCACTATCTCCACTCATCCATTACCTTCCAGTTGTGTTTCCAACCCGACTTACTACTTGACTTCTGGCATTGAGGACCTTTCCCCACTAGAGCCTCTTTGTTGGACAAGCTTCCCTGTGTATTTGTGTCTCGGCTTTGAGTTGCCTAGGTTGTGTTGGCTAAACCTGAAACAAGCAGCGCTGCCATCAATACAATGTATTTGGAAATGAATGAATATCTTACGAAAAAACTCATTCATGAAAAGTAGTGCTTTTGAACATACATGAATGAAAGGCAAGACTAATGAAATTGGCTTTGAAGTACATTGAAATGAATATCTTAAAACATCTATGAAAAGTAGTGTTTTTAAACATACATGAATGCATGAAGCCTCGATAATAAAAATCTGTGTAATAAATACATGGACAAAGGCTATAGAAAATCAAAGGCCCAAAAAAGCAATGGTTCTTACAAGTTATATCCAAAGATTGTTGGCCTCACTTGTATTGAATTGGATTGTGAGCATTTGTCAAGGTGAATAAGCACCTTTGAACGTAACTTATCCATTTGTGAGACACTGCCATCCCCTGTGTTGTTGCTTGTCCGACATATGCTAGAGTGAGTATCCCCTTTCCATATCCAAAGTGTCACAATGTTGAGTTAGTAGTCACCCTTCAGCCTAGCCTTTTGAATTTTAGCCTTCACCCCTCACTCGCAGATTGATTACAACTATGAAGTAAGTATCGTGTTGAAAGTTTGGTCCGAGTTATAATTAATAAATGAAACCCTTTGTATTTGGTTGAGAGATCGCCATTGAAATGATTGTTACTTGTTATAATCGTTATTTGAATGATTTGTAGAGCATGTCTTAACCTTTAAACACTTGCAGCAGATGGATGTTAGCCTGGATTATATTATTGACCATTTACAGATCATTATTTTTATCTGTCTAAGCATATTGGATATTATTCTTGATCATGCAGAGATCTGTAGGGTGTATGAGTATGCACCTTAGATGGATTTGGACTCCCTAAGTCCAATGAGACAACCTGTTTTCAGTTCCGAGAAGTTACAGGGATGATCTGGCTCAGTGTACCATTCTGGTGCATTTTTACCTTGTTGGAGAGCCTGTCTAAGCAGAGAGATGATTTATTTGGTTCTCCTAGGGCGTTGTATGAGGAGGCTGTGGTCCAACCACTTGATTTTACCATATTACCCCCCTCCCAAAGAGCCTAGTCAGATCAGTTTGATAACAGAGGCACCCTAGGAGGCAGTTTTGGGCATATCACATTTCTCGAGGCAGATAAAAAATAATTAAAATGGCTACTGAAGAATTCAATTTGGGCTATTGAGGCAAGGAAATGGCACGGGATGGGTTTTGATGATGAGTGTGATGCCTTCCACTCCTTCTCCAGCAGTTGTAACACTTGGATGGACCCACATCCATCTATCCGGGATATTTTATTATTCTCTAGAGCTTTTGGACGCTCACGATTTCCTCAGAAAAGCACTACTTTGCACTTAAAAATTTATATTATTTTTATTGTGCCATGGGGACACACTATGAGAGTTAGTTAACACTCCCTGGACCCACTATGAGCTTTATTTATTTTTTATTGAGTGGGATCCCCTCTCCCAGGGTGATTTGGTCCATTTTTAGATTATATTATTGTATTGATCCATGTACTCTATGTTGAGCTCATCTCAACCGTTGATTAAAACATTTTTATCTTTTAATCTTAGCCACCCATTTGAAAAGTGGTTATGATTTGGTTCTCTCATTTCTATTTAAAGGAGAGAGCTTCTCATTTGTAAGGGGTCTTTGGCTCTTGGATCTGGATAATAGAAAACTATTCTTGTGGAAAAAAAATTGATCTCCTTTGCATCTGGTGTTCTTAAATGGTGATTGGAAAATCTATTGCATCCTAGCATTTGGGTATTTGTTGTGAGATCTATATTTTCTTGGAAACATTGTCTTGTCTACAGGAGGGCGAATTTTACTTGGGCGTTTTTGCAGGGGTTCCTCAACTTGCTTGGCTTGGATGCGCTTGTATCAAGGGGTTTTCATTAATATCAATGCGATCTATGATTTCATCTTGCTATTTTTCTGTAGCATTTGTTCTTTTCTCATGACGCATCAAATCTGATATGGTTGGCGTTTATTGTGCAGGAGAGAGGGCGCATTGGCTTCCTTGGGCAAATCGTTTCACATAAAGGCTTCCTTCAAATCTTCTCAAATTGATCGAGACAGCATATATCATCATCATCCAGACATCTACAAGGTTTTTCAAGTAAGATCTACAGGTTAGTTCTTCTTTTCTAGATCTCAATCCATTGGCATCTTCATTTTCATGTTGAAACCCTAAATATAAAAAATCAAAAAATATTATGGATCAAACCACTTGATCTCTCAGCAAACCATTTCTAGGTTTTGTAAATCGGGTCAAACCCTAAGTGGGTCTTCAAAAACGTTTTGCTAAAGTGACTCCATTTGGCCCAAATCCTAAGGCACTCTTCTCCAAACCCTAGCGCTACCCTTTATGTTGCCTCCTCCTCTTGAGATTTGATCTTTTCCTTGTGGCTCAGGTGCTTTGATACTGTAATACCTTCTTTCATGTCTACCCCTTGGTACTAGGTAGCCCCAATCCTGTTCTTACACTCCCTACATTGGTCACGTTTCCCAAGGCAGTGGATATTGTCATCTTTTGCTAGTACCTTAATCTCGGATGTAGTAATAAGCTTATAGGTCACTTGTATTTTGAACTTGGATCAAATTTCATATCTCTTAAACCCCTGATCCAAGCACTAACTCACCTTGTGACTTCAGCCATAGATCTAGGGTTTACTCCACCTTACACCTTACGTACTTCAACTCCATTTGATTTGATCGGGTGTTTTGGTTTGATCTCTCCTGTCGAGAGTAGATTTGGGTCTACCCCATTGTTGTCTTGGGCTAAGACAACATCAAGTGAAGATTGCCTCGATTGTCGTGACAACCATCCATTTGGGAGTCGAGGCTATCTTAGTTCCACCTCTTTAGTTGCTTCTCCCTCTACCGTTCATCCTGGATCCACCTGATAGAGGCAACTACAAGTTTGGTGATAACAGAGCGAACTTGCTTGTGTTTTCTATTTATCTAAATGAGGGAGAGCGCCTCCCTATTTATATTCTTCAGTTTTGTCACCTAGGACCCCAACAAGGTTGACTTCTCCTAGGGAGACTCAAAAAATACATTTTACACTTGTTCTCTTGGAAACTATTGCCTTGACTTACAATGGAGGTTTTACCTCAACTTACATAACCAATTACATTAATTACATCTTCGATCAAAGGGAAAACATCCCCGAAAGGAGGAATAACAAAAGTACATAATAATAATAATAATAATAATATCTTTTGAAGTTACATTTTCAACAACAGTCCCTCTTAACAAGGAAGGTTTTCTTTCGACATGGTCATCACCACAACTGGACACAGTCTCTGGATATCATCATCATCGTTGAATCATCATCACAGATGCATCAACTTTCATCTCGTCGACCATTGAGTAGGGACATTTCTCGAATCTATACATCCTCAGAAGTTCTATAGAGCCAACCCTTTTTCATGCTAGATGTAGGCCTAGATCCCATCTAGGACTTCATCATCATCTCTACAAGCAAGCCATCAAGGTACAACCCAGGTCCTCATTTTACAATGTCGAAGCAACAACCTGCGTCTGCTATTGTTATCTCGTTGTACCCAGATCATCTCATCCCCATGACAACCTGCATCTTTCACCCCGTGGAGATCAACGCAAGAACATACACGACTACATCCATATGGAGAGCAGCCCAGGTGCATATCATGTCTACTAAACAACCTGGGTCTCCCACCTACTGGGTACAGCCTAGGAACATATGTTTCTCCCAACCAATGGGTACAACCCATATGTATTACGTCTCTCTCTCAGTTAACCTGTGTCTCTCACCTAGTGGGTAGAACCCAAGAACATCTACGTCTCCCACCCAGTGGATACAACCCAAATGTATTACAACTCACTCGGTCAACCTGCATCTTCTGACATGTGGGTACAACTCAGGAGCATCCCAGATGCATTGCGTCTTTTCGGACCACCTACGTCTCCCTCCATGTAGATACAACCCAGGCGCATCCCAGATGCTTTATGACCCATGGACCACTAGCGTCTTCAGACATGTGGGTACAACCTAGGAGCATCCTAGATGCATTAAGTCCTTTCGGACCACCTGCATCTCCCACCATGTAGATACAACCCTGGTGCACCTATGTCTTCCAGACATGTCACGTCACTCCTTTCAAGGAACATCGATTTGGATAACACCAAGCTTCTCTCTGAAGTACTTGAACTTCATTCTCACTAATGGCTTGGTCAACACATCGATTGTCGGATTGTCTGTCGCCACATATTGGACCTTCACTGCTCCTCTCTGCACCATATCCTAGATATAATGATATCAGATCTCGAAGTGCTTCAACTTGTCTTAGAACTGAGTTCTTGGACAACTTCACACATCTCTGGTTGTGCTTGTCATAGTACACAAGTCATCTCTAACTCAACATCGGACAATCCCGCAAGTAGCTTCTAAAGCCACATTACCTTACAGCTTGTGAACAAGCAGCAACATACTCTGCCTCGACTGTACTCAATGCCACACTCAACTGCTTCCTGCTAAACCAAGAGATCATACCGGATCCCAAACTGAAGCAACATCCTAAAGTGCTCTTCCTGTCTGTGGCATTGCCTGCCTAATCTGAATCAACATAACCAGGCAGGTTATAATCTTTTGATCTGTCACATACTTGAGCCCTGTTACCACCTAAGTTGTACTTAGTGGTTTTTTATCAAGTGAGCCTGGTGAACTGGACAAGGATAACTTGTTCGGACTTTAGAAGACCTTTGGAAGTACTTCCGGGAAGTGCTTGTTGTACTATATCACATGTTCATACCCCATGGGGGAATTGTAATAAATGTTCTAGCATGATAGTGTCTGTGAAAGACTCGATCTCTTGGACTTTATTTGCCAAGCCGACCACCCCAACTTTGGAGGTATGGAATGAAAAACTCAGAAATTATCAATCGTTTATTCAACAACCAATAATAACCAAGGGAAAAAACACAAATCTTAGCACTACTTATCCATTCTCCCATATCAACATTTGATTCAAGGATAACAAGAGAATTTGGGAGGGTAGGAGCGGTTACCTTTTTATGTCTCCCTCTTAGTTGACAACCTCCTCCTTCATGACTGCATGTTAGATTCAGGTGCTTCAACAAATGTCATGACAAGAAAAGTAATGGAACAGCTAAGTCTAAGGGTCACCCAACCCTACCACAATGTTTGTGCTATGGATGCAAGAGAAGTTGAAGTGGTAGGGATAATCTTAAATTTACAAGTTAAGTTGGCCAAGTATCCTGATATCAACATGTCGATGGATGTGGTAGTGATAGATGTTCCAGATAATTGGGGTATGTTGCTATCTAGAAAATGGGCCGCAACTCTTGGTGGGTACATTCAAATGGATTGGACATAGGCTACCATACTTGCATCAGAAAACACTAGGGTGATTCTCCACAGAGAGAAGCTAAGGAAACAACATGTAGAAAACCCTAAGAAGTCCGGAAATGAATTTGTTCATTTCATTGATAACTTTGGAAACTATGCCATTTTGTCAAATTTCATGGCCCCTATTAAGGAAAACATTAAAAATGAAAAGATAGATGAAGTTTGGCAAATGTACTTCGACGGGGCTTATTCCAAAGCCGGAAAAGGTGCAGGCATCATGATCATCTCTCCTTCAGATAAAGTCTACAACTTTGCTTTCAGGATAGAGTTTGAAGCATCAAACAATGTAGCTGAGTATGAGGCATTGCTCCTAGGGTTAGAAACCGCCAAAGATATGGGGATAAAGATGTTGAACATAAAGGGTGATTCAGATTTAGTTGTCCTCCAGATTAAAAATCAGTATCAATGCAAAACTGACAGACTAAGAAAGTATAGAAATGCCACATGGGACACTATAGAGTGGTTTGATGCACTCAACATTCAAAAGATCCACAGGGAAATGAATGGGTTAGCAGAATTAATGAAACCTCTACAAAAGTTATTAAAGAAAGATGCTAAGTTTGAGTGGACGGATGAAGGGAAAGTTGCATTCAAGTCTATCAAGGATGCCATATCCATGTCCCCGGTCTTGATCAGTCCAGATTATTCCAAGGAATTCCAGATATTTTACTTTGCCTCAGAAGACACCATTGCCGGTGTTTTGCTTCAAAAGAATAAGGAGGGACAAGAGAAACCTATAGCCTTTATGAGTAGAACCTTGCAAAATTCAGAGTTGAAGTATACCACCATGGAGAAACAAGCCTATGCTCTTGTCAAGTCCCTTAAACATTTCAGAACTTATGTAGGTTACTCCAAAATCATTGGGTATGTACCCCATGCAGTTGTCAAGGATATCATGTCTCAACAGGACTATCTAGGAATCAGGGGTAAGTGGGTTTCAAAGATTGAAGAATATGATTTGGAGATAAAACCTACTAAGTTAATTAAAGGACAGGGTCTTGCAAAGATGTTGGCCCAAGGAAATGAAAAGGCCTTAGGAATAATCTGCTAGAACAGTGATTCAGAACAAAGTGTATCAGAGGAGCTTCAGAGATTAGAGCAGCACCCTTGGTACACCAACATCATATTCTTCCTCCGCAACCTTACTTGCCCTGATCACTTACTTGGCCATAAAAGAAGGGCATTAAGGTTAAAAGCAACTAAGTATTTTTTGACAAAAGATGGTTTGGGTTGGAGAAACCCTGATGGTTTGATACTTAGATGTGTCGATGAACCTAAGTCCAAAAAACTCATGGTTGAGTTCCATTCAGGATTTTCTGGTGGACATTTTGCAGCAAGAACAACCGCCCATAAAATCCTTAGAGCAAGTTACTATTGGTCAAACCTATTTTCAGATGTGCACAAGGCTGTCAGAGTTTTCCCCCAGTGTCAGTTATTCACCGGAAAGCAACAAATGAAAGCCTTGCCTTTAAATCCAATAGTAGTCCAAGACCCTTTCCAACAGTGGGGGCTTGATTTCATCGGTAAGTTCAAAAGTAACTCAAGTAATGGTTATTCTTGGATTCTTACCCCCACTGATTATTTTACCAAGTGGGTAGAGGCAATACCCACCAAGAAGGAAACCGATGCTATAGTCATGGATTTCTTAGAAGATAAGATTATCACAAGATTTAGTGTGCCAGCCAGAATCATCATGGATAATGGCCCGTGCTTTGTTTCCTCTGAGATATCATCTTTCTGTTTCAAGTACGGCATTGTCCTATCCCACTCATCCAATTACTACCCCCAAGGAAATGGTCTAGCTGAATCAAGTAACAAGAACTTAATGACCATAATCAAGAAAATTGTGGGTGACAATAAGAAGGCTTGGGATAGCAAGATCAAATTAGCATTATGGGCCAACAGAATCACCAAGAAAAGTTCAACCGGGAGGAGCCCTTTTGAACTGGTCTATGGCTTAGATGTCACCTTACCAGTCCATTTAAAGCTTCCAGTTTATCAGCTTCTCCAGACCTTCAGCTCAGATCAAAAGGCCATTCAGAACAGAACAAACCAGTTGATCGAGTTAGATGAAATTCGAAGAAATTCCCTTGACCAAAGTATCAGAAACTCAGACAAGGTCAAGAGAACCTTTGACAAGTCTACACGGCCAGGATCCTTCCAAGTAGGTGACACGGTGTTGCGTTGGGACAAATGACGGGAGAAACCTGGGAAACATGGAAAGCTCAACAGCTTATGGTTGGGACCGTACATCATCGATGAAATAGCAGAAACGAATTCCTTCTATCTAAATGACCTAGAAGGAGAAAGGTTGAGCTTACCAGTGAACGGTTTCCTCCTCAAGTTGTTTTTCGCCGAGACAGTTTGATGCCTTTATTGGCATCGGTGGTTTCAGGGCCAATTTCTAAACCTTGCCCTGCATGTATTTCTAAATTTTATATATCATGTTGTTATATCATAGATATTGATGTATTATAGTTATTTTGTACCATGTTTGAAAATTTTCCTTTGTATATTAGTTTTGTAAAATATTCCCTTTTGCACGTCATAGACTAACTATGTACATTAGTTTGCTTTTATAGTTAATTTTTTATATACATATTACTAACAAACTCTAATTGCTATGCAGGACCCAGATATTCCGGAGTTCTCACACCCTCTCCTTTGAACAGAAGATCAGCCAGAGAATGTGTCCCTAGATGGAGCCAGAATGTTACCACCTAAGTTGTACTTAGTGGTTTTTTATCAAGTGAGCATGGTGAACCAGACAAGGATAACTTGTTCGGACTTCAGAAGACCTTTGGAAGTACTTTTGGGAAGTGCTTGTTGTACTATATCACATGTTCATACCCCATGGGGGAATTGTAATAAATGTTCTAGCATGATAGTGTCTATGAAAGACTCGGTCTCTTAGACTTTATTTGTCAATTCGATCAGCCCGAGGGGGTTTTTCCCTTGGTTATTATTGGTTGTTGAATAAACGACTGATAATTTCTGAGTTTTTCACTCCATACCTCCAAAGTTGGGGTGGTCTGCTTGGCATTTAGGCCTATTGAGGTTATTAGAGTCTATGTGTCAATGTATAAACATGCTAGACATCATGGTCGAGTCATATGAACATGTCTAAGTCCCCCTAGGATTTTTCAATTTTTCATTTTTTTAATTTTTTCAGTGTTTTTTATTAAAATTTAATTTTTCCAAAACTTAGGCTATTTTTTAATAGTTTAATTGGAAAAATTGATTTTGTAATAAAAGTGGGCCAAATAATCAGTTTCAGTCATGTAGGTGCTCATTTTCAAGCTAAGAGCACCATGTAAACCCATGCACCCACTATTTCCTAGTTTTGAGTGATTTTTCATCACTTAAGTCGGAAAGTCCCAAAAAATCATTTATTGATTATTTTAATTAATAAATTGGTGAATAATGGAGCAAATCCAAAATCATAGATTAGTGGATTCTCAGCCGATTTGATTGAAACCAATCAAATCTGAACCAGATTAACTACATCTGACAAATCCTTGACTGAAGGAGGTGATCAAATCAGATCCAGAGTTGATCTTCAGCAGCCTTTAGGGGGAATTGCGCCCTTTCTCTCTCCTCCACACGTGTGGGCTCTCCTGGGAACTCTGTGGACTGATGTGTCGGTTTATGGGTTGATGTGTCAGCTCAATCAAGCCCCTGATTGACAAGTAGGCTCAGTTCAGCTTCAGATCTGCATTGATTGACTCTCCATCAGCTGATTTGATCTGTCTCCTTGGGATTTGCGCCCCCCCTGGGCTGGATCTCCTGGTTTTTGTATAAATCAAAGCACAAGCAGCCTCTTCCAAGCTAGTTAGAACTGGGATTGAGGTGTTGTTGCTCTTGTATTGTATTGTTTATTATTCTGGAATAAAGAAGCTTTGGAGGCAAGATTTATGGTGTAATGCTCTTCATGTGTGGATGGTGATTGTCAAATGCTTATGAGGTATAATCTGTGTTATTTATCACTGCTTTTGCTGGTTAATTGTTGGCCTTGAAGGAGAGAGCTCCCTCCTGTTAGGGTAAGAGTTTATTCTAATTTGATTTATGCTCTTATTGTTGCTTGTTTCAGATCTATTGGAGTTGTATGTATTTTAAGTTTAATTGCATGCTTTCCAATTATCTCTTCCAACAGCACCTATGTTTTAACCATCTGTTTGTGCAAGGATTTCTAAGTTGCAGGTGATATCGCTTGTAGAAGAGGTTGAGCTGGTTTGCATCTTCCTGATCTTCAAGATCTTCTGAATGACATAGTCCCTCGGTGTTCCACCAAAGCAGACTCCAAAGCCCAACATTCCTAGGCTTCCAACACTCTTTCTCTCTCTTCCTCCTTCAAAATCCTAATTTCTCTTCAAATTGGTTACTTTTAAAGAATCTTATTGCTTAGATCTGTCTCACAAAGAAAATTACATATAAATCTAGTTAGTAAGATCCTTTTTCAAGTTTCGATCTCAGTTCCGTTTCGCATATAAAGTCATACTTTAAGAGATCTAGCTGAAATTATCCTCTTTTTTGTAAGCATTTAAAAAAAAATTGTAGCTTGCTTTTAAGGTGGTTTCCTTTGCTATACTTTAAAGTTTCATATTCTGCAATAAAAGTGCACATCTCATTGGCTGCCCAAACAGCAAGCCAAGATCCTAAGGAAAGCTTGATTTTCTTGGTTCCTTTTTTTTGCAAAACTAGATTGCCCCAACTTAACAAATTTTTACTTGGTTTTTTTTCGGTAACTAGTGTGGTGACCCAAAACACTTTTAAAGTGTGTTTGGGCACATTTGATTTTAATTGCTCACTGTTTTTTAGCAGGTCTAACAAAAAAGAGAAGGAGACTCTACCCAATTTTCGACTCTTGGACGAACCAAAGCTTCCTGAAAGCTTCCCCCACCGCTGTGTTTTAATTCTAGCTTGTTACAAGCTTGTTGTAAGCCTTTGGATCCCAAATAACAAGGACCAAAGTGCATCAATTTCAATTTGTTGATATTGTAAATCGCTGCTAATAAAAAGAAAAGGTTTTTTCGAGCCTATTCACCATCCCCCCTAGGGGGATTTGCGTCCGTGTCTTTTTTTTGCTTTTCGTTCTTCTTTTTGCAATCTAGCGTAGTTCTAATCTGCAGGGTAGTATACTTTGATTTAAATCATTTCCATATTCCATATCTGAGGTTTCAAAATAATTTAATACTTACCCCACGACTTCCCGATTGACCCGAAAGGGGAAAGAGCTGCGTGGTAGGACTAATTAAAAAATCGGCATTGTGTAACTTTGTTTTCCTTTTCATCAGCTATAATAAAATTAACCCCTCCTTGATTCCCCGATTGAGATCTACTTGGATCGAAAGAGGTTCATGGAGGGTATTCTTTTTAACAAGAACACCTATCTTAAAATTTACTAAAATTGACAAAACTCCGGTGTGTATGCTCTGCACTTGGCTGCGGTTCGTCCGATCAGTCAAGCTACATCAAAAGCACTTGAGTGACTAGAATAATTAGGATTCACTCTCCCAAATTGACAAACCATCAGGTGAAAATCTAACACCTAGATCAAACCATTACAGTGGCAAAATACCCAAAGGAAGCGGGAACTCCTGAAAAGTGACCTTGGGGCGCCGATCTCTGTTACACCTACGGGTGCATTATGAACAATAGCCTCAGAGACTCCATTCAGCCCACATGTTCCTTGCGGGTAGCCGTGACGGTTTAGTTTTGGACATACTCCAAGTACTCTTGGGTATATCTGGAGTCCCCCCCTTTCGCCTAATTTTAATCAACTCATATTTCACATTAACTTAAAACGTACCAAGAGGCAATCGCAAAACATTCACTCCAAGCACATGCAAGTACATTGATTATCTATTGACTCCATTTTAAGGCACTGGTTATTTTCTTGCTATATATATTGTGTCTCAGCATTGTGCTTTCGTGCGCTCATTTTGTATCTTGTCATCTATGGTTGTTTATGGTTAAATTTCAAACTCCTAAGTAACTCATTCAATTTAACATCATCATACTAAATAATTTTGCCTTAGTAACTTAAGAGGGTCTACCCCCCTTGGCTTCATTAGGAGTTGAGCCTAAACGAAGGAGTTAAGAACAAGGTGACAACCTTGACTCGAAACTTGCCCCCAAGGACACACCGAGTGGCTTGAAGATTTCTGCCACGTGACCCAAGTGTCTGAAAGGCGGCAACAAGCCTATACTCAATTGTACCCTTTAGGTATCTCAATACATGCTTTGCAGCAATCAAGTGAATATGTCTCATATCTGTAAGAAACTAACCCAATGTGTTCATGGCAAAACATATTTGTGAGAAACTAACTCAATGTGTTCATGGCAAAGCATATGTCCTCATCATTCTTCTCTTGTAGGTGATTGCATACGATCCTTCCTACAAGTCAAATTTAGTTGCATGATTAGCAACATTTCATACCTTACAAAACATATTAATAATGACAAATTCTTATAAAGACATGCCACACAATCATGCAATTATATTAGCCAATGCTTCAACACAACATTCATCCCGTATACATATGGTAACTTTCAAGATGCCATCCATCATTACCAGAACATTATTAAGAGTGTGGACTTTTCCCAATATGTCAGCATTGAGGTTTCATTCTACATAAGTAGCAATGGAATGTTGTACAACAACATAGGCCACTTACCCATCACATGCATAGTAGTGTATTGTTCATGAATTCAAACATTCTGACATGCATAACACATTTCCTAAATCTAAGAACATAAATATGTACACATCTGAATAACATTATTTAAGCAGCTAGGTAAATAGGAAATAATAATTTAAACACTTATCTTTGTTTGTTTGTTGGACTCCCTGTCGATCTCTGTCTCCTTGCAAGAATTACTAGAGTCTCTGACAATGTGCTCTACTCCGTTGTCTAACTTTGAGGACCTATGTTTGTCTTGCTCATGATCGACAATGCTAAGCAAATCTTCTACACCATAATCACATGGGACTGTGTACTAGTTTTGAATCTGACTACCCCTTCTTCTTCATTCACAGCTGCATCCCTTCTTATCCAAATATTGAGATGGATAAGAGGTTCTTCTTCATCATTGGTTGAATCCTTCAAGATCAAAGTACATATTTCTCATCGCTTGAGGAATCTTCCCTTGTTCTCTTTCTTTCTGGTTCATCTTCTTCAACAATGTGAGCATGATACCTCTTCTTGTTTGTTCTGGTGGATCCTTTGTTTCTAGGGCAATCCTTTGCAAAGTGGCCTTTCTCATCACATATATAACATTTGAGACTAGAGAAGTCACGTTTAGATCTCTGATTCTTTTGGAATCTTTTAGGCCTTTTGTGAGGGTGATTGTCCCTCTCGCTTTTATCCTTCTTTGCATGAGTTGTTAGGGCTTGATCATCATCAACTCCTATCTTCTCTTCTCTTGACCCTAGTCGAGCTTCTTTTTGGTGCACTCCTCCCCCAATCTGTTGAACTTAATAAGTTTCTTTTTGGCACATATTCCATGGATGAAATAATCCCATGATTTCGAAAGGCCATTCAATGTGGTCATTATTATTTCTCCTTCAACATTCTCTTCGATGGCTTCAAGTTGCTCCTTGATTCGAGAGACCCTTGAGAAGTAAGATTGGATGGTCTCTCAATCTTTAATCTTCATATTCTTGAGTTGTTTTCTCAAGGTCATCTTCCGATTGATGTTCTTCCCTTCATATAGCTTGGTCAAAGCATCGAACATCTTCTTGGGAGTCTTCAATAAAGAGACATGAGGGATGAAATGATCTTTGATGGAGTCTACAATAATCCTCTTGGCTCTTATCAAATTCTTCTTGTGAGTATCCTTGGCCTCATCTCCCTCTGGTTCTAGAACCTCCTCAGTGGCATACTTGCCCAAGTCATTCTCTTCTAGAATAAGAGAGATCTATACATCCATGCTCGGAAGTTGTCAACTCCTTCAAGCTTATCCTCAAGCTTGGTATGATCCAACATCTTGATATGAGAACCTCAAATGGAAATAGCAAGGAAATAGATCTTACCAATTTGAGATACCCAAACTGCTTCTTGATCCAGCTGACCTAGGGTTTGATAGAGAAACCCTAATTTTTCAAACTTGAAATCTTGAAATTTCGCTTGGATAGAAAGATGCGCCTCCTTGAGGCGATTTGTGAAGTGGTGTCATTTTCTCGAATTGGTGGATGGAAGCTCCAAAAATTTGATGCTCTAGTTTTTCCCGATAGCAATGATGAGGTAAAAAATGAAACTTCTTCAAACTGAAAACTTTCTCCACCAATAGATGCATCTCCTTGAGGCGAGTTAGCCTAGCCCTCTTTTCTGGAAAGTTTGTGGAGAAAAATGTTGGATCTTGGAAGCCCTGGTTTCCGCAACAGCACAGTGCCTTCTCTCAGGGTAGCTTTGATACTATGTTAGAGTTTGCACTTTAATTCAAATATATTAGATCTATAATCTAATGTAATAGGATCTCTGAAAGATAGAAAAGCGCAACATAAAGAAAGACAAAGATTTTATCTTGGGAAACCACAAGGGAGAAAACCCATCAACTTCTTATGTATAGATTCGTCACTTAGTACAATGTAAGACCAGAATAGAAAACCCAAAGATAAGATGACTTCTGTAGCTTCTTCTTCTACCCCAACGAACTTGTCTTTCTCTCTCTTGGAGTGAACTTGCTTGTGTTTTCTGTGTATCCAAATGAGGGAGAGCGCCTCCCTATTTATATTCTTCAATTGTGTGACCTAGGACCCCAACATGGCCAACTTCTCCTAAGGAGACTCAAAAAATACATTTTACACTTGTTCTCTTGGGGACTATTGCCCCGACTTACAACGAAGGTTTTACCTCAACTCTTACATGACCAATTACATTAATGACATCCCCAATCGGAGGAAAAACATCCCCAAAAGGAGGAATAACAAAAGTACATAATAATAATAATATCTTCCGAAGTTACATTTTCAACAACAAGCTTGAAATCTAAAAATCCACTTGTTTGTAAGATGGAATTCCAAAATTATACTACAAAATTATTGAATGTGCAATATCTATCTATCTATCTATCAATCACCATGCCTTCGATCTAGACTTAGGCCATGCTTCTCAATACAAGGTGTTGTTATTAAATATTGGAACAACTAAGGTGCACAGTGCACATCTAATAAAAGTGCACGCGCACGAGAGAGAGAGAGAGAGAGAGAGAGAGAGAGAGAGAATTGTTGAGGAAAATGGCAATGATCCCATCTACATATACTAACCCATACATTTTATGTGATAGGCCAACTAGTCATCCTTTAGATCACAGTTACATTCATTGCAGGGTGGCAGCATAGCTTTAATGTATGTTGACTTCAAATGGGGTTGTACTTTCCTTTATTTTTTACGTTCATTCCTGAATTGTAATAGGTTATTTTCTAAAATGTTAAAGATGCATTTCATTAGTCCGTTATTTATGTCAGTTGTTTTATTTAGGGTTGTAGTAATATCCTAGTGCAACTTCTTGATGGAATCAGGCTTGAACGAAGTGTCCTCAAAGAGCAGAGTCAAACTCCAGAGCATGGACTTGCAGGAGTCTAGTAACACTAGTTACTTTGAACATTTCTTGTGTGCATGGTTCATTAACTTTAGCATTGGCCCATTTTGGCTAATTCCACATATGATTGTGTAATCTTGTATACATTTTGTGTATGTGGTTGGACTTTCTTTGCCTCAGGGTCTGTTGGTCATGCATGTAAAACCCTGGAATTATCTTGTTTCATTATTTTTGGGTTTCAAGTTTATTATTTTTCCCTACTAACATCTACATATTGAAGGTACACTTGGCATAATTTTGGTATAGCTAACCAATTTACTTCAGTAACCCTAGCCAAACATTGCTAGTGGAACTAGTTACATGAGTTACAAAATGATTTTGTCTAGTAATGTTTGTGTTTAATTCTTCTACTCAACAAAGCATGCTGTATTTGAGGACAGAAGGTCAAGGGTGTGCCTACTGTTGTGTAACTTTTTATTACAGGTGCTTCGGTGTGTTATCAATATATTGATTTGTTAAAAACCAACTTCAATAGATAAATAAGACTAAAAGTTAAGTTATAAAACCAACCTGTTTCAAGAAGACGTGTAGTTGAGGATGAGAACCTGGATCAACTGTAACCTCAAAAAGAGGAATGAAAATGTTATCCAGAATATTTTGAAAAGATAGAACGATTCCCATTCCCTTGTACACATTGTATAGTCGAGGGAACTGAAAAAGAAGAACATATATAAGAAAAAGGATATATTTATCGCTTGCCATACAAAGAAATCATGTTTAGGAGTGCTGCAAGAAATATTCTATATAAATAACAAGGCATGTCCTCTAGACTCAAAATTAGCATAACCCATACATGCGATCACAATTTCATATCATCAATCCTCTTAAGCAATTAAAAACAGAAGAAGTTTTGAATTGTGTGCATCAAAAAAGGTATTCTATATGCATCAGTGTAACATCATAACTGTATTCACCCCCTCCCATTCAAGGAAAGGGGAATGCCAGAGGTCAATGCTAGTTCAGGTATCTTAAAGTGAAAAGATTGTACACTATATAGTAAAGGAATATTTAGGCAATTAATAACTCAACCTGAATTAACCAGATAGCATTTTCGCTGTATATCTCATTGTTAACAAACCAGCTTGCCAACTGGTCCCATTCACTTTGTTTCCTTCCATAAACAGATATCCTATACTCTGCCATCTGCATGAAATTCAAAGATTACTTCCATTCTATCAATAAATTTATTTTTTAAATATATTATTGATGATTGCATTTGTAATTCAGAAGGCACGATGATAAACCTACAAAGAAAAAACTTTAAATAGTCTGCGACATATCAAAATATAGCTTGCTGATAATCAAACTAGAAAGAAACAACTTTAATACACATCAAACTATAGCTTGCTTGCTAATATGTCCAGAGACAATAAAATAAGATAATTTTATTAATGTCCAACAAATGACCAGAAAAGTAGGTCAATGGGACTGTTGGGTACCATGATGCCCATACAAAGTTGGAGCACTAAAGTGGCTCCTATAAAAGTAAAAGGTAAGTCTCTAAGTAAAAACCAAAAACCCAGGAGGAGCTAACTCTAAAGATGGAGAGTCAATCTAGAGGAGAGATGTATAAAGAGATCCGATACAAAAGAGAAATGCACAAGGAGAATGGATCTGGAATCTGTGGTACAAAAATGGTGAGTATGTCATGGTGCATTGGAAGCACCAGAGGTACTGCAAGCATCTCTCCTAACATCCGAAGCTGAAAATGAAGGAAAGAATCTCAAAATAGTACTCTGACTGGAGGAAGAACTGGAAGAGCTATAATGGGTAGTGTGTCACCGCATGGAGCGGGGAGCCTGCTATTGTGATTTGGATGAGGTCATCCGGTTGCTGTGACAAGGTCGCCACTAGCCATGGAACTGCTGTCAGGCTAAAATGAAGGTGGTCCTTCGTGTCCTAACTGATCTGCAGTAAGAAACAATGTCATCCTCTATTGATCTCTAGGTGACCCTAGAGGAATGGAGAGCTAAGAAAAAGGAAGTGATCCACTGAGTGGAGGTCATGCCTAACTGCGAATGTCATTGGAGGGTGATGGAATGAAGCCGAACGACCTCTTGCACATATAAGGCCAGACATCTCTGATCGGGATATCTGAAGAAGCTAGTCAGAGTTTGAAGCTCTGTGAGAAGGTCCCTAAAGAGAATGAAACCGCCCACAAAATGAAACTGCCCACAAACCTTGTAGTAGATAAGACACCGAAAGATGAAGTGCTCTTCGTTCTCAACCTCATGAAGATGACACGACTAGCAGATCTCATCTGATCGATCAATATGGTGATCTATCTCCACTCTGAGACAATGAAAACCCACTCTGAACTAACCTAAAGGAATACAAAGAACATGTGTCCAATGGTGGAGTGTGTAATGGGGCCGAACAATGACACCGTCCCTCATATCCATGAAATGTGTAGCATAAAAGGCCATATTTGGATGTAACCCACCTATAATACAGTTAAGCATGCAATACTTCTATTATCTAATATCTATTTTAAACGCCAAGCATTACAAATTAGAAAGGGCCAAAAAATGAATGAACAGTGAAAAATTGTGAAAAGAAGCAAAATGAAGATAAGATAAAAGGCAAATTGTAGAGGGAAGAAAAAAGAAAATAATAAGATAACTATATTAATGTTCAACAAATGACCAAAAAAATAGGTGAATTGAACTTATAAGTTCAATTAATGATACTAAGTTGAAGGAGTGCCCTAGGCTACTCCGACAGCATAAAACAAAAGAAATAGATTAAATAAGTAGAACATAAAGGAAACGAAAGAAGAGGAGTGCAAAAAAAATCTACTAGATGTCCGTGAGACGAGATGGGAAGGTAGAGAGTGAGGAGGAATAAGTATCTGCCTCTGCATCCACCACTGACTAGAGACCAATACAGTATATTAAGATGCCATATGCGGAGTGCCCAGGGCTGAGAGGGCCTGCTCGAAGACAAAAATCAGAGGAATAAAATTAAAAAGTACTAGAGAAAAACATAAACTTACCATGAAACATATGCAATCCTTAGCCTATGGTAATAACTTTAGAGCTGTCAAGCATATACATCAACATTTTGACGTATATGTTCTTAGAAAAACTGAAGGATATGTTTCTTGGAAGAAAAGCCAACCTGGTATTTACTTGCTTCCAGATCAGATAAGACTTGTTTTGTCAGCTCAGCAAGAAAACGACCTGAAGACACAACTCAAATGGTTAATATATACAGTTTTATATTGATTATTGTCTGCATAAAATTAGATCTTTGAAGATCAAGACAAGTCTTAGTTTAGTTTATTAACTTTAGCCAGAGTTTGCTATCTACAAATTTCTGCATCTTCTCTTTTCGATCTCACAAATTGACTTTATCATGGAACAATAAAAACAAATGAATGTCTCTACTCTAGCTTCTTCACACCTTTTTATGTACCCTTACTTTACATATAATACTTTTCTGCATTAGCATTGTTAGCTTTATTAGCCAGGTGTTCAGTTGATAATTGTGAGCTTTTATTCTAGTTTTATCATTTTTCGAGAAATTGCTTTTACGCTCCCTCAGTGTACCTTATGTCACTGGTGTACCAAAGTCCCATTGACCTATTTTTATGGTCATTTGTCAGCTATTAATAAAATTACCTTATCTAAGATTTTTTATTTTTTAAATTTACAAAAAACTTTACAAATAAATAGTAACAGAGCTATTGCAATACTAATGCCATTACTACACAGTTGACAAATTGTCGTGCATATGGACAACAAAATATATCTGCAGCCATAGCCACAAGATATTAAGAAAATAGATATGTTCAAGAAGACAAAAAGTATGATAAAATACAGCACCCCACAACAGTACAGAGAAAGTAGAAATATATAATAAGCCACAAATTTTAGAGATCAAATTCTGAGAAATTTGAACCATTTACACTATAAAATACTAAAGCATATCTGTAAAATAGGAAACCAATACCACATGCACCAACTATTCCACCCTATTTGAAAGAACCTACATTTTGAGATATTGAATGTTTATGGGACAGTTTGGTGCATTTGCTGTGGATTAATTTTGCATCCACTGTGTTATCCACCAATTTTGTACATAGTTGGATTAGCTGAGGAGCTGCCAGTTGACAAACATGATAAATGTTTGATTCCAGTGTATCAGATGATCCGCCTTTGTGTCTAGCCTGTTTTGGCTAGTCAGTTTTTTGTTTGAATAATTATGACCATGGCCCCGTGGGATTTGTAATAAAATGTGCTAGTAGGGTGTTTTGAGTGGTTCGGTCTCCTAAGACATAGAATTTCAACTAAGGTATTCCAAGGAGTTTTTTGCCCTTGACAATTATGCTTTGCCTATAGCCGAGTATAATTGACGAGGTTTTCTCCCACTTTCTCCAAAGCTGGAATGCCCGATTTTGAATTCTGGGCCTCGGGGGGTTATTAGAGCCCAACTGAGTATATATAAATCTACTAAACATTGTTAGAATAGACTATGGTCATGTCCTAAGTCACTAGGACCCTCAAAAAAAAATCCGAAAAAATTTTACCGGACGCGTCAAAATTTTATTTTTTAACTTTTTAATTTTTTAATTTTTTTTAATTTTTTATTTTTTCCTAAGTTTTTAATTAAATTTTTCCATAATTTAAATGAAAAAATTCAATTTGTAATAAGTCGGTCATCCGGAACCCGAATTCAGTGATTGAAAGCTCTAACCTTAAGCCAAAAATCATTCATGACCAGCCAGCCAACTAGCACCAAGTTTCAAATCATCATTCGGCCACATAACTCATATTTTCTCAAAAAAGTCAATTTTGGGGAAAATATTGATTAATTAATAAAAATGATTATTTTGGAGAAAATCCAAATCTCTCCAAATTTATCTGAATTCAACAAAATAAAAGGCTAAATGACATGATACAGAGCATTTATGATGATTCCAATCAATATCGGTCAGTTTCAGATCAAGTATCGAAGTGTAGCAGTTGAACTATCAGTCAGAAATTTGCCCTCTTTGGTCAAATCCGTTTTTGGTTGAAGTGTGGGTTATCTATTGGTTGGGTGATCATTACGAGGGAGGATGAGCCACCTCACCCCCCCTCATTACTCCAGCGCTCAGTTACAACTCAGTTGCAGCTCAATTCTACTCCAAATGATCATGCCGAGCTCATTCAATTACTCCAATGTTACTCTTAGTTTGGTTTTAGGGTTTTGGGTCTTCTCTCATTGTATAAATAGAGGCTTCTTTAGCTCTATCAGGATGGCACTTTTGGGTTAAAGTTACTCTGAGAAAATTGTATCAAGCATTTTGCTTTGGCTTTGTTAATAAAGATATTCGACGTTGGAGGTCTATGGGCTTTTGATTGTGCCGGATTCCTCATGGTTGAGGTGATATTATCTCTAACTCATCTCTTTTTAATTGTATGTGTTTAAATATTTGCTAGCTCAAGAAAGTCATTGTTGGCACAGTAGAATAGCCATTTGTAGCTTCAATTTGGTTATTTATGCAAAATAAATCAATATTTTGATGGACATGAGTAGTAAGTAATACAAAATGTTGATCTTGATTTGATTTGCCTAACATACTAGCATACATTTTATCTCACTTTTTGTTTTAAGTTTTGATGTGATTCAGGTTTCACAGATTGTAGAAGGGTGTGAGCTCAGCTGCTTCTATCCCATGCTTCAAAACAACCATTTGAATCTAACATTTTTAATTGTAGGACCTACAGTGTTCGTCATATTTTGCTTCGAAAAGAAAGCTTGGAATAACTCTCTCTCTTTGGTTCCATCTACAAGTTAATGTTCTTTTGGTTACCGGCCACTTAAGAAGCCCTAGTTTCCTTCTTTCAACCCTTAGGTTTCCTTCCCATTGCCTTGTTTGACTTGTCTTTCCTTCTTCTTCTTCGCTGCCCTCTTTTCACTTTAATTTGCAGCCCCTTTTCTTCACTTTGGACAGCCCCTTTTTGCCCTAGTTTTTGGCCCTTTTTGCCCTAGTTTTTGCCCCTTTTTTGCCCTAGTTTTTTTGCCCTTTTCTTCACTTTGGACAGCTCTCTCTTTCTTCCTTTTGGACAGCCCTTTTTTTACTGTTCGCTGCCCTTTTTCTTACTGTTTTACAACCCTCTTTTTGCCTTTGGACAGCCCTCTTTTTCACCTTTAGGACAGCCCTCTTTTTCACCTTTTCTTGGTTTTTCTCCTGTCTCTTTCCTCCCTTTTCACCGCTGGTTTTTACCCTTTTTTTCGAGAATTTAGTTTGTAGTTTGTCTTTAAAGTTTTGACTAATACATAACGTTTGAACTGTTTAAAGCTCTTATTTGCAGGAGGAATCGAGAAAATCCCTAAGGCTAAAAGCAAGCAAGAAAGCAAGCAAGAAGACAAACAAAACAATTTTCCCTCTTCTTCCATCCCTTTCTTTCCCTGTTCTTCTAGGAAAAGGCAAACAACAAGTCATCAAAAAATTGTAAAATTAATAAAAAGCGAGTGGGATTACGGCTCCCATCCCCTTCTTCCCCCATTTGGCGGAAGCCTGTATCGTCTCACTGTCATGCTTTTCATTTTTTGTTTAAAATTGCTAATGGTAGAATAGTGTAGGATAATTACATAATCTTAGTCAAGTAGTGCATGTTTGATTAATTTATTGTTCATAGAAAATGAAGTAAAAAGTTGTGTTTTGATTGCTTAATTGAACGTGGCATAGTTTCTAATTTGCATACTTACCCCCTTGCTTTCCCGATTAGGGCCCTAAAAATCCTGAAAGAGACTCTTTGGTAGCTTAGGTCTTTATTTTTGTTAAGTGTTTAGTTAATTAATTGAGTAATACTTTTGAACTTGCAGTAACACAAGTCAAGAGCACTCTCTATCAAAGAGCATTATTAGATTTGCACATCCTTGCATTAGGCATTTAGATTAGATAAGTCTCTTGAACCTTTGTCATAAGACAAGGTCAAGAGCGCTCTCTGTCGAAGAGTCTTAATTAACTAGTTTAATAAAACTTGCAACACGCACCCCTTTAATTAATTAACTCCCTCCCCTCCTTGCCGGAGTATGCTCTGACCGATCTCAGATCGGAGTACCCTGAAACGACACTAGATCTTTAACCTTGCAAGAATAACTTAATAAAACTTAACATCTCGTAACCAACGCACCGGCGTTGTAGGGAATTTTCCAAAGTACTTCCTAGTAGAGGCGTCGGAATCCTGCTATCTAAGCTTCTCAGCTAGCTGGTCAATCTTCGCGATACCAGCCTGGGATACTGGGCGGGCCCGACATGTCTTCAACGGAGGGAACTTAGAATATTCTCCCGGCTTTTGACAAACCTTCATTGACACCTAAATCAAGAGCACATAAAATCCTTTAAACCTACCAAGAGCATTCGCACAATCTAATACTCACTAGTTGGACTCCTAGACTTATTATTTTATTTGCGCATTTCAGTATCATTGACTCCATAAGGCACTGGTCCTTGATTAAATCTGCATAATATTGATCAATTGTCTGTGGTTCATTATAATTGCTATCACTGAATGCTTAATTAAAGTCTGGAATTTTTACTTATCTTTTAATCTCTTGTTTGCAACGTGGATTGCTTTGATTATGTGTCATACTCATAATAAGTAAACATCTTTAATTATAACAACTCCTAAATAACACCCATCCGCATCCGCAACCTTTAATAACACTTTAACAACTTAAAAGCCTTAGAAAACTCTTTTGTAGAGACTACCCCCCTTGGCTTCATTAGGAGTTAGCCTAAACGGAGGAGCTAGGAGTAGGTGACAGTACCTAGCTCTGTGCTTGCCCCCAAGGTCACACCTCTCCCACTTTCCTAAGTGAGGAGACAACTTTCATTAGATTTCTGTTGCTGGTGTGCAATGGGCAGACAACACACTGATTTTACTTCGTAGAAATGTGGTGCTTTGTGACTTGAATATCATCCTTCTTTATAATGTCTTCTGATATCAAGTTACGAGTGTATCCTCGGCCCACTAAGAATCATCCTTCAAGACTGTTAACTTCTCGTCTTGGTTCAAAACTTTCAGATTTTTTGTTGCCTTGGGGACTACTATTTTGTATTTTTCTCTAGACATTTATTTTTGGTTTTCATTCAGCTTGTTAGTAAAGTTCTTTAAGCTTCTTTTGCTTTTCTCCAGTTTAAGGGCAGTTGCTATTTAGTGAAGTCCTTGGCAATGTTTGTAAACAAATTTCTTCACTGAGAAACCCCTGTTGAAGAGAAGGTTTCTGTTGAAGGGTGATTTTGTATTGTTGTCGTTTGTTTTCAACAATCTTTTTGTGTTAAATGTTCAATGGTTTGAGTCTGTACTGCTAGATTTGCCACCCTAGGGTGGCAAACTGGTTTCTGCTACAGATCGGAAATGCAGATTCCTCTATCTGCAGTGGAAACTCCAAGAGATCCGGAAGTTTGTCTACTAGATCTATTTCCAGTTGCATCCATTTTCGGTACCTACAAAACCATTTACAGCTATAGAAAACGGGTGCTGCTTGTAAAATTTATTTTAAAAAAAATTAAAACAAAAGCAAGAGATGTTTGAGAGAAGGCAAGGGAGTTGGCAAATGGCTTCCCCACAACCAGTGAGAGTTTTGTTATCCTACTTTTTATTATATTTCTTCAAATGCTCCACAACACTGCAAGAATGTCAATTTTTCAGGTTACTTCAAAAGTGTTTACACCACGTTTGAGGTTGCCTCCTGATATTTCAACACTTGGATGATCTGAGATGGGTTACAGCATGAGAGATAGTCCATGAAGGATATGCATAGTTAAGATAACTTGCTCAATGGATGTTTGACCTCAAGATGGTGTTGGCTTGGTGTTCTTCCCTTAGGCATTGGAGATCTCTTGCATTGATGGTCGATGCCCTTCATTGTGGCGACATGGAGGGATCACCTGGTTAGAGAATGCCCTACACAGGATGACGGACGTTTTGAATCATGGAGGAGGGCTTGAAGCCCTAGATGACATGTGGTAGCTTGGACTCCTATTCAGAGGATTGAAGATGGCTTGGAGACATTTGGAGCTTTGACTGTGCTCTTGCAACCTAAAATCTCAACACAGAAACTTAAAATTTAAAAAATAAAAAATAGAAGTTTTATTTTTATGAATAAACTTAAACATTAAAAAATTTAAAAAATTTAAAAAAAAACAAAGCTAAACAATTTAAGAGGCTAAACAGAGCTAAAAAATTTAAAAAAACAAAGCTACACAGGCTTCAATCTTCAAAGTTAAGGCCATAGACAAACGTTTTATGAATAAACTGAAACATTAGAAAAATTAAAATTAAAAAAAAACAGAGCTAAACAATTTAAGAGGCTAAACAAAGCTAAAAATTTAAAAAAAAGAGCTACACAGGTTTCAATCTTTAAAGTTCAGGCCATAGACAAACGGCTCACGATCTCTCAGAGGACTCTAGCAAATCATGCTTAATACTATTGTTTGCAAAATGAGCTTGGATATGCAAGGAACCATACAGAAGTTGTCTCAAGGAAAAGTTGAAAACGGTAAATACTAAATAGTAAAATACCTCCACACTGGACAGTCGAGAGTAAGAGCATCCACGGCCCACAAAAATTGGAAAACCGTTGTCTACTAGCACAGTCCACTCCACAGCTACTAGCGTCCACTCCACAACCCATTGCTACCATAGTCCACGGGCCACTGTTGAAACTCCACCAAGTCACGGGATAAAACTCACGGGCTGAGACTCCACCTATTGCTCAGCTCTCACAGGCCTTTGGCTTTCAAAGTGCTCACAGACTTTAGACGGTGCTCACTGCTTCACTGCTTTCACGGTGCTCAAGGGCTTCAGCTCTCACAGGCCCTTCATGGGTGATAAACGTCGAACGATGCTCACTGCTCACTGCTCATCTCTCACGGGCCGGTTCAGAACGGTGCTCACTGCTCACTGCTCATCTCTCACGGGCCGGTTCAGAATGGTGCTCACTGCTCACTGCTCATCTCTCACGGGCCGGTTCAGAACGGTGCTCACTGCTCACTGCTCACGGTGCTCACGATGTTCACTACTCAGCTCACCTCTCATGGTGCTCATTGCTCAGAACATGGCGAATGGAGAATGGAGAACGAGGCCGGTTTAGACGCGGGATAAAAAAATTATGGTAAAAGACTAAAAGTTAGTGCGAATAGGTTAGAAAATGTAGTCTAGGTTAGTATATTCGTTTTAGTTTTTTTAACTAAATTTAGTTTTTGTGTTTTTTGTTTTTTATTTAAAAATAAATAAAAGTTTGGGGGGCGTGTGGAGCCCCCCCATTTTCGGGTGGGGGCGTGTAGAAGCCCCCCCATCAAGGAATGCCAAAACCTGTTTTTCCCCACGTTTCTGAGAAAAGGGGGCACTAGGAAACGTTTCCCATTTTTATATATGTAAATAATATCCTTAATATTAATACTAATGATTAATTAATAAATTAAATCAAGGGACATGCATCTTAGTAAAGGCACGAAGGATTATATAAGACCCATCATTGTAAATGTAATATCATCTCTTATCTTATCAATCATATATTTTATTATTCATAG
The DNA here is from genome assembly GCA_001517045.1 of Pseudotsuga menziesii. Taxonomy (NCBI): domain Eukaryota; kingdom Viridiplantae; phylum Streptophyta; class Pinopsida; order Pinales; family Pinaceae; genus Pseudotsuga; species Pseudotsuga menziesii. The sequence goes on from LPNX010425641.1 coordinate 27,061, forward strand.
AGTATTGTAATCTGGTTTACTTGTGTTGGTTATTTTATTAAAAAAACGATTTTGTCGTTTTATCTTGGCTTCCTTTGGACTATAAATGCTAACTACATGGACCATGTGAGAGGGAGACCAAGAGAGCATCATTATGTTGTTAGATTGAAGTCTGATATAGGAGGCAAAGAGAGAGAGTTCAAGAGTAAGAGGTTCCATAGTTGATAGTGTGTGTGAGTGTCAAAGATCTTGTAAAAGCAAAAGCTTCAACATCAAGGCTTTGGTTGTAGCTTTCCTTTCTCATATCTAATACAAAATTGTTTCCCTTTCCCATAAATGATTTGTCAATATTAATTGTTTATTATTAGTTTCCTTGATATAGATTATTGATCTATCTTGTTGCTCTCATGTTTTGTCTTGTTTTATGTATTCTTTCCAGGTACAGCTGATCGCACAAGGATCTATGAAACAAGGACAACCTTCTACACTCAAGGTAAAGAAAGCTTTACATTCAAGTAGACCGATCATCTAGGGAGGGGATATATTGTGTGTCTTTATGTTCTAGACTTGCACTATGCAGGCTAGGGGAACAAACTATTTCTGCAATGATTGAAATATTCCCGGTAACAAAATTGGAAACCATACTGGGGAAAATCCAATCAGATCTGGAGCAGATCCAGTTAGATCTATGAATTTTTTATCTCACTTTTGATTGCAAACTTGTGAATTGTGTTTTCTTACTCATTTAGAGTTTTAAAGTGAGTGATCCACCTTGCTACACTTTCAGTTGCCTTCTATGGTTTGCGTTTTACCTTACTTATATTCCAGTTTGATCCACATTAGTTTATCTTGCAGGTTACTGGCCTTTTTGGTTCTCTAGATCCGCTGACGCACCTGGGTGAGCTCGGCTGAGCGTCGAATCCATGCTGATGCCTGTTTCCTACTGCCATAAAGCGTCGATGACGCCTATTCTCCTTTAGCATTGTGCTCTGTTGACGCCTTTCAGTAGCAAACAAGGAGCGTCGACTGACAGTCGACACCCTGGTGTAACCCTTCAGAGTACGTCGAGGTAAGTATTCAGTGCCCTTTTTAATTGATTTTGGGGTGTTTTTAGCTTGGTTTTTAAATGAAATGAAGTGCATTTTTGAAAAAAAAATCCCCCTCATGGCCGAGGGGGCAGGAATCGTATTTTCTGCAGTATCTTTGAATTATATTCCCTTTGCATTCAAAGAAGAGTTTATGTTTCTTGCATTGAATTTTACATTTGTTTCTTTGCTCCAAACCTCTTGCTCTTTTCTGTGGATTGTATTCATTGAGATTGGAAAATTTGCATTTCATTTTAGTGTGCATGTGTTGGGTTTGTCTGGAGTTCTCTTGTATTGAGATTGCTTTTGTTTCCTTAGATCTTTGTAGTAGGGGGAAATTGATGTTTCGTTTCCTTCATAGTTCAAAGAGAATGTTTTGATTTGATCTTCTTTATTACACTAAAAAATACTTGAAAATCAAAAAACAATTTATTCTTGTTTTAGTTTACTTCGGGTTTTTCTTTTGTTAAATCTTAGTTTTATGTAAAAGGAAAAAATGATTTCAAGTTTCATGATCTGTAAAGACTTTTTGCTTTGGTTTTTTATTGGAAACGTTGTTTAGATATTTTTCTTCCTAGAGACCTATTTTTCACTTTTGTTGGAAACAACGTAGGAAACATAATCCTAGTTTTGAGTTTAGGTGTATCTTATTCAATTTCTGCATTTGGGGCAAGAACCTCTTACTCTCTCATAAGTAGGGCATCCATTAAAAGAAAGAGTGAAAGATTTACATCTCATCCTTGCATGGTTTCTGAGTCAGTCTTCACTCCATATGTCCACTTAACCGCTTCAAATAAAAATAAGCGCTAGTTAGGTTAAAATTCTTAGCAATAAGTGTGTGATAGGTTAGAGACATGTTCTGACATCTTTAAGCGTAGGAGTTGTCGTATATTGCCTACACTGCATTCTGGGGACTGTGCGGTTCTTTCATGTGCTCGTTGATATATCGAACGGCCTTTCACGTACCCTGGAGGTATATCGAAAGATACTTCACGTACTCAACGATATATAGGAAGGCCCCTTTTGTACGGTTGTGCATTAGACACACTACTTCGGATTTGAGCTCCCATGTACCTTGTGTGTATCGAGAGACACCATTACGGATCCTGGAACCATATGAGAAAAGCCCTTTGGTCGTCCTATCATCGCAATACACCGAGAACAACACTCGAGGAGATTACTATGCACGTACCGTCCAGGTAGTCGAGTATTCAGGCAAGGGTATAGTCCCAATCCTCATTGTCATTTTTTACTGTTGGACCCTGCAATATATAGCAAGTTGTGATGGTTTGAAATTTATGTAAGGATCCGTACCTTTTATCTCACTCCTTTCACATGTTTGCTTGTTGCCTATACAGTTAAAATTCTTAAAGAGAGAGGTAGTTTGGTTGTATAGCGATGGCTATCCCTTTGGGAACTACCAACCAATGGACCCCTTCTCAAGGGGAGCCTTTTGTTATTCCTTCATTTGGAAATGTTGGTCCTCTCATGGCTACATTAAGTCTTCCTAGATTAACTATAGGATTACCTGTATGGTTATTCTCTACTCCAATTATAACAAGTGTATCGATTGTTTCAAATCCTAACTCTCCTTCACAAGAACGTCAACATCATGTTGACCCTTCACCTTCTTCGCCAGATGGGTCTTCTTCCTTTTCTCCTTCTTTACCTGTTGAAAGATGTGATGCTAGTAGCAAGGTGGATAAGAAGAAGAAAATATTAAGAAGAAAGACAAACAAAAAAACAAATCTCAACCAACTACTCCCCACAGTGTTGAGAGCTATGTTGCATGGGAGCACCCCCTACCCCCTCGCTCCCGCTCCCGAAGCTCACTTCCTTCGGAAGCTCGCTCCCAAAATGCTCCTAGTTTTGGGAGCATGCTACCAAGGCACTCCCAACGCACTCCCTTCCTTTCCTATACTAAAATCTCCTATACTAGGTTAATAATTTGATGACAATGTTATGGTACATTCGTTGTTTGTCAAGCTCCTATAAAAGTTTTTATGGTTGATCATTTGATGATAATGTTACAAGTTAAAACTACTAGATGATTGATGTTATATGGTTTAATCCATGTATTCGATAGATAATTCAACATTCTACATGTTTTTTAGATATAAATCCATAAAAATATAATAAAATATATACTATACAAAAAACACTCCCAAAACATGAGCTTTTGAAAATTTTGCTTTTCGCTCGGCTCCTGCTCCCCTCTCCTCGCTCCCACTCCCTGCTACCAACAACATAGGTTGAGAGTGATGAGTTTCCCACGAAAACACCTCGTAATCCTAAGTTCCCTTGTAGACTTTGCAAGGGTGACCATCTTCTTAAACATTGTCATGGTCTGTCCCAAGTTTTAGAAGTGTGGTCTGAGGCTTCCCAACAACCCACGTCATCAGCATCTTGTCATCATATTGATGATACCCCATCAACCAATGACTCTATGGTTAAGAGTCGAAAAGGACAAGTCAAATATCCTTGCTTGCTATGTAATGACATGCACCTTACTTACCTTTGCCCTCGCATGCATTAAGCTTCAAAGTTGTTGGAACATATTATTGTTCCTCAAAAATTGTTTCCAACAGGTTACTGTAAGTTGTCCCTTGACCTCCCATTGGTTGATAAAGTGGTCAATCCAGTTTCATCCTCGGTCGATCCCACTCTTCCTTTGGAGAGTGAAGTTAAAGCGGTCAAGTCGATGTCATCTCCACCCAATCCCACTCTTTCGTTGAAGAGTGTTAAGACTGAAGTAGTCACATTGACACAGTGTTCGTCTTGTCCCTCTCTTCCAGTTGAGAGTGAACTGAAACCCGTTGAAGTTTTTGTAGTCTGTTCAAATTGTCCTATGCAAGGGGAAACTTTCTCTGTTTCAACAGGATCCTCTTCAAGTAATGAGGTTATTCCATTCGATTGGAGTAATCTAATAGAATATCATCTTCATTCGGGTGTTCTTTTCCAGATATCTGTGCGAGTTACCGCTAAAAGCATACTCCGCATTATTATTGATGAAGGGGCTTATGTTAGTATTCTATCCTCAACCGCTTGGAAAGCTATAGGTTCTCCTCAGCTTGTGCCAACCACCGATCAGATACTGGCTTTCAATCGAAGACCTACTACACCTTTAGGGATCCTTCCTCATTTACCTATCACCTTAGGAGGGAAAACTATCTGTATTGATGTTATGGTAGTCCAAGGACCCTAAGATTTTAATCTTCTCCTTGGACAAGATTATGTTTACGCAATGAAAGTTGTAGTGTCCACACTCTTTCGAGTGATGCATTTTCCCCATGATGGGAAGATTGTGACCATCAATCAACTTTCCTTTGTTATGCTGGATCATCGTATAACTCCTAGTCATCAGACTTCCCTGAATGTCCCACATGTTCTTGTGGTTCCTTCCCCTTCATTTGCCATGTCTCTCGACTTCGAACATCATGCCGAAGTTCAATTGTTTGTAAACCAATAGCTTCTTCCCATCATGGGGAAGCTTAGGGGGCATGTCTCCAGTCTCCGAACACCATACTGGAGTTAAGCTGCTAGCTTCTTATGTAAGGGGGAAACCCACCAACATCTGGATATCATGTTGGCTAAGAACTGAAGGAGAGCATAGTTCCTATTCTATGTCAAGCTCGTTAAAAAATGAAACAGATGTCCATAAGCATAGTTCTTTTTTGTTTCAAGCTTGTGTAAAAATGAAATGGGTCCCCACAAGCATAGTTATTTTCTGTTTCAAGGTTGTGTAAAAATGAAACAAGTCGTCGTGACCAAAGTTCCCATTATGTGTCAAGCTTGTTAAAAAATGAAATAGATGTCAGCGAGCATAGTTCATATTCTGTGTCAAGCTCGTTAAAAAATGAAACAAATGTCCAGCTCGTTAAAAAATGAAATAGATGTCAGCGAGCATAGTTCATATTCTGTGTCAAGCTCGTTAAAAAATGAAACAAATGTCCATAAGCATAGTTCTCTTCTATTTCAAGCTTGTCAAAAATCGAAACAGGTCCCCTCAAGCATAATTATTTTATGTTTCAAGCTTGTGTAAAAATGAAACAAGTCGTTATGAGCAAAGTTCCCTTTTCGTGTCAAGCTCGTCAAAAAATGAAACAAATTCTTCCATTGTGTCAAGTCTTTTACTAGACTCGATACTTGAACCTTCATTTCATCTACCTGTATCACTTGATCCTCTTTTTTCCTCTGTATCTGGTGAACCTTGTCCTAGGAGTAACCCAAGATTTAGTTGGATGAAGAAAAGAGTAAGCAGACGAAATGAAGCTTTGGGGGCATGTCTCCAACCTCTTTATATTATGTTGGAGCTAAGCTACTTGACATTTATACTGAACGCAAGTACCAACCACTGGACATCATGTTGGGAAAACACCTGTCAATGGGCCTCATTTCGAGCATTACTTTATTTTCTAGTTTCAAGCTCACTAAACCATGAAACAACATTTTGAGCATAGTTCCTATTATGTGTCAAGCTCGTTAAAAAAAGAAGCAGATACCCTAAGCATTCTTACAACCGATCTTCGAGCTCGTTAAAACCAGTAAGATGGTGTTGAGTTTACTTTTCATTTTCTTGCTTTGGTTAAACCATTAAAAGTGGATTGAGTTTCTTTTTGTATTTTTCACTATAGCTTAAGTTGATAAACTACCAAGCGCTTTTTATACCTTTGGTGTGCTCATTAAAAACCAGTGAATAGGTATCAACTGTGCTTTTACTGTTTTTTCAGACTCGTTAAAATGAATTATGAAAAAAGAACCCCTTACAAAGTCAATTTTAAGCTCTTTTCCAGACTCTTTAAAACATGAAAAGATCGTCAAGCGAGCTTGATGTTTTCACGCTTGTAAAAGTATTTGAAAGATCATCTAGTCGATGATAGTTTACCCCTTTTCAAACCGATTGGACTCATTTACAAAAAAGGTACACTCTAGTTTATCGCAACTAAAAGAGTTCTCCTAGGCATTAGTTTATACTTTTTCGAGCCTCAGGGACTAACTTTACGAAAAAGTCCACCCTCGAGTCTTCTTAGTCATTTTAGACTCTCTAAGCATGAAACGACGACTGAGTTTACTTTCATCGGACTCATAAAATCAAACGATGAAGGACCCTTTCTGAGAATGAACCCCTCATTTCTAAGGTTCATATAACGTATGAGAATGGACTCATCACTTGATGAGCTAAATCGAGCATTTGTTACCCTTTTCCAGCTCGTTAAAAAGCAAATAGGTACCACGCTTGTAAAAGTATTTGAAAGATCATCTAATCGGTGATAGTTTACCCCTTTTTCAGACCGATTGGACTCATTTACAAAAAAGGTACACTCTAGTTTATCGCAACTAAAAGAGTTCTCCTAGGCATTAGTATATACTTTTTCGAGCCTCGGGGACTAACTTTACGAAAAGTCCACCCTCAAGTCTTCTTAGTCATTTTAGACTCTCTAAGCATGAAACGACGACTGAGTTTACTTTCATCGGACTCATAAAATCAAACGATGAAAGACCCTTTCTGGGAATGAACCCCTCATTTCTAAGGTTCATATAACGTATGAGAATGGACTCATCACTTGATGAGCTAAATCGAGCGTTTGTTACCCATTTCCAGCTCGTTAAAAAGCAAATAGGTACTCATCCTTCGAGATGGGGAAATTAAGGAATGGGGAATGTCTTTCATTTGTATTTATCGCAGCTCATAAGTCCACCCTTGAACATGGCACCTGTCTACATCTTCATTTTCAAACAGTTGGGTATTCAGCTTGCCCTCGAGTCGATCCACTTTCGTAAGTCATTTAACTGCTTTGAGTTAATTCAAAGAATGCATCTTCCTTCCCTTGCATTACGTATGGTCTTTGCCTCGTTGAGTTAACCCTGCCAAGTAATTGGTCGTGTCGTTCAATTTTCAACAAAAACTTCCTCTACAGTTTCCTTACCTTCCTTCAAGTCGATTATATCTGAGTCAGTCCTATGGTTGTTTTCATCACTTCAACATCATCTTTTGTTCCATGTTTCTTGTCGATGATGGGGGAAACATCATGGCCCTCCTTCGACAAGTCTATTTGTGTCAACACCAAAACATCATCTAGGAATTAGGTTTAGAAACCAAGTCAAGTACCTTGAAGCCTGCATGCCTCAATGGCAAGTTTCCTCGCTTTCAACAGTAGGTTTTCAGCAATGGCCTATGATTGAAGAATTTCGCCAAGTGTTAGACTACAGGTCCTCTATTCACATTCGAAGGAATGTACTGGGATACCCTGGAAATCATTGACGTCAATGGTGATCTCCCTCGCACTTGTTAACGGTATTTATCAATGATCGGTAATCAAGTGGTTTCTACCATGTTCGACATCAGGACATCATTCACATGGATAGAATCGTATCGTTTGGGATTGGAATGAAGACCCTGAGTGGTTAGGTATTCACCTGAACATGTGCATATCCTCAGGTTGCAATGGAGTATTGTTTGAAGTTATGGCATGGATCCACATTGTATGTTCGGTGGCTATGTCGAGTATCGAGTCAGGTTAACATGGATCTACTTTGTATGTTCTGTAGCTATGTTTCGATTTGAGTTTTATTGTTCATGGATCTACAGTGTATTGTCAGTAGCCATGACATGGTCATTATACATGGATCTGCAGTGTATTGGTCTACATCCATGGTTGAGTCAGATAGTTGGTGACTAGTCTTGCGTCAAGTGTTTACTAACCTCTCTTTTGCCTCTGATACCGGATCAATATCTAGCAAAGCATTTCACCTATCGCATTCCTCTAGCTTCATACTTTGGGGGGCAATCTGTTACACCCAAAAAATGTCATAATGCTCTAATCCTCTGAAGTCCCTAGCCAAACCTTCTTCTAGGGCCTTATTGCTCACTCTTAGGTGGCCTGACGCACCTTGCTTCCTAGCACAGGGCGTCAGACAGGCCTAACGCATGTTGACCACTAGCATAAGGTGTCGATGGCGCCTGTCACATAACTACAAGGTGCGTTGGCACACTTAGCCCTCTTACAAGGACTGCCAGCAGTCCCAAAAGGGAAAAACGAGAAGTTTCAAGAAGCTTCCAGGTGAAAACTCTCGTGAAAGATGATCCTAACTACTTGGGAGAGTTGGCACTCGACCTCCTAACCCATAGTGATCATTCCCTATCTTCTTCACAAAAGATCTCAAACCCATTTGGGCTTCCTTTGACCTATAAATGCTAGCTACATGGACCATGTGAGGAGGAGACCAAGAGAGAGAGAGAGAGAGAGAGTTTGTGAGCAAGAGGTTGCATAGCTGATAGTGTGTGTGTGTGTGTGTGTGTCAAAGATCTTGTAAAAGCAAAGCTTTGACATCAAGGCTTTGGTTGTAGCTTTCCTTTCTCATATCTAATACAAAAGTGTTTTCCTCTTCCATAAATGATTTATGTCAATATTAATTGTGTATTACTAGTTTCCTTGATCATTAGTATAGATTATTGATCTATTTTGTTGCTCTCATGTTTTGTCTTGTTTTCTGTGTTCTTTGCAAGTACAGCTGATCGCACAAGGATCTATGAAACAAGGACAACCTTCTACACTCAAGGTAAAGAGAGCTTTACATTCAAGTAGATCAGTCATCTAGGGAGAGGATACACTGCTTGGTCCTTTTGTTCTAGACTTGCACCATGCAGGCTAGGGGAACAAACTGTGTCTGCACTGATTGAAATATTCCCAGTAACATATTGATGGAATCCTCGAATGGAAACTGTTACACAAATTCTCAGAGAAATGGTATTATGTATGCCCCTAGCTATCTTCCTATGAAACACATAATAAAGAATGTGCTGCAATGGAAAAAAACATGATGGAATTAAACGAACACCACCCAATGGCATGATATTACATGAAGGAAGCAACATTTTCTGTTTAGCAACGAATCATAGGGAAAGACTATTGAATGACACTTTAACATCAACTAGCTGCATAACAAAATCATGAGAAAATACCTTGAATGAGATTATCTTGCTTTAAGAAAATTTCTCTTAGTCTGCTCTGTCCACAGGGATTATACTTTAGATTAAACTTATCAAATCGATGAAATGTATTCTTGTCTGCGTGTACATCCAGGAGATCTACATTGAGGTCATATCTGTTCCATACAAGAAAAGTATAGCATCAATTATTTAAACTAGAAATATTAACGTTTGAAAGATGCTTGGTAGCTGCAAATCAGTTTTTGATATGACAGAAGTAGCTTTAAACCCACCCTGTCAAGTCCAAGCTCTCAAAAACTTCCTTTAAGGTGAGATATTTGCCATCTCGGAAGATAACCACCTGCACCAAATAGAAGATACAACAGAAGTTACATGGAAAACGGGAACTAGGCACACTAACTAGGAGATTCTGCTAATATATATTAAAAATCACAAGAGACATATGTAGACTTACTTTAGCACGTTTCTTAGAATTCTTTCAAAATACAGGCTGCACCTTATGACAAAAATTATATTTGAAAAGCTGAATTAAACAAATACCTCGTCTGGTTCTTTCTTCAGCTTAGATTTGATAAAACGCAACAGATGCTTCTGGTTCATGCATGCCGAATGATGTACATGGGTATCAACTTTTCTAACATTGTAAAAATCACGATGGGGTGCACTCTTCTGAGCCAGGAATTCTCTGTCTGCATTTAACATTAAATGAAGGCTAAACTTCTGCAAATACATGACGATTGAAATGAGCTCCCAGATGCACAACATAGCATGCAGAAATTGCTAATTTGCCCCAAATGATACTCAAGAAAGATTATCCCATTGAAATACCATACGTTCAACAACAGATCATGTACCTGTTCTAAAAGGCGTAGTCGATGATGGCACAAAGTACGAACATTTCCCAATGAAATGATTCTAAGGATTCGATGTACATCAGTGAAAAATGTTGTTGAATCAGCAACTGGATAAAGTTCTTCACTTGCTGATAGGTAGTTCAAAGAGGTGCACCAATATCAGTTAGAACTTAGAACAGTAATACTCCTTGAGGGGATACTGAATTATCTCCTACTGAAAAGGGAAATCCATGCATGCTTAATGCTTTCTGTAATAAAAGTCAAATATTGGAGTTTACAAAGCCTATATGCAACAAGTAAAGAAGGAAATGTGAATTTTCTTACATTCTTTATTTGCATAAACATGTACCACGCCATTCTCCATTTGAAAATAATGCTGCATAACCCATCAAATTCATTAAGAAACCCACAACTTGTAGCACACAATATAAACTGCTTTACTGTAAAAACAAATGATTGATGACATGTTCAAACACTCTTTGAGTATCCACATGAAGAGTATGACCACAGTAATGCTAATAACAGTGTAAATAGTAGAGTACAAGTTAGAACATGAGTTTCGAATTGTAATTGCTTTAAGAATAATAAATAGAAAATTACTTCACTTGCTGGCTCATCCTCGTAACAAAATGGTTTAGGATTTCGCTTTGGTGTGCTAGGATTTGTTATAATTTCTTTCTCCCATGGAACAACATTTTCCCTGAAAACATACTTGTCTCGCAGGGCAAGGCACTCTTGCATCATCCTACATACCTCCTCCTCCTCGGTAGTTGGTGCATCTGCATATAGAATTGGAAATAACAGAATAAAAGTTAAAAAGCTCCTACAAACTATATTGTATACTTCAAAGCTAGAAAAGAACAAATAAACAGCCCACCAACAGTTTTTTAATATGTTTCCATTAATAGGCAGGAAGGGTCAGGAACACCCAGGACCATAGGTCCCACCTCAGGATCCCTAAAGTGAAATTGAATTGTGAAAGAGCCTCTAAAGGCAATCCTGAAGAAGTAGGTTATGGGGCTACATTGAAACTCTATTCGGGTAGCTTGTTAGCTTTGCTCTGGCAGCAGTGATCAAGCACTCTGTTTCTCAATTTCCTTATGGTCGATTGAGCAACTAAAAGTTCCTCTCCCAGAGTACAATAAAGAAACTTGCAAGGACAAGAATTAACTGTTAACATGACCAAAATTGAGGGAATTTGCGTACGTATGAAGATGGTAATCAAATATTCTTTTAGACACTTGGTAGTGACAGACTCTTAATCAGTGATCAATTAACTATCGAATAAGACAATGAGACCAGAGGTTCACTTGTTTCTTCAATTGAAGGTTGAAAAACTGAACCAGTTGGCACTCTTCTTCCACTCCCTGACATTTAATCATGTCAAAAAATGAGCAAATAAAATTGTCAACAGGTTCGCCAACTATGGACAGGTTGAAAAGGGGGGAAGTCAAATCAAGGGATGCAAATGACTGGAGAATAAATCTTGAAGACTGGCAGAACATAATGGCATTGATAAAGAAGGATTTGAATAAAAATGGTGACAGGAGGCATTAATGATATAGGTGGTGCACCCCATCACAAGATTAGATCATAAAGTGGAACCATTACGTAGAAATTTCAAATTCTTGTGTCTTAAGAACATCACTGTAACACGCATAATAACAATACATAAATAATAATAACAGTAAATAATAATGATAATAATGATAATAATGATAATAATCAATGATTAATGAAAGGACACATATCTATTCAGAGCCTCTTCCCTTTGACCTTGGATGGTAGGAGAATGCTTCCTCACTTCCACATCCCCCCAGGGTAGCACGACGGATTCCACTAATGGTACCTGAAGACTCCAATAGCATGCCAGTGCCCTAGTTGCCCCCATCACCCTCGACCATCAGACCTAGGAGACCTTAACATCACTGGCTCCGTCTCCATCTCTAGATCTCTCTCATTTCAGTTTAGTCTGGGACACTCATTTTGTACTACTGCACCTATGGTATTGTTATATACACTTTTCTTGGGTGTTGGCTAGGCCTAGTGATTAGTTTCATGAGACACTTATCTAGGCAGTACTTTTACTTATGTATCTTTCTTTATCTTGCTTTCAGCATTCTCCAGGAGCTGCTTTCGCACTCCTACATTGTACTCTTACTGGATGTATCTGTTACCAACCTTTTTGTACCATAGTTGGGCTACCTGAGGACCCGCGATTGACAGACATGTTCAATCTCTGATTCCAGTGTATCAGTTGATCCATCTTCATGTCTAGCCAATATTGGCTAGCCAGTTTTTTATTTGAATAATTTTGACCATGGCCCCGCGGGGTTTGTAATAAAATGTGCTAGTAGGCATAGTTTTAAAAATCGGCCGAACCGGTTTCAAAATCGGCCGATTCACCGATTTAAGGGCTGACCAAGTCAAACCGGTGAGCAAATCGGATCGGTGACCGGTTTGATACCGAACCGGCCGGTTTGGACACCGAATCGACCGATTCAGTACTGAACCGATTTGCTCAACCGATTCATGACAAAAATCGACCGATTTTTGTGAAGATCTGTGCACTCAAAAATCAAGGTTTTTTTAATGTTTTTTTTTTGTTTTAATTTTTTTTTCCCTAATCTAAATTACCTAACCCAACCTATGACCTCTTTAGTGACTACCCTTGACCCCCCAACCTTCAATTCCATGTGTTGTTAACTTGTTGGCATCATGGAAGCCTAGAACCTTGAAGAGTTAGCAGTCGGTGAACTCAGGAGTCAGAACACTAAACCGTGAAGTTTGAATTTTGAACAAAATGTGGAACTTGAACAGTGGACTATGCAGTAGTCACTATTATGTAGCTAACTATGTAGCATGTTATTTTTTGGACTCTACAAGCCATATACCCTAAGGCCTATAGGCCTCATGGATTATGTATTTTGTTCCATTTCCGGTCTGCTAGATATGTATTGCACAGTACACTTTGTGCCATTTTGAGATATTAACACTTATATGGTATATACATGAGTAGACTTCGGATATTTTGTCTCTAAAGCTTTGAAATCATGGATTAAAATCTTGAAAATGATATTTTTCTTTAAAATTTAAATATTTTATGTATTTTTTAGTAAGCCGATTCATTAAATTCAAATCGACCGATTTATGACCGATTCATTACCGATTCCGATTCCGATTCGGAGTTGACCCTCGACCGATTCCGAGTCCGATTCCGATTTTTAAAACTATGCTAGTAGGGTGTTTTGAGTGGTTCGGTCCCCTAAAACGTAGAATTCCAACTAAGGTATTCCAGGGAGTTTTTTTTCCTTGACAATTATGCTTTGCCTATAGCCGAGTATAATTGACGAAGTTTTCTCCCGCTTCCTCCAAAGTTGGAATGCCCGATTTTGAATTCTGGGCCTTGGGGGGTTATTAGAGCCCAACTAAGTGTATATAAACCTACTAGGCATTATTAGAATAGAGCATGGTCATGTCCTAAGTCACTAGGACCCTCAAAAAAATTTCCGTAAAACTTTTACCGGACGCGTCAAAAAAAAATTAATTTTTTATTTTTTTTTTTGAGTTTTTAATTAAATTTTTCCATAATTTAAATCGAAAAATTCAATTTGTAATAATTTAGTCATCCGGAACCCGAATTTAGTGATTGAAGGCTCTAACCTTAAGCCAAAAATCATTCTTGATCGGCCAGCCAGTCAAATCCAACTTTCAGATCATCATTCGGCCACATAACGCATATTTTCTCAAAAAAGTCATCTTTGGGGAAAAAATTGATTATTTAATAAAAAATGATTATTTTGGAGAAAATCCAAAACTCTCCAAATTAATCCAAATTCAGTGAAATGAAATGCAAGATGACATGGCATTGGGCATTTATGATGATTGGAGTTAACAGAACTCAGCATTCAGTGAGCATTAAAGATATATTCAGTTAACGGTCTTGTCATCTCCAGCTAAACTCCCGAATTGGATGAGATGGAGAGCATTCATTGGCTTGATGTTTTGATCGAGGCAAGAACTAGTGATTACACTTATGATCTACTGGCAGTGGCTCCTCCATACCTAGATGGCGCCTTCAGCTACTAGCTCATGCCCTCTCCTCATGCTCACGCCCCTCTCTCTTCATAGGGGCGCCTTCACACGTGTGGCCCCATCAGTGCATTGGTTTCTGTGCTTAGGGTTGGAGTGGGGGCGCCTTGCCTAGGTGGAGGCTTCCCCTCACTCTTAACTTCTCAACTTCGATTTTGAGCTTTGAGTGGTGTGCCGAGCCGGTTAGGTCTGGATTTATGGTTTTAGGGTTTTGGGTCTTCTCTCATTGTATAAATAGAGGCTTCTTTAGCTCTATTGGGGTGGAACTTTTGTGGCAGAGTTACTCTGTAGAAATTGTATCAGGCTTTGCTTCGACTTTGGAGGTCTATGAGCTCTTTGCATGTGGTATACATTTCATGGTTGTGGTGGCATTGCTTCTAACCCTTTGCTTTTAAATACTTGAATGAGATCAATTTTATTTTGTTAAAGCTCAAGAGGGCCACTGTTGGCATGGTAGAGTAATCATTTGATGTTACAAGTTGATTATTTATGCAAAGTAAATTAGAATCTTGATGAACATGAGCAGTCAGTAATACGTAGTGTTGATCCTGATTTAATTATCTTAGCATACTTTCATATGATTTGATCTCACTTTGTGTTTGTGTTTTGGTGTTATTAGATTTCACAAGTTGAAGAAGGGTACGAGTTCAGCTACATCTAGCCCAAGCTTCAAGCAACCCCTTTGTTTAACACTTTGTGATTGCAGGACCTACATAGATCGTATTCTTCTCTTACAAAAGAAAGCTGGAAACTTCTCTTCCGCTCTTGTGTTCCATCCACAAGAACCCCTTCTTCTTTACCCTTTCATTTTTCTTGTTTTGCATTGCTTAAGAAGTAGATCCACTCTTTCATTGTTTATATTTAAATCTATCTTCTTTAGGCTTTGTTAGATCTAATATTATTCATTAGATCTAGGAAGAAGTTTGTACTTTCCATGCAAAATTTCCAAAAATTTTCTAAGTACAAAACATTTTTCCAAAAAAAATTATTTTTGCATTGTCTTTCCTATCACTTTTTAGTATTGTTAGCTTGCTGATATTTTATTTTTGTGATACGTACAGGGGAAGTGCTGGCGAAAAATTGAAGATTCAAAGCTTAAAAAAGACTCATAATCCCCCTTTCCTCGTTCCTCTTTCTCAGCTCGATCCAGAAGCCTTCCAAAGATAGGAAAAGAGGCAAAAAGCATCAAAAGAAAGGCATTGTAAAAAATTAATAAAAAAGCAAGTGGGATTAAGGCTCCCACACCCCACCTCCCCCATTTGAGGGAAGCCTGTATCGCCATTGTCCATATTTCATTTTTTCAATTTACTTTATACCTGCAAAATAAATAAATGGTGAAAGTAGAATAGGGTAATCAGTTTCAATTTGTTAAAAAAGCTTAGTTAGATTTGATTTCATTAGAATATTCTTGCTAGTTTCCTCTTATGCAATCTGTTATCATGCTAGGTTAGGTTTGATTTCATTTTTGCTTGCATAAAAGTTATCAGAAAAGAAAAAATTGTTTGATTAATTGCTAATTAGTTTATCATCCGTGCAAAGTGAAGTGAAATGTCTCTCTGATTATTTACTTGGTCAATGCATTATTTCTTTACTTTTTTGATAGAGTTTTGCTTACCCCCTTGCTTTCCCGCTTAGGGCCCTAAAAAGCCTAAAAGAGACTCTTGGGTGGTTTAGATCCTTGTGCTTCTTTTAATTTTAACAAATTAATTAACTCTCTTGAACTTGCAATAACACAAGTCAAGAGCACTCTCTATCGGAGAGCATACTTAGAATTGCACATCCTTGCATTAGGCATTCTAGATTAGCTGTCATAAGACGAGGTCAAGAGCGCTCTCTGTCAGAGAGTCTTAATCAATTAACCTAATAAAATTTGCAACGCACACCCCCTAATTAATTAACTTCGTTTTTCTCCTTGCCAGAGTATGCTTTGACCGACCTCAAAATCGAAGTACCCAAAAACGACATTGGATTTCTAATCTTGCAAGAAAAACTTAATAAAATTTAAACCCTGTAACCAACGCACCGACGTTGGAGGGAATTTTCTAAAGTACTTCTTAGTAGAGGCATCGAAACCCCCGCTGTCTAAGCTTCTCAGCTAGCTGGTCAATCTCTGAGATACCAGCATGGGATACTGGGCGGGCCCGTCATGTCTGCAACGAATTGAACTTGGAATATTCTCCCGACTTTTTGACAAACCTTCGTTGACACCCTAATCAAGAGCACTTAAAATTCTTAAAATCTACCAAGAACACTCGCACAACCTAATATTCACTAGTTTG
Source organism: Pseudotsuga menziesii (assembly GCA_001517045.1). NCBI lineage: Eukaryota > Viridiplantae > Streptophyta > Pinopsida > Pinales > Pinaceae > Pseudotsuga > Pseudotsuga menziesii. The sequence goes on from LPNX010425641.1 coordinate 43,301, forward strand.
ATTTCAAAACTTGTTATTTAATTCTTTGCACATTTCAGTATTTGGACTCCATAAGGCACTGGTTTTGTAATCGGCATAATTATTATATTTGGATCAATTGTCTGTGGCCTGTTTTAATTTCTATCTGTGAATGCATAATTAATTAAGTCTGGAATCATTACTTATCTTTTAATCTCTTGCTAGCAACGTGGATTGCTTTGATTTATGTGTCAAACTCATGATAAACAAACACCTTTTAATCACAATAACTCCTAAACAACACCCATCTGCATCCGAAACCAATTAAAACACTTTAACCACATTGAGCCGTAGAAAACTCTTTGATAGGGACTAGCCCCCTTGGCTTCGTTAGGAGTTAGCCTAAACGGAGGAGCTAGGAGTAGGTGACAGTACCTAGCTCTGTGCTGACCCCCAAGGTCACACCTCTCCCACTTTCCTAAGTGAGGAGACAGCTTTCAAAAAGTTTCTGTTGCTGGTGTGCAATCGGCGGACAATAGAGTCGTTGACAAAACATGCCCTCATGCTCAAAAATAAAATTTACGAGATGCAGCTCCAGATAGTAGAAGAGATGTTGAAGGTCCGTAAAGTGGAAGCTAGGTTGGAAGAGATTTCAGGTATAGCTTCCCGTTTTAAAGACAAGACCGAGGATATCCTGGAAATCCTTCAAGGGCATTTGACTTGGTTAGAAACAACCAAGAACCTCCAGCAAATGCACCAATCAAATACTCTAAGAGAGTGAAGCTGGAATATGAGCTGATAGAATTTGGGAATAAAGCTGCTGAAGAACTGATAAGGGCAACCCAGAGAACTAAAGGCGTTTGCACAGAGTTCTGTAGAAAGGTGCTTAAAACTTACAACCGCTGCCAAACATCTGCAAAGAAGAGGTTAGATGAATTACCAGAGCATGAAGAGTACTTGCAACAATTGCAGGCCAGATGGCAGGAGGATGAACTGGGCATTCAACTGATCAAAAGTTTAGATGAGAGAGTGCTTAAGAATGTAATAGCCTAGGCAACAGTAAGCAACCATCTATTGGAAGATCAACTCCGATTGATTCCAGCCAGGATGGCTAATCTAAAAGCTCAAGTTGCAAAGCATGAGGTGACTATTAGATTTCTAGAACCATCAGAATTTGAGACAATAGTGGCAGATGCCAATACATGGAAGCAGTTCATTAATGAGGTGGTTGGGCCCACTTAGAATGTTCGTTTTATTGACACATATTTTGTAATAGTTATATTTTGCCTAAATTAGCGAACTCACTAGGAGACAAAGTCATTTTTGTAACTGATTTGTAAAGGAAACCCAAAAGGGCAAAAAGACCAAAATACATTAGAAATTGTATAAGTATAGATCAAGTCGATGGGAGAGGGGACTTTTCCCAACTATCTTTTTGTGAAGTTTATTGTAAAAAGAACTACTTCCTTTTATAATAAAGAAGCCATATGTTTTGCTGGAGAAGGAGCTGTGAAGTCTCAAATGCATGTTGTAGATTGGTTGAATGTCGAATTATTTTTGTTTCAGCTTATTCTACGAACTGTGAGATTGTTCTGACTTATGAATTACTTCCATGTTATGAATGATTTCCTGTTATTTTTATGAAACTTATGTTGTATATTGAGTAATGAATGTTTTAACTAACAATGAGCTATCTCTTTGTTTATCTTTCTACGTACATTCATGTATTCTAAATTATGAACAGCTATCTGTAATATTCTTTATGCATGTTTTACAGTACATTACTCATCATTAAATAGAATCTTGCTCCTTAGGGATAGGTTAGATAGAATTAGCTAGCTTAGCATAGTTGTTATTTGTTTATGATTTAGAAGCTAAAGGGATAATAAGACGAGAGGTAAGAACCTGCGCATCACATTGTGAACTCTTTGTTGTCTCTATTAGTTGCACTTAGAATAGGCACTTGCATATCATATAAAAAATAAAACAAAAAATATACTTAAACGGTGGACCGGGCTGCAACTAGTAAAACAAGCTTAAACCGTTACTTGACCTATGGTAGCCGGACCGTAAACCGGACGGATTCCCCATACCAAACAATAACGAGCTAATTGGAAACATTTATTGGGGATCATCCCTACTGTTGTTACCTGGGATTTTCTAGGCCTCAACAAGGACTCTAGGAAGTAAGACTGAGGGTTGAGGGGTGTAGCGAGGGTTAGGGAATGTAGTAACAGGCTGTTGTAGGGCAGCGAGGTAGGGAAAGAGGGCCAGTGAACCTAAAAGGGAGACCAGCAAAGGTTAGGGAGGAAGTTGGGAAGGATAGCGAGGGTTAGATGGAGGAGTTTAGGAGCAAGTGTGAAGGTAGCAGCAGACCTCTAGGGTTGCAATGGTAGAGTAAAGGTAATCTAACCCTAACCTAAAAGCTAACCTAAGGACTAACCAAAACTAACCATAAAACACTCTAAGAACTAACCCTAGGCTAAGTTTGTGAAAGAAAGTGTTGTAAAAACCCAAGGGAAACCCTAGCAAAAAGCCCTACCATAACTTAAGGCATCTAGGGAGGATGGCTAACCTAGAGAGGAAGAGTTCCTAGGTAAAGCAACTAACCTAGAAAAACTAAGGAGAAACCCTAGGGTACCCATACAAGGAGACGTGCCTCAGTTTGCTAAGGTGACAAGAATGAAAGGTAATGGCCTATCCTAGGAAAAAGTGCAGCACTAGGGCTACCACTAAGACTTGAACATGCACATCCACCAACATTCAAACAAAAAGATGAGAAGCCTGACCTTTTTGTGCTTGTGCTCATCCAACTAAACAAAACATCATGAAGCAAAGAACTTAACCAAAGAATTACCAAAAAAAGCTTGCATTAACCTAGAAAAAATTTCTCAAGAGGAGTGCATCCATCCAGAGAGTCCTAACAGGGGTAAAACAAGTGCATAGTGTATTATCCCATAAGTTTTGTCTTTAAAAAAAGGTGAGGAGATTTATTTATATGATCTCACACTCATTTTTTACAAAATATCCAGGCCTACATGCCTTAAAATATGTCAACTTGAAATTATAAAATGTCAACTGAAAATTAAAAGAAAATAATAATAAAATATAGCCTAAGGTAGGCTTTCTGCAGTATTTGTACCCCTAGGTGCCAAAACACGCTCAAATAAGGGAATCACTCCAAACAAAAGGCTGGAGTTAACTGGAGGGAGGGCATTATACCCCATCTAACCCCTAGAATGTTGTAAAATCCCTCAACACCCTCAAAGCATCAAAAAGGCTTGGCGTGGAGGATGTCCTCCTCTGAGGAGATAGGGCTAGGGAGAGCAAGCGCCAACAATCTGAGAGGCCAGGAGGGTGTTATAAGTGGCTGTGAATGGAGACAAGTGTCCCACTACTGAAGTAGATGCCACCAAAGCACGTAAACATGGTATGGAGCCATGTGACCCAATGCCCAACCCTTAGGGACCCCGAACACCAACCCCGAGGTTAAAAACCCCAATAAAGGGCAGTCAACAGTGCCATTAAACCATAATACCCCTAAAGGATGGCCAAAGGGCCCAACCATAACCTCCATTGCTCGATAACACCCCTCTTGGTCGAAAAAATTGGCCCTCTCTCCCTGGGGTACACCTGAAGGTGCGTTGGGTACAGGTGTAGCGAAACACTGCTACTTAGTTCCACCCTTGGAACCCTTCTTGAATTTTTTCTTCTTACCCTTCTGTAATATTCCAAATATTGATATTCTCTAACGTTCTATGATAGTGCGGACTCGCACACTCAATCTCATACAAATTTTCAAAATACCTGTGCATGCAAACTCACCATGCAAAAATGCCCTAAAATATAGTTGAATTAGGGTTAGGGTTTTGCAGAGAGAAATTAACACTTACCACTGATATTCTGGCTGATAATGACTCCTAAGATAGCTGCATGCATAAGGATCCGGATAGGTGGTCTAATAATGCTCTTTTCCTCCAGTGTTACTGCCCCGCAGTACTGTAAAAACCCTCCACACTGAAGGTGACGTTTTTGTAGGAGGAAAGGTTCGTTCGGGCTGAAACTTTTTGAGCTTGTCCGTCTGCTGATGCCGAAGAGATGGCCTGGCACATGCGGAGGTTTGGCTACCTCTAAGTGCCCTAGCGAATTGATTAGCAGTTCTATTGCTCACACCCCCAACTGATCTGTTTGGCTGATAGCTGCTCCAAGTGAGCAAACTGATGGATGATAATCACTGCATACCGTAAGATAGGCCTGCTGAGGAAGAGGAAGTTGACATGCGGAGGAAAGACTGGGTTTTGTGGTCCCAACGAATCCTTCTGTGTTTTCCCTACTACTTTCGGCTGCAAAACGTGGATCTGCTAATAACCCTTCGGAATGTGCAAGATCTTCGAACACTGTCGTATATGATGGATGCAATGGATAAACCTGGATGATCTATCCCAATAAGAGACTAGGGCAGATATCTCACTACCGAACCCTCACTAGCTGAAGAAACCGTCTCCAACCCCAACTGTCGCGGCTGCATACTGTGCTGCTGCTCGAAACTCCAAAATCAATCAACAATAACAATAGATATTCTCTTTGGTCCAATAACCCTTCTTAAATAGAATAACATGTACTTTTAGGGTTTGCATGTCACTTCTAGGGTTTACACTTCACTTTTGCATGCATGCAATTCTAATTTCATGTTGACTTTAACACTAAAATAAGGCATGCATGCTCCGCATGCTTTATGATATGAACTCGTATAGCCTTCTTACTACATTGATGACTTAATAATACTGAATTAATGTACCTTTCTGCTCCTAGTGCTATTAGTCCTCGGTTATTCCTTTTTTATAAAAGTTGAACATTACAGTCCTCCCTCGCCAAAGATTGCTTGTCCTCAAGCAATGCCAACGCAAATCCACAATCAATCAACTGAACCAACTAAATCCGGGGATGATCCCAGGGTCCCAAATTATCCTAGGAGATTTGTAGCACCCTCTGCTCAAAACACTGCACTGTACGGTTCCGTCACCAAAGACCTCCTGAAAGCATCCTCTAGCAATCACTAAACTGTCAATCACTGTAATCCCCGAGTCCCAAATCAATCTGAGAATTGCAGAGGTCAAAATGCATCCACCGCTACCCTACGTAGTGTCGACACAAGGAGCATCATGTAGACTCCCAAGTAACGTCATCAGTAAACATTGTATCCATCCCTCATAAGGTCTTCCACCTGGATCCCAATGCAAACTTGTGCATATTTCATCCCAAATATCTGAAGGCTCTTGTGGGACTATACCCTTGGCTAGGAATGTCTTTCCAAGAATCGCCCACTCAATAGGACACCAACTCTTAATCTCTCTCCAATCCAACCCCCAAAAAGTAGCTTGTCCATAAGCACCATCACAAGTAATAATCCTACCAAGCTGACATTCTGCCCTTTTGATTTCAACCGGAATGCTCATATACTGTTGGTCAATTTCTCGATCCTGGCCAACCTATAAAAACCACTCGCCATTATGCAAATGTGGACTCAAGCTACTGCAAGCCCTGTTTATGTACTCCTTAAGAGGATTGCTTTGAAATGCAATAGTATGTTTCTCCTGCTACCCCATCAAGGAATCTAACTGTTGTTCAATACTAGAAATCCTGACCACTGACTCGATACATACAACTCGAAGAACTGTAAGCTCAACATCTCTTTGTACTATGGTGTCTCGGAGTATCTTGGTCCTTTCTTTCATCGCTAGAATGCTTTCTTTAACACGTTCAATCTTCTTTCTGTGACTATCATCTGGAAGCTCTATCTCATGCATGTATAAACTCTCCCTAACCTCCATGTGTGACTGCTCACTGTCTCGACTGTTGTGCTCATTGCCTTGCACCTCATGTATTTCGCCTTTCATAACTGTCTGGACTCCTGCTGTAGGTGATGAAGAGTGTACCAACTCCAACTCATCACACGGCTTGTCCACAATCTAACTAGCGAATGTGCTTGTGTCGCTAGACGCACAGGATGGCTCTAATGCAATCTCCTCATGCACATCCTCATCATGTATTGTTAACTCCAAATGAAGCTCACCAACAACATGTACTTCATGCTCATCTTTCTTCCCTCCCCCAACTATGCCTTTAAGGAGATCCTCATCCAAATCCTTGGGCTGGCTCCTGAACTTGATGGTGTAATAATTTTGAAAGGACAATACTGCACATACCTCATCACCGAAGGCTAGATACTCCTGATATAGAGGCAAGTGTTGAAGTACTGCTAACCTCTTCCAATTTCCAGTCAAGATCCTTCTCATTGTCTTCATGTTCTCACAAGCTAGCAAAGAAAAACCTTTGTTTTGACATGCACTTCACCAACATCACTGACATGCATTTGCATGTACACTCATGTATCACATGCACTTTTATTCAATTGCTATGTGCCCACAGCTGGCAAGGATCATGCTTTGATACCACTGTAATATCCCAAATAATGATATTCTCTAATGTTATATGATAGTGCGGACTTGCACACTCAATCTCATACAAATTTGCAAAATAACTGTGCATGCAAACTCGCCATGCAAAAATGCCCTAAAATATAGTTGAATTAGGGTTAGGGTTTTGTAGAGAGAAATTAACACTTACCATTGATATTCTGGCTGATAATGACTTTAGAGATAGTTGTATGCATAAGGATCTGGATGGGAGGTCTAATAATGCTCTTTTCCTCTGGTGTTACTGCCCAGCAGTACTGTAAAAACCCTCCAGACTGAAGGTGACGTTTTTGTAGGAAAGGTTCGTTCGAGCTGAAACTTTATGAGCTTGTCTGTCTGCTGATGCCGGAGAGATGGCTTGGCACATGCGGAGGTTTAGCTGCCTCTAAGTGCCCTAGTGAATTGATTAGCAATTCTGCTACTCACGCCCCCAACTGATCTGTTTGGCTGATAGCTGCTCCAGGTGAGCAAACTGATGGATGATAATCACTGCATACCGTAGGATAGCTCTGCTGAGGAAGAGGAAGCTAACATGCGGAGGAAAGACTGGGTTTTGTGGTCCCAACAAATCCTTCTGTGTTTTCCCTGCTACTTCTGGCTGCAAAACGTGGATCTGCTATAACCCTTCGGAATGTGAAGGATCTCCAAACACTGTAGTATATGATTGATGCAATGGATAAACCTGGATGATCTATCCCAATAAGAGACTAGGGCAGATATCTCACTACCGAACCCTCGCTAGCTAAAGAAACCGTCTCCAACCCCAACTGCCGCGGCTGCACGCTATGCTACTGCTCGAAACTCCAAAATCAATCAACAATAACAATAGATATTCTCTTTGGTCCAATAACCCTTATTAAATAGAATAGCATGTACTTTTGGGGTTTGCATGTCACTTTTAAGGTTTACACTTCACTTTTGCATGCATGCAATTCTAATTTCATGTTGACTTTAACACTAAAATAAGTCATGCATGCTCCGCATGCTTTATGATATGAACTCTTATGGCCTTCTTACTACACTGATGACTTAATAATACTGAATTGATGTACCTTTTTGCTCCTAGTGCTATTAGTCCTCAGTTATTCCCTTTTTATAAAAACGGAACATTACACCTTCGCTGCAAATGCCATATTCTCTTCATCCTCCTTGTTGTGAGATGTACTTCCTTATACATATCCCCTGCAAGTCTCCTCCGATATGAAATCATCCTAAAGGCGATCCCATGTAAGCATGTGCTCATGAGCAACAACAGACTCAACAAAAACAAACCATGGCTTTGTCACTCCATTCAGTGCATGCGAACCAACTTTGCATCCAATACCCTCTATCCCACTGCTCCAAGCTCATCTCGAACCTATGTAATCTTGCTAAGGTAAGAGACCATGTTCTTCCCCTTGTTCATCATAATGCTCTTCAATTTCTCCCATAACACCATTTTCCGATTTTCATTGGAACTTTGGTAAAGGTTTGTCAAAGTAGTCTAAATCTTATGACCACAGTTTTTCCCAGAAATATGTGGTATGATATGGTCTTTAATGGCATCAAATATGAGTCTTTTTGCTTTTATGTTTGTTTATCAAATGCAGCCTTATCAGTTGCAACTATAGGAACTGTGACAGGATGAGCAGTAGTATTGTTCACTATTTTCCATAGTTCATTCTCCTGCAATATCAATACAACTCTAGCCTTCCACGGGCCAAAATTAACTGCCGCATCCAACCTGTCTTCTAGCCTAAGTCTAGTAACCATCACAGCAAATCAGTGCAAGAACCTATTTCTTCTCAAAACCTTGTGTTCCCTTATTTCTGCAAGTCTGAAATTTATTTCTAAGTTTAATTTTCAGCCTTCAACACTGCACTGATACCATGAAGATATTTTTGTAACCCCAACCAAGTTTTAGTTTCAGTTCACTGCATATGGTTTTATGCCCAAACCCCAGTATGCATGTTCATAAAAATTAAAAAATTTTAACTTAAAAACATGAAACACGTGAGATAATCTTAACTTTTGCAAACTCGGAAATTTATGGCAGCCCTACTTTCCTACTCAAAAAATATTTCAGCCAACACACATGAAATTTTAAGACTCATTATTTTGACTAAAATGGCTCGGGAAAAACCCCGAAAGGAAAACGTGTTTTCAGACAGATTTTTATTTTCAGGCAAATTTTACAAATTTAAAACAACAATACTTATCTCAGCATTTCATCCTCGAAATGTGTGCCAAACACTCACTGTACGGATTGCAGAAATTTCCAGAAATATTGCCTCAAAATATGTGCCCACTGATAGTTGGACAGCCCACACATGTGGCCTCGGTTTCTGTGCAAATCAGTGATTTGTTGTCTCTAAATTCATGGAGTACTATCTATTGTACTTTCCTTGAAATGTGTGCTCACTTGCCTCGATTTTTGTGCTATTGTATGGATCCATACTGTACAAACTGCTCCTCGATTTCTGTGCAATAAATGCAGTTGTACAGCTTCCTTGGAATTTGTGCCAACTGTTGGTTTACTTCTCTTGAAAATCGTGCCCTTCTCCGATCTTCCTCCTCCTTGGGATTTGTGTAAGGGTTTCTCTCTCTCACTTCTCTCTTGCCCTTCTCCTGTCCAAATATTCTCTCTTTGGAATGTGAACAATGAATTAGGTTGAGCCTCTCCCTAGTCTTTTTGTTTGAGCAACCACCATATCAAATCCAATGGCCAAGACTAAAAGAAACTTAGATGAGATCTAGGGCCAAGATCAAAACTCACTTTTCTCATTAAAAAGCATTTAATGACTTTAAATATTTAATGTGAGACATTAATTGCACACCCACCTTTTTAATCTCATTAAAGTCGCCAATAAACTTTTATAACTCAACTTCATTTTATAAAGTGACTTGATAAACATAAAGTCAATCTCACTTTATAAAAATGCTAGGGACCACAATTAAAGTGTCCTTGTCCACCCCAAGGAACAAATGAATGGACAAACACTTCCTTGGTAAAATTTCAACAGCACTCAGTGAATGTCCAACAATCATGGAATGCTTCATCTGGTCCTCAATATCATTGTTGGTGATAGATGATGCTCTCTTTATACAACCACTAGCAAAGAGAAAACTCTCTCAAATCTCACAACATACTCATTGATCTCTGATGTTTCTTCTTCTTCTTGTTTGGACACTGCCAAGCATAGTGCCCAAACTTCTAACAAGCAAAGCATTTCACTTCGCTCACGTCCTTCTTCTGCTCACTTATCTGTTATTTGGTCCCACCCTTAAGACCCCTCTTAGACTTCTTCTTATTTCCCTTCACTGCTAAAGCCACATTCTCCTCTTCATATTTGCTGTGAGATGTACTCCTCTGTACATACTAACTATGGGTTTCCTCCTGTATGAAATCATCCTGTTGCCGCATAATTCACACTTTAAGACGCAGGAAAGTCACAACCTGCTATGTGTGTCCTTGGGGGCAAGCGAGAGCTGGGGACCACTATCACCACAGTCCACAACTCCTCCGTTTAGGCAAGATCCCAACAGAGCCAAGGGGGGTAGTCCCTACAGGAAAGCTAAGTTCCAGATTTATTAATTAATTACAAATTAATTAAAGGAATCTTTTATTAAGATTTGTGAGGCTAAGCCTTTGTATTATCTAAGGAATGACAAGCAGCATGCAAATGCAAAGACTTCCTTTTAATGACAAGCAGACCTTGAGATAAATAATGACCAGTGCCTATTACAAATGGAGTCTAAAATTATAACTTTACAGATTTACAACTGAAATTGAAATGTAAGTTAATTAAACCACAGTTTAAGTGTTATCCCAATTAAACAAGGTTACAATATGACAAATGAATACTTATGAACAATATAAACAATCATAAATGAGCAGTTAACCAATATTATCAGTATCCACAGTTGTAACAGATTGAATAATGGAACAATTGTCAAGCTATTACCCCAAAAAAAATGTGTTACACAAGATCTCAGATTACTAAACCATGAATTAAAGATGCCACCACAAGAATTTGCGAAACTTAAATGAAATGCTTGTAACTGAAAGTGAAGAGCTTGCAAAAATAAAAGTACTTGCAGTGAAAACCTTGAACAGCAAGGTGATAGCAATGACCTGTGTTTGTAAGATGTTTTGCAATGTCTCTTGGTTTATTTTAGTAAATTTTATTAAAGTTTTTCTTCTTGAAGTTTAGTTTTAAAACCGGTGGTATGTCTACCCCGATCTAGTACTTCTCCAGTCAAAGAGGGAATGCTGTTGCGCTCAACAAAGTGGGAGCAAAGCCCACCCGTAGCTCACAGGTCAAACCCCAATGACCTGGTGCTCAACAAGGAGGACGTCAAAGCGCCTAGAGACCCCCCACGATCTACTACCCCAAGTCGCCTTCGAGATCACTGTTTTTAGTTAACAGGAAAAATGGCTAGATGGATGCCTATTAAACTAGGACTTCTCTATCCCCTATCATATCTCGTGAGTACCCCGAAGGGTGATAACCGAGTAGAGGAGCAGGAACTAGAGAAGCTTTTGTTGGTAAATTTTAGGGGTTAATTTTAAGTCTTGGTGGTTAATATGCAAGGTAAATTTTAAGCTGTCAACAAGATCAACCAAGCGGTATCCGTTATGGGAGGTGCTGGTACTTGATCTTGGACTGAAAATTAAAAAAAATGTGTGATTGTAACAGAAAAAGGAAAAGTTGTCTTAATTACCTAAGCCCCCACTTCTCCTGCTTTTCATATCCAACTTGAAGTCCGTAAAGGGAGATGACAAGTGGATAGAGGATACACAGGATAGATGGGTTGTATGGTTACTTTTTAACAGAAAATAAAATCACTGAAACTTGAAAGAAATTCTAACTAGCTAAAGCAATGCTCAACCGCACAGCAATCTTTGTGACAGAGATGGTGGTCTGTCACAAAGATAGGTGGGTAAACAGGAAAAATAAAACAGATTATACTAACCTCACAACAATCTCTGTTACAGAGATGGTGATCTGTAACAGAGATAGGTGGGTGAACAGAAAGTAAAACTAGAAAGGAAATACAACTAAATAAAACAGTAAACTAACCTCACAACAATCTCTGTGACAGAGATGGTAGTCTGTCACAAAGATAGGTGGGTAAATGGAAATAAAACTAGTGATCTACTTTACTTCCTAATCTATTTACATATATGTTACAAGTGCTTATAAATTTTGCAGAATACCCCAAGAGAACTTCTCAATGGGGTTTACGAATATTAGAAAAAAGAAGGAGAGTTGAGGGTTTGAACCCCTTTTGGAACCGGTTGAAGGTTGAGGTATTTCTAGGCCTATTTGGGCAACACCTCCCCTTCACCTGTGTAAAACCTGTCACAAACCAGCAAGCTTTACTTGCTGGAAATTACAGATAACTCAAAGAATTTGTTAGAAACAGTTAGTCTAAAAAAATTACTAATTTACAGTAAAAAATCTAAGCAAAAATATGACAGAAATATGAAGTTTAGAGGGCTGAAAACTGAATTTCCAGCCACCTAAATGATGCTAAAACGGTAGATTTAAAGCATTTAACTAATATATTAAGGGTTGGGGCCTTAAAACCAAGGTTTTTATCACTATACAGTGATAAAAACTGAGTCTTAAAACCCTCTTAAGCAAAAGTGCGAAAATGAAAAAACAGAAATTCAACCAATAGGAAAAGGCTCCTTTGTTCTAGTTCCCTGCAAACAAACTTATGAGATCTGCAAAATGTAAGCCAAGAGGTGAGCATATAAATAAATCCTACAAAATACTTTGTAGGATCTTACTAATCTACTCACAAATGCAGATAGAAATACTTCTACCTACAAGTCTCTCCACAAAATACTTTGTGGAGAGCTATCTAAGCTAATACAAATGCAAAATCAAATAAAAATGAAGCAAGTTACCTTACACAAGAAGCATGAAATGTAGACACCAAGACTTCCTCCAAAGATTACTTGATTAAATGGCCCAACTAGGGCAAGAAGATTACAATAGCAAAAGAGCTTGAGAGAAGAGTGGAGAAATATTCTGGCAGCATAACAATAGCATGAGAGATCATGTCAAATGAGGGAGTGAGACCCTCATTATATAGTGGAGGAAGACCCCAACCCCTTGAAGATCAATGGCTGAGATTAGATCTAGATATAGGGTTTAATCTCCACCACTAGATCTAGGTATTTGACTTTGCATTCTTCTCAATCAATCTCCACCCTTAGATTATTTTCAATCAATGGCTAGGGTGCTTGATCCATGTCTTAAGCATTTCCACCCTTAGATCTAGGTATTTGACCAAAGATCCACCCTTAGATCTTTTGATGAGTAAAAACGTGGGCCCAAGGTAGGCGCCCCTCCAAATTTGGCTTTGACTCCTCTAAATTGGCGCCCCTCTCCAAAGATAGCGCCCTTCCACATGTAGTAGCGCCCTCTCTATCAAGCTAGCGCTCCCTTATCATGTTAGCGCCCCACCAAACAATGTGACGCCTCTCCAAATTTGGCTAGCGCCCTTCCTTTACATTGACGCCCACTATATTTAGTGCTTCCTCTAATTTAGCGTGGGCCCTTTTAATGTAGACGCCCTCCACTATGTGCTAGTGCCCTCTACTATTTTTGGTGGAGTCTTCATATGGTAGCGCCTCCTCTAAAATGGGGTTTTAAACTTGGACGCCCCCTATATTAAGGGTTTTGGCCACCTCTAGAAATGGCTTTGACTTTTAGCCATTTGCATCCAATTAAAATTTTTAACCTTAGACTTAGGATAAAAATAAAATTCACCTTAGATTTAATTTTTCAACTTAATTTTAAATTTTTTCAAATTTGACTTAGGAAAAAATTTAAAAAAAACTTGAAAAAATTATATCTTGGCCATGGGGGGGTGGAAAAATTTGGAATAAAATTCTCCTAGGCTTAACAACCCCCAAACAAAATTACCATGGCATTATTTGATTTTTTACTTCAAAATCAAATAATATGACTTTTTGACTTACGGAAATTAATTAATTCCCTAGGAAAGATAAACCCCTCCTGACCAAAATTGGTCTATCTCTTCAACCGCTTATCAAAAGGACATGGGACTCGAAGCAGTGGCTTAGGGGGTTTCATAGCAATTTACTTTGCATTCATAGCCCCTATTACAAAATGCCAGTGCTTGAGCAATTACATTATTACATCAAAACTGAGTTAATTGACCACCAAGGGGTGAAATTAATTAACTCGGAAAAATAAAATAAAAATACAACAACACAACGAAACTCCACAAGACTCAATACAAATGTCTAGCATGGTCACGAATAACACTTTGAACCCTTATCCACCTCATGGACTTGACTGGTAGAACGTCCGTCACCACTTTGGAGGATTTTGAGTGAAAAACCAAACCGATTAAACTCGTTTACACAACAAGATCAATTGGAAAGGGAAAAAACACTCGATGAGGGGACTTCCCTAACAACCAGTTCCATGGTGTGGCATCCATATCATATGACCCATACTAGCACATATAATTACATTAATTTTCCCACGCAGGGGAGCGGACATTTCGTTTCACAAAGGGGCAATTGCCCTGCAGAAGTGAAAAATCCTTAGATTTTTCCAAGGTACAATTTGTACAACTATGTACATCTTCATATACATGGAGTTGCCACCTAATCGAAATAGGTGGGCAACACATCCCAAAGACGGGCATATGCTCACGAGCAACCACTGACTCCACAAATATAGCCCATGGCTTTGTCACACCATTTAGAGTTGTGTGAACCAACTCAACATCCAATACTCTTTCCTCCACCGCTCCAAGCTCATCTCAAACCTGTGTAATCCTAGTAAGGTAAGAAACCATGTTCCCCCCCTTTGTTCATCCAAATACTCTTCAGTTTCTCCCTTAACACCATTTTTCAATTTTCATTGGAACTCTAGTCTAAGTTGGTCAAAGCTATCCACATCTTATGAGCATAGTATTTCCGATATATATGTGGTATAACATGGTCTTTTTATGGCATCAAGTATGATTATTTTTGCTTTAATGTCCTGCTTGTCAAATACGGCCTTATCAGCTACAACTGTAGGAACTGTGACTGGATTGGCAGAGGTACTGTTCACTATGTCCCATAGTTCATTCTCCTGTAGTATCAACACTATTCTAGCCTTCCATGGGATAAAATTAACTACTCCATCCAACCTGTCTTTGTTGAGGCCTGGAAATTCACAGGCAACAATAGCAAGGGGTTCTCCCCAGTCAACGTTCCCAACTAGCCCGTGACTGTTTGGTGTAGGGAATCCGTCCGATTTGCGGTCCGGCTACCGTAGGTCAAGTAACAAAAACAAAGGTTTTACCGGTTGTGGCCCAGTCCACTGTGTATTTTTGTATTTTGACTTAATGTATGAGATGCAAGTGCCTAATTAACCATGCAAGGTGATAAAGGATGCAAGGAGCATTCACAACGTGATGCGCAGGTTCTTACCTCTCATCTTAGGACTCACAAGCATCAAAATCACATAAGCAGCAAGAAAGTAAAACTAACTACCTTTCTATCTATCTATCTATCTATCCCCGGGGAGCCAAATTGTAACTTATTTATAAGTAATGCGTAATGTGCATGAATTATAAAGAGAAATTACAGATAGCTGGTATTCCTTCCTACAACACATGAACGATTAAAGATATTTCAACAATCAGATAGCCAATTGTTCTATGAACAGCATACATTGCTCATGGTGGTAATTCCACAGAATAAACCAGAAATCATTTAAACAAGAACATAGGCTCTAAGAGTTAGAACGATCTCACGGTTAATGGACAAAAAGCTGGAAAAACAAAATAGTTCATCTTTCCGCCATCCACAGCATAACATTTGAAAGTCCCACCAATCTTTCTCCAACAGGCAAACAATAATCCTTTATTGCAAAAAAAAATAGTTCTTCTTACAATATCGTTTTTTTTTTGTCTAACTGAGAAAAAGCCCCTTGTTCTTCTAAGTCTTCTATATTTATACAAAAAGGGTGAGACTGTTGGGCTACCCACAAATAACCTTTGGGCTTCCCAACTTTTCGCCTTCCAAACTTTCACTTTCCTCTAATGTTTACAAAATTGTTACATACAAAAGTGAATGATAATTCACGAAGAGGGTCCCACTTGGGTATCCAGAAATTTCTTCCACACCAAAGCCTCAGAGGCGATTCCCTCAAACGCACAAGGTTCCAAAAACTGGATGTTTATCTCAAACTTCGCTGCCTAATTCTTTATGGCCTCAATCCTGGCTGCACTTAATCGAAGCTGTTCCTCCAGAAGCTGTACACTGATGGTGGAATGATCTACTTCACTCCTTAAGATCTGGTCATCCAGGGCTTTAATATGCTGTACTCTGGCTTCCTCCTCTTGATATCTCTTCTGCAACATCTCCACAAATGAGATGTGGTCCGGGAAAACATCAAGCCTCTGCTCGGCCTCTATTTGGCACCGGTTGTAGGTAATAAGGAGCCTTCTGAAAAACTCTGTGCATGCTCATTTCGTCTTTTTAACGGCTTTTTCGAAATCCTTTGCGGTATTTATAGCAAACTTCAATAAGTCATAATCCCGCCTGAGGGCCTGTTGATCCTTGGATGGCAGCTCTGTTGGAGTTTCCTCAATATTTTCCAGCCTTGTCATTCTTGCTGTCAGGACCTCCAGGACATCCTGAGATCTATCAACGAAATAAGAGGAAGTCTCCAGAATTTCCTCTAATCGACTATCTACCTGCAGAACTTTGCATCTCTCCCCTTCTATGGCAGTCTGCAACTGCAGCATCTTGGTCTTTTGCGCCAGCACATGCTCCTTAAAAGGCTGGAGGTTAACTTGCTGCTCTTTTGCTTCCTCCAGAGCAGTTGTTAGAGAAGAAATTTGCTCTCGCAGTTTCACGTCTTGTTCTTGAGCTTGTTGCTCATTTGCTTCTAAGGAGGTCTTTTGCTGCTCTAAGTCTCCTATCTTTTCCAGCAACTGCTCTTTCTCCACCCTTATCTCTTGGTACTATTGCTGCACCCTTCCCAGACACTCTTGTGTAGTTTCCCTAGCTTGTCTCTCTGCTTGGAGGAGTTGCAGTTCATCTTGTGAAGACCTCATCTCCCTTTTCATGTCCTCATATTTCCTCTTTAGCCTATTGCTTTCCTCTCTCTCCTTTCTCAATGTGTCTTTCAGTTGAGCAGAGGACTTCTTGGATTGCTCCAAGTCTGTCATAATCTTGTCCACATTATCTTCCAAGGCGTGAATCAGTGCAGCTCCGACTCTAATGGTGAATCTTGGATCTCGGTCTGTTCCAAACACAACATGCGTATCCGTTATCATTTTCCCGGGCAGACCTCCTGTTTCAACCTTCCTTTCCGTTCTCTTCACTATCCTCTTCGTCGCCTTGTCATAGAAAACAGTGTTAAAATCAGGTATTTCTTCCCCTTTCTTCTGTTCAAAGGGGACCAGCTTCAGTGTAGGGACCACAGACTGTCCAGGTGTGCTGGCAGCAGGTACTTCTGGGTCCTGTACCTGGGGGTTTTCCATGTCCTGGGTCTGTCCTCCCGCTATGTCAGAGGCTGACTGTTCTGTCTGTGTCGGCTTTAGCCTCTCTGCTTCTTGCTTCTTTAGCTCCTCATCAAGCTTCTTTTTCTTTTCTTCTTCTTCATTCCTTGCATCTTCCTCTGCTTTTCTAGCTGCCTCTTGCGTAGCTTTTCTTTTCTCTTCCTCTTCTGTGTGCAACCACCCTGCAGCTTCTTGTGCCAGCATTTGGGCTTCCTCATTTCGCCTCCTTGCTTCTTCATCAGCTTTGGCTTGTTCATCTGTTCCCTTCCCACCTTTTGTGATAATCTTCTTCTTGAACCTTCTCCTTAAGGCTATTAGATTCAACGCACTGTGGAAAACAGATTCTTCCCTATCCCAATGATGGGTGTATTCAAAATATACGTTGTTTTCTTTGCAATGCTCAGCTATTTTACCACGGGAGTCATTTCTATGGAAAGGCATCTCACCAAAATGAAACCTTTCCAACTCTTCTACGAACTCATCCACTTTCTTTACTCTGGTGAACCTGTAACTTCCTAACCTGAAGGGCAAAGGAGGATAGGCAGCCTTCTTATGCTCAAAGAGAAAGCTCCCTATGCCATCCAAAAAGACCTGCCTAACTGCCTCTTTGTGAATGATGTAGTCAGAGGCGTATTTGGGCAGCAGAGAGGGTGCTCTTGAACCTCCAAACATCCTGAAGTAGAGGCCATCTTCAGTCAAATAATAATCTGCATACTCCTCCATAACCTGCAATGCCTCTTCTAACATGCAGTCACACTCCTTCAGGAAAATGAGGGTATACAATGGCATGATGAACTGTTCACAAATCTCTCGGTAATGGCTGTGGTACTTGTGCGCCCACAGTGGCTTGTATGCAGCATAAACAGGCATCCTCTCCCTGTCCCAAATGCACCTGAGGCCGAGGAAAGCTTGGTTGCACAGTATACAATCGACAAGTATGGAACTCATGTAGAATTCAAACCTTTTATGGGACACTCCTCCTGTAAAGCTGAGGCCAGGCAGGCTGAAAGACTATTTGATACAATGTTGGCCCAGTTGAAAATGGTCCCCTGGGTTGCAACGTAAAAAATAATTGGTATCCATTCTAACTTGAAGAACCTGCCATGCGCTCTTCCAAAAATCCTGTTAAGCATCAAAGCTATGAACCTATATGGGGCCCTTAAGCTTCCTGTGTCATACTCTCCCGTTGCCCTGGTTCTGAAATGCTTTCCCGATAGCAGCATTCTTTTAAGGGTCTCTACAAGGTCCATTCTAATGTTATTCAACCAATCATCAGACAGAAATACTTGTGCTTCTGGCAAGTGGTAGGCCAGAGCTACATATCCAGGGCTATATGCAGCATAGCCCTGTTTGTTAACATTCTCCACAATCATAGTGGTTACATCTGCCCGGGGCAGAATCCAACCAATTACTTCAGAGCATGGGAAAAGCTCTGGTCTGGTGGCAATCTTCATCAGAGAATATCTCTCTATATTGGCATAAATGTCTTCTTCCAAGCCCATATCAGGCACCTCTCGACGCGTGATCAACCTGTATATCTCTCCCCACTGATACTCGAGTTCTACACCAGATATACACTTGGTGTCTTCGTAGATGTATTCGGTTTTGGTAATAACTTCCACTTCAGGATCTTCTTCGACCACAGGGGCCTTCTTCTTCTGTCGCTTTGACATCTTGAATTCGGAATCTTTCTATTATACATGCAATTACAATCATTAAGTCATCTCCGACTAAGTTGCAAACATTGGGATAACAAGGTGCAGTGTTTAACTCCATCTATGTTTAACATGATGGAAAATAGTTATACGCAGTAAATGTATGCAAGCCAACATCGTTGTTAAATACTAAAACAGTTCTATCAACAACTTTCAAGCGGGAAATGAATCTATATTAACATGAAGGAAACTCAGGCTATCTGCGGGCGCCATGATCATTGTGCTGCGCAGGAACCATAGGGGCGACTATGCAAGTTTCTCAACGGCGCGCCTCTACAAAATACCGCCTATGCAATCTAAGGTCGATATCAAATGCTGTGCGATGCTAGGCAGTCCCCAACCGGCTTCGGGTTCGAAACCGAGCTTGAAACAGCGTGGCTAAATACAACTGTAGTTCAAGGACGTAGGTAGCACGAAGGCACAAAAAGGGGCGGGGGGGGGGGGGGGGCAACCATTCCAAACACCACTGGAAGGCCATGAAAACCTTCTCCTCAAAAACATCATCATACTGGGCGGATTGGTGCAAACAGCGTAACGCCCGTCCGCACCAAAACCACAACTCTCTAAACGCAGGGTTGCATAACGAAAAACCGTGGAAAAAAACTATCCTGTGGGTCAAAACGCCCCCCTCAGACAGTAACGCCACAAAAGACCTCAAAATATAGGAGCGTAACTAACGGGCCAAGGGAAAACGACCGCAACCAAACAACCTAACCATGGGAAAAAAATCACCAAACACCCAAACGGAACGGGATAATGCAATAGAAGCCTACCTGGCACTGCTGCGTAATCGATGGGAAGAAAGGCGGTCAAGCTTCCACAGTTGAGCCACCTAGACGCGGGTACCGACAACGGGGGTCCGACCAAGCTCGAGCAGATGACAGCACGCGATAATGACAGCTTGCGACAGTCGGGAATAACAATAGAATAATAACACAAAACCCCCATATATATATATACAACCACGCGCGGCGGTGAAATAAAATCGAACGACAAAACTCTAAAGATCGGAGGTCGAAAGCATAACCCCTTCCGCAACGTCGGGTGGCCAAAACACTACTCTTTCCGTGGGGATAACCGGGAGAAAAAAATAATCACGCGTCGGAGCTCTTAAACATCGAAGCGATAGCGGAACGAGAGCCGCAACGACGAAGATATAAAGGATATCGCAGTCTGCGATGGGCAAAGTCCCCATCGGAGGAGAAACGACTAAACGGCCGAAAGGATAGTGACTTTTCCATCCGCAACGACGAAAGAATAAAGGCCATCACGCCCCGCTACTGTAATGTCTGAAACGGAAGAGAGAACGACTAAAGATCGGAAAGGTTAGTGCTTCTTTCATCCACCACGACGGAACCGTAAACTTTAAGGATCGGCGACAACAACAAAGCAGGGTCCAGAAAGTCAATACCATAATCGGGAGACTTTGCGATTTGTCGTCCTCAACGGCGGAGAAAGAAATAACAAATCATCCCGATGCAAACCAAAGAATCAGCCGATTGAAAGAAACGTATTGGAGAAAACGTCGAAGCCAAGACTTGTTATTTCGCCGTAACGGCGGGAGCTTCCAACCAAATAAACTTTCGATTTGAACATGCTGAAAATGCATTCAAAAGCAACGATAGAGTTTGGACAAACAGTGGATTGTTTCAAACGTTAGAGGAAGAATCAAAACCAGTGGTAGATCAATCCAAGCATTACAAAATCTTTCTGAAAAATCATTAGATCAAATCAAAGAAGAAAATCAAACTAATCCAAGCAAAGGAGGGTCCCGAAATTTTTTGGAATTTTGGGAAAATGCTGCAGCTGCAACAATTGGCGACTACCTGGTGAACCCCAGATTTCTTACTTAACTTCTTCCCAGTGCAAGACCGTCTAGTTGAAAAGTTGAAATCTTCTAAATGTTTGTATTCCTAAGTTGGCCAAACCATGCATTTAAATCATTAAGAAGCGATCCATTCTTTGGGAAACGGTAACATCAGAAATATTCGCAAGTCTGAATAACTCTTTTAAGGCCTAAGAAGTGAAATTTATTTTCCCCGTCCTTAGGTAGTTTCTAGCTTGGACACCACAGGATTGTAACATATGGTAAACAGTATTATCCATTTGTTCCTCATTCCCCTGCCATCTGCACTTTTGTGCCATTTGAACTTTAGTTCTTTTGAGTCCTCCATCTGCCTTTCTTTCTGAATTTTATTCAGGCTCCTCTATCCATAGTGTCATTTTGTGTGAGAGAAGAATTTGTTTTTCATCTCACAGACGAAGAGGAACTTTTGGCAATTTGAGATTCATGCTTTTGATACTTTGCTTTGATATGTATTGTTTCTTTAAGGAGTTTTGACTCTTGATAACTTTTAGCCTTTTTGAAATCATGGCATGGGATCATTTATATATGATATACTGTTTACCTTGCTTCCTTTCCGCGGGTCCTTTGCTGTCACTCCCTTGGACATTTAAGATGTGAAATGGATGGAGCCTCGAAATAGTATTCCATACTTCTTAATTCTGAGTTATTTACCAGGGGTTAAGGAGGACTTTAATGAATGCATGTACAGTTAGGAACACTGCTACTAGAAGACGTTCTATGTTTTAAAAGCAGAGTCTTTTGCTCAAGATTTCAGTTAATTAAGAACCCTGATGTTTCCATTGCAACCAAAAGTTTGCCTCTTTATTGAAATTAAAAGGAACTAGTAACAAAGCCGTAAACCAAAAGAAAACAAAATCAAAGCCATACACAAAAAGCAAAAACTAGTATCAAAGCACTAAAGAAAACAACATCAATTTATTTATGTACAAAGCAAAGAAAAGAAAATGGGTGCCTGCCCTACAAATTCTTCAATCCAACGAGTTAAAGGGCTAGGCTGTAATGTGGGCCAAAAACCTATCCGTGGTCTAAGTGTGCCATTTTCGAAATCGAAACCATGTCTACTAGTCTACAGTCATCTTTATCAGCCTGAAGAAGTTGAAGGAGCTCAGGCTGAGTGTCAATTTTAGAACTGGCCTTTCCTGAGGCATGATGTCTTAGTTGAAGCTCTGTTAGATAATTTCCCAGGACAGAATTGGCAGATTCATTCCCCTCTTCCAGCCCAGTGACATTGTGTTTCATGTAGGGCTCTCTTAATATCTTAATCAGGTTTGGGCTTCCCTTCTGAGGCAACCACAAGTGTGACCAATCTGAAGCAAAGTACCCATTCAGTCGTGCTGACCAGTCTCGATTCAAAATCAATCCATAGCCATCAGGTATGTCTGCTACTACAATATCAAGGTACTGACATATCTTTTTATTTGCAGCCAATCGAATCAAAACGTTCTCCATCTCCCCCATTACTTTGACACTAGTCTTGTCTAGTTGAGTGACGTCCCAATCAGTAGGTTTTGGCTGCCCATTAATTTTTTTGCAGACTTCTAGTGGCATAAGATTCACCGATGATCCAGAGTCTACCAGACAATTATGCACCTTGTGGTTCAAAATTTCCAGAGTCAAAAGGAAAGGTGGGGTTCTAGTTTTCCCTTCTCCAGTTGATTCGACCTTTTCCTCCACAGGTTGGTTTTCGATGGGTATCTCCTCTTTAACTTCCTTAATTTTTTCAGTATTTCTTTCATCAACACCTTCCACAGGTTTGACAGGCTCAATGATTGGTTCTGTTTCTTGTTTGAGAGTAGTGACTTTAGGTGTTTTATCTTCAACATTGGCATCTGCCTGTCTCTTGACATTCTTTTGCAATGTTTTGATCTTTGAAATTGTTAAATCCATGTCCTTTGTCGCTGTAGGTGTGCGTTCAGATTTAAGAGCACTCTCTTCGGTGCCAAACAGCGAGACAACATCCCCTAAAACATGGTATCTTCTTCTTGTTTTTCTATGGTCTTGCTTTCCTTTTCATCTTTACCACTGTCCTTAGTCACTTTGGAATCTAACAGCTAATTCATATCCAATGTCATTGAATTTAACCATTGAGGGCACTTCTTTTCAGAATGAGGTTGTTGGTGAAAAGTGCGGAAGTTATCCCCCCCTACCTCTATTATATTCATTGATGTTGAATTTGGTGGAGGGATTTTCCATTGGTTGTTATTCTCCCTTTTTTGGTAGTGGGGTTTATAAGTTTTCTGAGCTTCCCTCTCTTTTTCCAGATCTATTATTCAGTTGGAGAGTTTCTGAATCATTTTCAGCATTCCTTCAAACTCATGTGATTGTTCCTCTTTAGGTTTAGATAGCAATAAGGTTCTTCTCCCGATGGTTCTTTCCTCAGGTTGCTTGGGATAGTCTTCTATACTTTCATTTTCAGCCTCTACCTTTTCTGCTTCTTCATAGGTTTCTACCAATGTAGGTTTGGCTTTCATTTTGGCAAACATGGCTAGTTCAGGTCCTAGGGCTGAGGTATAATACTCAATCAAGACTTTGTCTGAGGGTCTATCGGCTTCAGCAAAGTTCTTTAAGTATGTTGAAAATCTTTGAGTAAAATGATGCACTTCCTCATCCTTCTCTTTCCTTAACAAACCAAGACCTTTCATTAGTGAGGCATGTGTCTTTTGGACTGTGTATCTACTTCTGAAAGTCCTTTCGAACGTGTCCCAATAGGGAATAGAGTTTGCAGGCAAACCGAAATACCAGGATGCTGCTGCTCCTTTAAGGGTATGTGGGAATAGTCTACAGACCACATCCTCGTGTTACCCGGCCCTTAAACCTTCCACTGCTAAATAGAAACCTTGCAAATGGTCATCTACAGCAGTCTTTTCATCGGGATCAAACTTAGGCAGAAGCTTTTCAAAAGCCTGAGGTAGGTTATGCAATGGAGGTGTGAGGTTCAAAGGTGATCTAGCTCTCCAAGCCGGTAGAGGGTTGGGCTGATTCACATTAATACCAGCCATGAGCAAGGTAAAGGAAAGGTAGAACAAAACTGGTAAGTACTCGAGTTAAGTCCAAAGCTTCCAAATATCTACTGGTGGGGTAATCTTGGGGAAATAAGTTTCCACAGCCAGCCATGCAGTGGCGGCCCTCCTTCTAGCGCCAGAAACTATTGAGGCCTGAAAATTCGCAGGCAACAACAGCAACGGATTCCCTACACCAAACAGTCACGGGCTAGTTGGGAACGTTGACTGGGGAGAATCCCTTGCTGTTGTTGCCTGCGAATTTCCAGGCCTCAACATTCTTCTAACCTAAGTCCGGTAGCCATCACTGCAAATCAACCCAAGAACCCGTTTCTTCACAAAACCCTATTTTCTCTTATTTCTCCAAGTCTGAAAATTCAATATGAATTTCAATTTTAGCCCTTCACATCAGCTCTGATACCATGAAAAAATTGTAACCCCACCCCGGTTTCAAGTTTCGTTTCACTTCATGTAGTTTAATGCCAAAACCCCAGCATGCATAATCATATTATAATTAAAAATTTTCACTTTTGCTTGAAACACATGGAATTCTTTCAACATAAACAACTCAGAAATTTAAATGGCAGCCAACTTTTTCACACTCGAAAAATTATAACAGCCAACACACATGAAATTTAGATTCATAATTTTGACCAAAAAGATCCAGGAAAAACCTCGAAGGGAAAACTTGTTTCGGAGAGAGATTTATATTTCTTCAGGCAAAATAGACAAAAATTACAGCAGTATTTATCTCAGCCAAACTCTTCTTGAAAAATCTGGATTGAATGACTTCCAGAAACATCCAGACTTTCACCTCGAACTCTAATGCCATTAAATGTTGTACATCTCGAAAACCGTGCCAATCTCTGTCTCGGTTTTAGTGCTATTGTACGATCAAGTACACTACGGCTACCCTCAATTTTTGTGCAAATGAATGCAGCTGAAAAGTGACTGTCCTTGTCTTGGGATTCATGCCACCTTCAAAATCTTGGAAACCGTGCCATCAATTCTCTATCTCTCTCAAGGTCGATTTCTCTCAATCCCTTTTCTCTCTTTTTCTCCACTCTCCAAAAATCTCTTTGTGAAAGTGAACAATGATACCTCTCAATGCCTTTCCCTAGCCTTTCTGTTTGAGCAACCACCACTTTGAAATCAATGGCCAAGATTAAAAACATAACTAGATGAGATCTAGGCCTCATGTTAAATCTCACTTTTCTCATTAAAAGCATTTAATTCACTTTTAAATAATAAATGAGACATTATTACACACCCACCTTTTTAATTCTCATAAAGCCACATTTAAAATATTTAATAACTCAAACTCACTTTTTAAAGTCACTTTATAAACATAAAGTCGTTCTCACTTTAAAAATAATAGGGACCACAACTTTTAAGTGTTCATGTCCACCCCAAGGCATTACAAGATGAACAAACCTTTGCTTGGTAATTTTTCAACAAGGAAGCATGTGTTATGTTTCCTTCATTGATGACTTTTCTCACAAGACTTTGATCTACTTCTTAAAGACCAAGGATGAAGTCTTTAGCAAGTTTCAAGAGTTCAAAGCTCTAGTTAAAAACCAGACAGGGAAGAAAATCAAAGACTTACTATTGAACAATGGGGGTGAATATACCTTCAAGGAAATTGAAGGTTTTTGTAATGAAGCAAGAATCAAGAGGAAACTAATTGCTCCATAAAACCCACAGCATAATGAGGTCGCAAAACAAAAGAATCGATGCATTATAGGGTTTGTTAAGGCCATGATACATAACCAAGACTTGTCAATGTTCCTTTCGATAGAAGCACGCAACATAGTAGTCTACATTCAAAACATGTGTCCTAGCAACGTCTTGGAGGACAATACACCAAAGGAGGCATTCAATGGTGTGAAGCCAGAGGTGAGTCATTTTTGCATATTTCGTTGTCCAATTTATATCCATATATTAGTCAAGAAGAGGACCAAGTTGGAACCCTCCAACAAGAAGGGTTTATTTGTAGGTTACAATGAGACTTCAAAGCCTCATAGGATCTATATTCCATAACAGAGGAAGACAGTGGTAAGCAAGGGTGTACAATTTGAGGAAAATTTGCATCCAAGAAATCTCATGAGCCTCTTCCAAGGATAGAGGATGAGAAGCAAGAAGCTCCAAAGGTTGAGCTAGGGTCATCAGTGACTTCTATTGTAAGACAACAGCCTTTAGGTGAGAAGCGGCAGTATACCCTTCCAGTTCTGTCAAGAGACCTCAATGGTTCACTGAGACATTGAGGGATGCTCAAGAATTTGTTGAGGTTCCTAGGAGCATGGTTATGGAGAGTAGACCTCTAAAGGAGTTTCCAAACTGCATGGCATTGATGAGTAGCATCATATGACATAAATTCAAAGCTAAGTTGCACAAAACATGGAAATGTGGACTACTTTCAAAAATAGGGACACGTGGAAACATGTCTCCCCCAAACAGGTACATCAAAGGAAACACATATATATATAGTTTTTTAATAAATAACACATTATCTTGCAATCGAATAAGAATGATATGTTAATTTGTAGGTAGGGTTAGAAACAAATTAGAGGTTGATTTCTCTTCATTTTCCATATATTAGAGTTTTTAAGGCTTCCTATGTGTCCAACACCCCTCATGGGCGCTTGGGGTTCCCAAGACGTTTTTGAGGTGTTTCCAAGATTCTGCGAGTTTTTAATACTGGTATGCAAGAAGTTTAGGAGTTTTGTACAACAAAGATTCAAAACCTTCCAGTTTTTAGAAGGCAATAGACCAACAAGTTTGGTTGGATGCCATGGTGGAGGAATACACTTCCAACTAGCTATACAAGATTAAGCATGCAATGGATGGTAGTGTCAACAAGTTCAAAGCGAGGTTTGTGGCGAGAGGGTTCACCCGAAAAGAGGGAGCAAACTATGACTTTTGCTCTAGTTGTTAGGTACAATTCCAGTAGAGCAATTATCTCTTTAGTTTCAATTATGGATAGAGGATACATCATATAGATATAAAGACATCTTTACTCAATGGGATGATTGAGGAAGAAGTGTACACAGAGAAGCTTCAAGGTTTTGAAGTAAGTGCAAGTGAATCCCAAGTTTGCACGTTGGAAAAGGCCTTGTGTTATAGCCCAAAATGGCACTTCTTCGTCCGTGACAACATTTACTTGTTTTGTCGCATGACGACAATTCCATGACAACACTTCATGAAAGTTATTGTCAGTCACCCAAAGGACACCTATAAATGGAAGGGTCGTATCTAGAGTTGTGGAATTTTGTTTGACCTCTTTTCTGTACCATTGCAAAGGTATTTGACTAAGTAACAACTTTCCAGAACACACCAACTCCTGAAAACTCTTGGAAATACCCTAAAAATGACTTTTGGACCCATACAGCAGTTGTCACACAGAAACCTGCGTATTTCAACTTTGAATACGTCAGTTGTCAGTGGGAAACCCACGTATAACTCCTATAGTGGTCAAAAAAGATAAAATTCTCGAGATTTGGGTGGTTTGGGTGGTTTTGAATTGCCTCTTCGGTTGTAACTGATCCATCCTCGACCCTGACTCTTCAAATTATTATACAAGAGAGGGAGAGGGCTCCATGAAAGGGGACTTAGCCTTTGATATTATTATGCTGGTGAAATTGGGACTCTCATCCCCCCTACGTTTGCCCTAGTTGTCATCTCCCTTTGCTTCAGAGCATGGAAGCTGAGATTCTTGGAGGAGAGAAGCAGGAGATTCGGATCGAAGGTTTCATGAGGTGCCTTGCATGAGGAGAAGGTATATCTTGTACTTCTTCCATTGATTAATAAAGATTTGATGTTCTTCCCTTTCCAAATCATTGTTTATATCTCAGTTTATGATCACATGTTGATGTTTATCAGATTAGGGTTTCAAATTGTATTAAATATTACCTCCTTACATCTAGTCAAATTGGTTTGAGGAAGGTTTGAAGTTGTTTTGAAGGTCTCTTCGATTGGAGAGCAAGAGGGCTAAAGGAAAGCTTGGATCAACCTTCACTTCGTAAGGTATGAAAACTTCTAACCCTTGAAACCTTGTTTATATTTGTACTTGCAAAGCATTGTATTTCGGTCTTTATACACCTAGTACGTTGGAGGCCTCAACCCCAGCCATAGGAACAATTCCTTAACAACAAAACCGGTGACTCCACTGGGGATGCCTTGTCTGTTTTCGGGTCTCCTTGTCTAGTTTTGCTAGTGTATTTTAAGGTCTGAATCCTTACAGGTCAAGAGCTATCCTTAAGTCTTTCTGGATAGCTTCCTTGCCTATTTAAGGCTATTTTTGAGCTTTTATGGGCCTTCCACCACCCATACACGACTGCTACACTGCACAGTAGTGTATCCGTGACCTATACATGAGTTTCCTATGGTGTACATGTGTATCATACGAGACTTTGCCTTAAGGAACCTGTGTATGCCCTATTTCAGTGATTTTTTCACTTTTTGGGGCCCTTTTGGGGTGGTCTGGTGTTGTTCGTAGGGTCCTTCTGAGTCCCTTGTCTATGTAAGACCACTGAGAAGTGGTGTCTCCCCTTGAGGGTGATCTTAACTTGGTTTGTAAGACCTTTTTGAACCCTTTGGGTTTGTCTCTTGCTCTTACCCCCACCTCTTTCCTTGGCATGACCTTGTTGTGCAAGGTGTTGATCAGCCTCTATTAGCAAGTATAGACTGAACCTAGGAGTCTTCTTATCTTTGTCTCTTTCAGTCTTGGTGATTCACTTCTTTATGCCAAGGTGGTTGGCTTGTTCCCTTATGCAAGTCTCCCTCCCAAGAGAGGTCTAGTCAGACTTTAGGGCGACTTAGGGTTTGTTTTGTGGATGTAGGGCAAAAGTCCTTTTGCTTTGGTTTATGTAATTTGCATGCACTTGTTAGTAAGTTGTTTTTCTTCCGCATTTATAAAGAAAAAGTAAAAAAGAACAAGTCTTTGTTTTATATGCATTTAGGCTAGGGTTTAGGCTTAGGTACATTGCATACCTCTGTCTTTTGAAAATACAAAAAAAAAGATCTTTCTTTTGTGGCCTTCATTTTTTCAGTTTTGAAAAGAAAAAGAGAAGTAGAAGTTTTCATTTTGAATCCCTTTCACATTAGTCATGTTTATAGTTTCAAGTCAAAACATCATTAGTTTGATTACCACTACCTTTGAGTAATCAACAGCCCTTAAAAAGAACGTTAATATTTAAAACATATTAGGAACATTTTCTTTCTAGGGACGACACACACTAATCTAGGCTAGTGTTTTGTGTTGGGGTTATCTTTAAATACCCAAAAATTTAAACTAAACATAGTGGCCTTTTCGTTTAGAAAATCTAATCTCATAAAGAGGGAAACCGAAAAGCTCCTCTAACACAGGAGCCAAGCACGAGGCCGTGCACTACTGAGTTGTGGAAACCCCTCCTACACTCGATTGAGCATACACCAAAGCTACTGGGCATCTGAGGATTCACTTAATACCTCTTTCCGGCCTCGTGTGGTGCCTGGTATTGTTTGAGTTTCGGGCTTAGCTACCCTACCCATGCGCATCAGCTGAACTGACGACTGTTCTGCCAAACTTTCTTTTTGATTTTGGTAGCCTTAGTATCTTGACCTCTAGGACTCTACACGGGTGACGGTGGAAGGCTATTTCCACTGTACCCAGGGCAAACATGGGAGGAAACCCCGTGCAGCTCTTTAGAAAAGCGGTTGGTGATTCAAACGCTTGCCCAAAATGATTGTATCGGGACCCCGGGTAATTGTCCTTCTCCCTTCACTAGTTAGTTTTGGGCCTCATCATCCCAGACTCTCCTTTGGAAGGTATCCTTGTGTGTCTGGTCTGGATACTAAGGATTTTCTTCTAGTGGTTTGCTATCTGTGTTGTTGGTTGCCAATCGACCTCAGACTTTGATTTCTTGTTAAGTCAGAAACTATGGCTAGTACCCCTACGAACACCAACCCAGAGATCCCCATGCAAGGGGCTTCTTGTGCTTTACCTTTTACTGGGAATGTTGGTGTTCCCTTAATGGCCACTTTGAATCTAGCTGGATTCACCCTTGGGTTATCAGTTTGGTTGTTTTCCACTCCGACTGTCATGAATGCTCCTAATGCTTCTCAAGCAAGCACCTTATATCAAGGGCATCAAAACAATGTATCCCCTTCACCAGTAGCAACCTCCTCTTTCTACCTCATGTGGTGAAAGTTTTGATACTAGTGACCTGCAGTCTAAAAGGAGTAAAAGGAGGAAGAATAGGAAGAAGACACAAAAGCAAGGGGGTAGCCACCCAGCCTCTGGAGGTCATGCTGGGGACAGCTATCCAACCTCTGCAAGCCATGTTGGACCCAACCACTCAGCCTCTGCAGGTCATGTTGCACCCAGTCACCCAGCCTCTGGAGGTCATGATGGGGGCAAACACTCAACCTCTGCAAGTCATGTTGATCCTAACTACCCAGCCTCTGGAGATCATGCTGGGGACAGACACCCAGCCTCTGGAGGTCATGCTGGGGACAGACACCCAGCCTCTGCAGATCATGTTGGGGGCAAACAATCAACCAATGCAAGTCATGTTGACACAGTTGAGAAAACCAACCGTTCAAGACACAAACCTAAGTTCCCTTGTAAGCTTAGTGAGGAAGACCACCTTAGTCATCAGTGCCCTGCTTTTGCAGAGGAACGAAGACTGTGGTCCAAGTCTCAAGGATGTCCTGCTCCTGAACAACCTGTAGCTTCTCAACAACCTATTCAACCTTCAGTTGATCAAGTGGTTGAACCAATGCAATCTTTGGTCAATCCTACTCTTCCTTCGGAGAGTGATATTCATCAAGTGGTTGAACCAGTGCAATCTTTGGTCAATCCCACTCTTCCGTTGAGAGAGAGAACTTCATCAAGTGGTTGAATCGATGCAATCTTTCATCAATCCCACTCTTTCTTTGGAGAGTGAATTGTCTGCTAGTCATGTTTTCTTCATTGCCAATTCAGAACCTTCTGGACAAAGGGGCTCTGACTTCGCTTCGAATGAACCCCTGCCAAGCCCTCGATTGCTTCCTTTGATTGGGATAGCTTAGTTGAGCCACCCCTTCCTTCGAATGCACCTTTTCAAATAAACGTCCAAGTTGAACACTACACGATTGCCCGTTGTATTGTAGATGAAGGAGCCTTTGTTGGTATTTTATTTGCACGTGCTTAGAGAGGCATGGGATCTCCCAGCCTTCTGTCGACTGATAGTCAGTTACTAGCTTTTGATAGAAGAACTAGTCAAACTTTGGAAGTTCTTACTCAAACACCTGTTACTTTGGGTGGGAAGATCGTCTTAGTTGATTCTATGGTGATAAAGAACCCCTTGGACTTTAATATGCTCTTCGGGCATGATTATGTATATGCTATGAATGTTGTGGTGTCTACACTCTTTCGTGTGATGTACTTTCCTCATAACGAAGTATGGTCGTTGTCGATGAGTTGGCATTTATTGATCCCTCTCCTTACCCAACACTAGAGTCTAGACCAAGTCTATCCTCTGTTAATTCCTAGTGTTTCGGTAGAAACTACCCCTCCACGGGTGAATTATGTGGCCTCATATCCCTCGTGTCCAATTTCTACTGAGAAGAAGCCTCTACACTCATGCTTATCTTCTTAGGACTCGGTCCCAACAGTTGACCAGGTGATCTATCTAATGGGGACTTTGAAGCCCGCTCTCCACCCCATTGATCCAGTTGAATGTTTAGACATGTATTCTATCTGAGATGGTCTAACCTTCTTATGGATGTTGACTCAGTTGTGGTTAAATCTAGCCCTGAATTGCTTATTGAGTCTGATAATTCTGATGATCGATCCTCAAGCTTTGACACTGTTGCGTTTTTGGACTTTCTCGTAGAGCCGCAAGTCGATGATCCTGATGAGTTTGATTCGTCTTGTGGAACTTTCGACTCCCGTGTTGTTGAGTCTGTTCTTGCAAGCCCCATTAGTTATGTCTACTTTAACCTTCCTCTTAAGGTTGATCTTATTGATTATAAATCCTCAGGCCTTGGCACTATAGATTCTTCCTTGGTTAACTCTGCCTTGACTATGCACCTTGTTGAAGAGAGCAAAGTTGTGAATTTTCTACCAAAGTGACCTATATCAGATCTCTTCTTCTGAACATGATCTTGATATTGTTGTTTCTTGGAGACAAGATTCTTAGTTGGATTCACAATTGTTTACTGGCCTCGCCTTTTTGTTCAAGATGTAACTACATTTGCCTACACCCTGCCTACACTTATGAGCCTGATGCCGACTTCCACGCTTTTAGCTCATTATGTAAGTCGATGATCTTGATGAGTTTGATTCGTCTTGTGGAATTTTCGACTCCCATGTTGTTGAGTCTGTTGTTCTTGCAAGCCCCATTAGCTATGTCAACTTTAACTTTCCTCTTAAGGTTGATCTTATTGATTATAAATCCTCAGGCCTTGGCACTATAGATTCTTCCTTGGTTAACTCTGCCTTGACTATGCCCCTTGTTGAAGAGAGCAAAGTTGCTAATTTTCTACCAAAGTGACCTATATCGAATCTCTTCTTCTGAACATGATCTTGATATTGTTGTTTCTTGGAGACAAGATTCTTAGTTGGATTCACAACTGTTTACTGGTCTCGCCTTTTTGTTCAAGATGTAACTACATTTGCCTATACCCTGCCTACACTTATGAGCCTGATGCCGACTTCCACGCTTTTAGCTCATTATGTAAGCCCTCATCTCTGCTCTCATCGTCGCTCGGCCTTGTATCATTCCGTCGTTGCAACTTGACACCCATTACCTGGAGGAGACGCTCCCCGAGTGTCCTTATCTTGGTTGCGTTCCTTGCACTATGCTTAGGTTTGTTCCTTGCGCTTGGAACTAGTTCTGCGTGCCTTTGACACTCGTCTCCTCGCATTTAAAGCATTCTTCCAGCTTCCCTTCGAGCTTGTTAAAAACAGTAAGGAATCCACGAGTTGACTAATCTAGGCTTGTTAAAACTTTACGGGAAAGGTATGGAGTTATCTTCAAGCTCTGGTATGACTCCTTAAACATGACTAGATTGTTGAGTGTGCTTGTCCCTTCAAACTCGTTAAAGGATGTGAAGGAATTGTTGATGAAATTGTCATTGATGCCAACATGGTCTTGATGTCACTGATGCCACCATTTTGCTGAAGATGTTGAAGACCCAGCTGATGATGCTAAAGACCCTAAGCCCTGGTAGATGTTGAGAAGCCCATGATGCCTCCTGCTTGATGAAGATGCCCCTGGAACCTTGAAGAAATGGTGAAGGCAATGAGGGTCATTTGTATGATGCAGCATGATGTCCTTCAAGCACTTGAGGTTGATAACCCTAGATGATGCTCTTGCACATGTCATATGTATGGAAGCCCTAGTGGCTTAATGGAAAGTTGACATAAGCACTTGAGGTTGTTGATGATATATGGTTCTATTTATGATCATGGAGGTGGAGCCCATGGACATTTTTAAAGTCAGCCCAGTCAAAATAAATGGTGAAGTCAGCCCAGTCAAAAAGATAATAAATAAAAAATAATAATAACATTCTTAAGGTGTCCCTAATGTAGTTTGAAGAAAGTTTTTTATAAAACATAATTACATTACAAATGGAGTGAGGTGAAATAAAAAGGGTGATTTAAAATAAAATAATATTTAAAAATTAAAATACAAAAAATATACATTCCTTATTCTATGGATATGGACAACTTAAAAAATGTATATATTTTCAAGTACTCTCTCACTCCAAGTGAAAAAAAAAAAGGGAATGGAAAGGTGAAGCAGCCGCAGCTAGATTGAGGGAGAGTACACGTGGAATTTTTTTTTGGCTGAGGAAATTCTCGTGGGTTTTGAAGAATTCAAAATTGTTTGCCAATGAGGGAGCTGCTAAATAAAAACATATTACAAAAATTGGAAATTCGTGGGCTGAGGAAATTTGACGGTGAAAATAAACAGTCGCATCAAATTTTTTAAGTGCTAGCCGTGGTGCATTTAAGACAGCCCTGAGTTTTGTTTTGTTTTTTTTGGTAAACATTCTCTGTGGGAAAAACGAACAGCGTGTTTGAATCAACTGAACCAGCAACTCTATTTATCGTTGAGAAGTTACAACCTGTGAAGAAGAACATCGGGAGGAGGAAGGTCTGAGTTTGTCCATTTGAGAAAGCTTTGTTCTATGTATACGCCGTTCAAATCTTCGGGCGTTGAGTTCCAGTCGGTGTCGGCCGAGGAACAGTTATCCACGATGCAATTGCTACCATGAGGATGCCGATGGCTTTGAGGATGACGAGGACTACGGTAATATTGATAGTGATGTAAGTTCAATGTCTATTTTCCTGCATTTCGTTGGTTATTCTATGAATTTGGATGTTGTTCTTCCTTTTTCTATCTTTTAAGAGGTGAGAAGTTTCAGTTCAGTATTGGTAAGGAGCAAATGATATGTGAAGTGGACATTTGTTTATGATCCGTTAAGAATTAAAAAAATTCCACGGGGTCCTAACCTTGGCACTAATAAAACGGTTTTTGAATGAGTTAAAAAGGAGCTTGAAAGAAACCAGTGGGGGATAGTCATTCTGTATCTCAGCGTAGTCGTTGTAATGGCAAACATTGATGACCGGTAGAACAAGAATTAAAAGCAAAGGAACATTTGTTATTTACGGACCTTTGTATTCTTGAGTTCATGGTCAGAATTCTGGAAACAGAGGATGCTAATCATATTTGAATACAGATGCTTGGATAGACCTGTATTGGGAAAATAAGTGCAGAGTAATACAATGTGGATGCCCAAGTAATGTATAATGGTGTGAGCTTCTGTCTGTGCTGGTAACATGGGCAATGGTGGTAGAACAGGGAGAAAATGCCATAAACCACGTGGTTACATAAAGGATGGATGTGTTCTTTTCTCAGTCCCAGATTTGAACAATGTGGCTCTATGGAAGACCTGGAATGATGTAGGTATATCAACCGTTGAATGACAGGAACTCTCTTCAAATAGTAGTTGCTCAGTCATTGCTTACAGATAGTCTAAGCGCTGAATGCAAAGAGGTAGGTTGTGTCGGGCAGTGCGTCATTTTAGGTGATTGGACGAATAGAAGCAAAGATATAGCTACAATTCGTGATATGAAACCTGGATTCGACTCTACAAAAATGATACTAGTTGGGCCAGCCTAGTAGTGACTTAGCAAACGAATGAGCTTTCGACCGACACTTCGACTCTCTTCTATATCCTATTCCGACAGTGGTGATTAATCCCCAACTTATTCGAGAGCCTTCAATCAAGTCAGTTTACTTGGACACTGCTAGAGAGCAGGTAGGAACATGCTTAAGAGGATTATGCAGGTCATTCCTGAGACAGCAGGATACGTATGGGATATTGAGAACAAGCTCAGGTTGCTTGGGCAGAGTTTTAAACTAAGCAATCAGTATTGAAACAAGAAACGAACAGCATTAATGATGTTAAAGTTCTTCGGCAACACAAAGTTAAAGACAAGCTTAAGGACTGAAAGAGTTGAACTTGACAGAGATTAAGGGGGTTAAAGGCAGAATTAAAAGAGCTGATTGAATGAACAGTAACTGAAGACTGTTAGCAGACTATTCTGAACAGTTACAAAGAAGATTTGCATGTATGAAGAAGAGCTGGAGCAGAGTTGAAAGAAGATCTAGAAACGTTCCAAAGAAGACCTTAATTGAAGGCTAAGTACATGCTTCTTGCCAGAGATTGAAGGCTGTCAACATGTTTACACAATGATGATTGTTGATGTGTTGACCAGCAGATCAGAGGATAATTTGCAGCAGTAGATGACTAGCAGTAGTGAAGATGAGCAGATAACCAGCAGTGTTGAATACATGAGCAAATAAACAAGATGATTGATGTTCAGCAAATCACACAGAATGATGAGCAGTGATTTGAACAGTTGACAAGGCAGAATGATGAGCAGTGTTACAGCAGAGTTTATGTGTTGTGCAGCGTTGATGATGTGACAGTGATTTCTTGTGATGACATGTGTATTCTGTATTGTAAAAGCAAGCTTGTCTTGCTCTTGAGGTTAGGATACCTCAAACCCTTCTTAGCAGGGTCTAAGAAAACCAGGCAAGGTCCTGGATTAAGAGTAGGTGCTCTATATATCAGTAGGTGTTGATTTCGCCTAACGGTTGTAGCCGGACCAAAATAATATAAAAAGATTACAAACTTATATGGTGTGGTGTTCTTCTGTGTTATGGTTCTTGATGAGTTAAATGCTATGATATGTGAATAATGTGTTTATGAAATGTTTATGTGATTGATGCATTGGTAGTTATCTGTGTCAAGCTAAGAAAAGGTTTAATATTGGCTCTACACTGATTCACCCCCCCTCTCAGTGTCAACAAGAACATCCACATCAGTATAAGTTTAACCCTTTTCCAGACCATGTGGATTACTTACGAAAAAGGAATACTCTAGTCGATTGTGGCTAGAAGAGTATTCCCACGTATAGGTTTATCTTAAAGAAAATCTGACTAACATATCAACGTCTCATTGTGACATTTAGTCAAACACTTTACATGCAAACTAGATTTATGTTCATCAGAGTTATGATTTACTTCAGACTGAAAATGTAAATATACAGATAACTTGAACATAAATACTCATGCATGCACCCAAATGAAACTAGCTGAAGATAAAAATACACATGAGAACACAGAGAATTTTAAGGCCAAGCCCAGGGCAAAACCCTCACCTCTGTGAGGTAAAACCCAGAGAAATATATTAGAGAGAGAAAAAGTCTTTTTACAGGAGAGATATTATGCTAGAACAAACTGGAAAATATACTGAGAAATGTGTAGCAGACAAGAATTAAATACCAGCAATAAATGTTGCTGTACGGTCCAGTTGTACAGCCCTCTTTCTTCAGCAAACTTCTAGAAACTCGTGCCAAAGCTGCCCACCTTGATTTCTGTGCACTGTAAGGCCAAAACCAGCAAGTACAAACCCTTGGGAAACGTGCCAAAGTACAGATTCTGAGATATTTGTTGTTGTACGATCTGTACAGTACGGCCCTCTCTTGAAAAACGTGCTGCAACTCTTTCTCCTTCACGTTTTTTGTGCTCTAGCAAATTTCTGATCTCTTCCTCTGCAAAAAGTACTCTCTCTCTCTCTCACGTGTGGATTCTTCCTTCTCTCCCACATGCCAACTGATTTCTCTTCCTTACTTGTGTGTTTCTCTTTTCCCAATGAGCCATTAAATAAGTGAAATCTCCTTTAGAAACCCTAACTAACTGAAAACCTAACCCTAACTTACTTTTCAAGAGTCAAGATCAAATTAGATCTAAGGGCTCTCATTAAATGCACATTAAATGTCACTTTAATCATTTAATGTCATTTATTACATTCACATTATTTAATAAAGTCACTTTCACTTTAAAATCATAAAGTCACTTTTTATAACATAAAGTGAACTTAGGAAAATACAAAACTGTGTCCCCACCAAGCCACTACAAAAACGGTGAAGGACCTACTGAGTTACAATAAAAATTAACACTCCCTCTTAACGAGGAAGGTCCTTCAAAAAAAAAACAAGATCTATGTCACTTTCCTCTTTCATCTGCTGGAACTCCCTCTTGCTCCTGAATCTGGATCTGTGACCTGAAGACCACTCTGAATGCTTCGTAAGAATCTGCATCTTCTTCAGCATCCTCCTGCTCAAATCCCTCATACTGGTTGAGTCTTCTGCCAGTGCTCACAAGAGAACTACTGTTCTCAGGAAACTGAATAATAGGCGCCACTGCAGTTTCCCCATCTGTTTCGGACCCTGAAAGCCATCCAGAACACGGATATACATTAACTCCTTTTAATGTATATAAACTCTCTTTCTGGCTACCAAGCAGAATGGTGCCATCCACATTTCCAATAGGAATTAGGAATACGTGCTCCCTCTTGAACAGTACTCCAAAACCTTCACTCTCCAGAGCTGAGATTGAGATCAAACTTGTTCTCAGTTCTGGTACAAACAAAACCCCATGCAAGTCTAGGGTTTCACCAAAGAATAACCTGAATCATACTGAACCGATTCCCTTTACTGCTCGAACTGTGTCTCCTTGCTGAACAAAGTGAACCGGACCTATCTCTGTGACACTGATGAACTTGCTCCCAGTGTCAGTCATGTGCTTTGTTGCACCATTGTCAATGAGCCATTCATGATCAAAAATCTCTCTGCAGCTGCCAATACTGGATACTATAGAAACAAGTGCAAAATCTTCCTCAAAAGTCTTTGCAAAATCTGCTACAGCAGCCTGAGCTGAAGATTCTGACACTGAATCCTTGCTCTTCCTCTTCTCAGTGTTTGGACACTGAGATGCATAGTGACCAAAAGTGTTACAAGCAAAACACCGAACCTTACTGAGGTCCTTCTTCTTCTTCCCTTTCCCAGCAACAACAAGAGCTACATTTTCTTCTCCACTCTGAGGGCTCTAAAGAATCCCCTCTCTTGATTCTTCTTGGACAAAGTCATCCCACAACCTTGTCCAGTCTGGTAGCTTATCTCTAGCCACCACCCCTTTTACAAAGGTATGCCATTTAGTGGAGAACCCGTTAAGAGCATGTCTCACAAGCTCTTCATCCTCTACTTTCTCACCGGCTGCACCCAGTTCATCTCTGACCTGAGTGATCTTGGTGAGATAAGTAGTCACTGAATCAGTCTCCGTCATCTTGGTATTTCTCAGCTTCTCTCTAAGAACCATCTTTCGGTTCTGGTTCTTGCTCTGATATAAGGTACACAAAGAAGTCCACATTTCAGAAACATACTTCTTTCCAGAAATAAATGGAATCACATGATCCTTGATAGAATCAAAGAGAATCTTCTGAGCTTTGATGTCCCTTCTCTCAAACTCAGCTTTATGTACAGCATCTATGGGAACTACAACAGTAGCAGTAGCTCCCACAATATCCCATAACGCCTGCTCTTTGAATAATATCGTGATTCTTTCTTTCCATGGGCTGAAGTTACTGGCTCCATCCAGTCTATCCTCGTACCTCAAACCTGTTGCTGCCATAATTCTTGGACTGATTACCACCTGCAAGACCCTCTTTTCTATATTCTACACAACATGTACAAAATCTTCAGCAACCTTGCTCTGATACCATGAAGAAAATCTGACTAACATATCAACGTCTCATTGTGACATTTAGTCAAACACTTTACATGCAAACTAGATTTATGTTCATCAGAGTTATGATTTACTTCTGACTGAAAATGTAAATATACAGATAACTTGAACATAAATACTCATGCATGCACCCAAATGAAACTAGCTGAAGATAAAAATACACATGAGAACACAGAGAATTTTAAGGCCAAGCCCAGGGCAAAACCCTCACCTCTGTGAGGTAAAACCCAGAGAAATATATTAGAGAGAGAAAAAGTCTTTTTACAGGAGAGATATTATGCTAGAACAAACTGGAAAATATACTGAGAAATGTGTAGCAGACAAGAATTAAATACCAACAATAAATGTTGTTGTACGGCCCAGCTGTACAGCCCTCTTTCTTCAGCAAACTTCTAGAAATTCGTGCCAAAGCTGCCCACCTTGATTTCTGTGCACTGTAAGGCCAAAACCAGCAAGTACAAACCCTTGGGAAACGTGCCAAAGTACAGATTCTGAGATATTTGCTGCTGTACGAACTGTACAGTACGGCCCTCTCTTGAAAAACGTGCTGCAA
Organism: Pseudotsuga menziesii; assembly: GCA_001517045.1. Lineage (NCBI taxonomy): Eukaryota > Viridiplantae > Streptophyta > Pinopsida > Pinales > Pinaceae > Pseudotsuga > Pseudotsuga menziesii. Next base: position 82,527 of record LPNX010425641.1, read on the forward strand.
CTCTTTCTCCTTCTCGTTTTCTGTGCTCTAGCAAATTTCTGATCTCTTCCTCTGCAAAAAGTACTCTCTCTCTCACGTGTGGATTCTTCCTTCTCTCCCACATGCCAACTGATTTTTCTTCCTTATTTGTGTGTTTCTCTTTTCCCAATGAGCCATTAAATAAGTGAAATCTCCTTTAGAAACCCTAACTAACTGAAAACATAACCCTAACTTACTTTTCAAGGGTCAAGATCAAATTAGATCTAAGGGCTCTCATTAAATGCACATTAAATGTCACTTTAATCATTTAATGTCATTTATTACATTCACATTAATTAAATAAAGTCACTTTCACTTTAAAATCATAAAGTCACTTTTTATAACATAAAGTGAACTTAGGAAAATACAAAACTGTGTCCCCACCAAGACACTACAAAAACGGTGAAGGACCTACTGAGTTACAATAAAAATTAACATATCTCTTTTTCGGGCCTAGGAGACTAAATTTACAAAAAAGGAACCTGTTTGAGCTTATTTTCTCTTTTTCGTGCTCTGGTTTAAACCATGAAAAAGATTCCGAGCATTCTTTATGCCATTGTCATGCTCGCTAAAACTTTAGGACAAAAGCATCAAGTGATCTTGCTTTCCTTCACGCTCGTTTAAACTAAAAGCTCCATGCTTGCTTTTGAAGGAGCGTCGATATGGTGATAGTTTTTAACCCTTTTTCGGACCTTGCCGACTAACTACGAAAAAAGAATACCTTGGTTCGTCCAAGCTAAGAGAGTTCTCCTCTGGATTGTTTTATACTTTTTTGGACTTCGGATACTAACCTAAGTAAAAAGTTCCCCCATAGAGTCTTCTTTGGCGTATTTAGACTCTCAAATTATGAAAAATCCGTCGAGCATCCACTAATTCGAGCTCGTAAAATCCACGAATCAGTGCTTTATCAAGCATTCTTCTATCTCTTCTTCGAGCTTGCTAAGAATGAAGAAGGTCCAGATTTTGCTTTCTTGGACTCGTTAAACCTTTACAAGAAAGGAGGAAAGGGAAGTTCATTCAAATGTCTTTTGTATCATGGCAGCAAGTCTTGTCATCCTTGAACAAAGTACCAGTTTGGGTTTATTAAAAGATGGGTTCTAGTTTTTTTCCTTAGAATTAAACCTAATTCAAAGTTCTTACTCCTCTGGTTGGTTCCTTTTCCAATTATATGGAGAATCTGCTAATGTCTCCTACATTGCAGATGTGTATCATTGGTTCCTTGGTGTCAAAAAGTTGCCTAAGTCACTATTGTGTCGTGCTCATTGTTCAAGGATAAGCCCTTTGTCGACCATTTTGCAGTTGCCTTGACCTTTTGTGTCAGCCAGTCCTTGGTATCAGTTCATTACATCCATTCTTCAGCGGTGCTTGTTGCAAAACTTTGTCCTAATTCCAAATCAAATCAGTCTTTGATTTTCCTCGTGTTGGATGATGGAGGATGCCTAAATGCCTTCCTTCCAATGGATCTCTTCCTATCGACTTCAACACATCTTGCTCTGAGAATGAGATTTAGAGTTCATGAAAGTACCTTGGGATTATAGTCATCAATGGCAATTTCCTTTGCTAATGGGTAGCGGGAATACCTTAGTGTTCCCTACTTGATGGATTCTTCAGGTGTTCGACTTCAAGCCCATTTATTCACACTTGTTAGAATGTACTAGGTACCTTGGGGACCATTTTCATTAATGGTGGTTTCCCTCGCATTTGTTAAGAGTTTCATCAATGACCGGTAATCAAACGGTTTCCTCCGAGTTCAACACCAAATCCTTTATTCACATGGTGAGGATTCGTACCTTTGGGCAGTTTGGATTGAAAACCTTGGGTCAACAGTAGCATCATTATCTTTTGCTATTGTCCGAGTTGCGCAAGAGCTTGTTAGACTTCATATGACATTTGTTGAGACATAGATCCACCTTGTATTCTTGTGGTTATGATCGATTATTGAGCATGGATCCACGTTGTTCATTTGTGGCCATGACTCCTCTAGATTTTATATGGCGCCTTTTTGCAAATTGTGCGGTCATGATAGTTACATGAGTTATACACATGTTGGATTTGCATTGTATCTTTATGGCAATCATTTGTACATGGACATGTATGTCTCGGAGATCAGTATTGTCCGACATTTATCTCTCTTTCAGGTACCCTCGGTTCAAGCCTACAATCTCGGATTCTCCAATTTCTCTGACTCCATGACTCAACTGTTCCCTATTTATAATGTATTTTGGTTTTCATCTTACCCTCTAACCTCATACATTAGGAGGCATCTGTTATAGCCCAAAATGGCACTTCTCCGTCTATGACGACATTTACATGTTTTGTCGCATGACGACAATTCCATGACTACACTTCATGAAAGTTACTATCAGTCACCCAAAGGACACCTGTGGATGGAAGGGCCATATCTGGAGTTCTGTAACTTTGTTTGACCTCTTTTCTAGACCATTGGAAAGGTATTGGACTAAAGAAACAAGTTTCCAGAACAAACCAACTCTTGAAAACTCTTGGAAATACCATGAAAAATGACTTTTTTGACCCATACGCAAGTTGTCACAAGGAAACCTCCGTATTTCAACTTTGCATACGCGAATTGTCAGTGGGAAACCCATGTATAACTCTTGTAGTGGTCAAAAAATATAGAATTCTTGAGATTTGGGTGGTTTGGGTGGTTTTGGAACTGCATCTTTGGTTGTAACTGATCCATCCTCAACCCTAATTCTTTAGATTACTATATAAGAGAGGGAGAGCAATCCATGAAAGGAGACTTAGCCTTTGATATTGTTATGCAGGTGAAATTGGGATTCTCATCCCCCCTACCTTTGCCCTAGTTGTCATCTCCCTTTGTTGTAGAGCTTGGAGGCTGAGATTCTTGGAGGAGAGAAGCAGGAGATCCAGATCAAAGGTTTCACGAGGTGCCTTGCATGAGGAGAAGGTATATCTTGTTCTTCTTCCATTGATTAATAAAGATTTGATGTTTTTCCCTTTCCCAATCATTGTTTATATCTCAGTTTATGATCACATGTTGATGTTCATCAGATTAGGGTTTCAGATTGTATTGAATATCATCTCCTTATATGTGGTCAAATTGGTTTGAGGAAGGTTTGAAGTTGTTTTGCAGGTCTCTTGGATTAAAGAGCAAGAGGAGGGCTAAAGGAAAGCTTGGATCAACCTTCAATTTGTAAGGTATGATCCCTTCTAGTTCTAACCCTTGAAACCTTGTTTATATTTGTATTTGAAGAGCATTGTATATCAGTCTTTATACCCCTAGTACGTTGGTGGCCTCAACCCCAGCCATAGGAACAATTCCTTAACAACACCTTGTATGGACTCAAGCAAAACAATAGTTACCCACTTGAGCATGGTATTCCAAGGTAGATGGATATTTGCAGTGTAGGCATTCACCAAAAGTGAAGCAGATCCTAATTCATATTATATTATTGTTGGGAGTGATATACTTATTTTGGTGTTGTATGTAAATGATTTATTTCTTATAGATGTAGAGAAGGTCATTGCAGGATACAAGGTAGATATGGCAGTTGAGTTCAAGATGAAGGGCATCGACATGTGGCATTAATTCTTCGGCTTAGAGGTTTGGCAGAGTCCAAGAGAAATATTACTTGGGCAAGGTAAGTATGCAAGTGAGATCCTAAAGAGGTTTTGGCTCTATGTCAAAATTGAACCATCTAGGGTGGAATCATGTAGACTCAGCAACTCACAAGTCTACCCATAGTCTTCTGACTTTGGTGTCTAGTTGTATTTGTCAAATATATCAATGGTTTTGCTGTGTGGCTTTGATCCTTGATCACTTGCACACTTAATAGCTATTTATCTCAATTGGTTTGCACTGCATACACTACCTTCCCTTGCTCTTAATTGCATTGTTCGAGAGAAAACAGCAAAAGTTGATTGGGAGCATATTCTAATTTTTTTTTAGAAGAGTTAGTGGAGAGGACACAAGTCTTTGGGTTATTTCAAATGGAATGTTGTATTTTGCATTTGGGGAAGGAAAAAAAACTTAGCAATTGCATCCTCACAGACCATCTTAAACACATTGGGGTAACCAAAGATTACCAAGGCACAAACACAAAACTCCCCTCATTTTGTAAAGTCAATAGCATACCCATCACACGGTTTCGAATATAGACACATTTTTTGCCATATAGGATGATATTTGGGTCACTTGGAGGTGTTAAAACTTAATATAGGTTCTTGACCATTTGGGGTCCATGTGGCAAATATTTTACAACTGTAGTTACCTTATTCCTGCACCACGTTGCAGTGTCATTGCATGATGAGGATTGGCAATGTTTTAGTTGATAGTTATTCTTCAAGAAGAGTATACTACCAAATGACAGCAGCAAATGTTCCAATGCAATAATCAGTCTTTATTGAGGACCTGCAAGACCAGTACAATACAAAACAGTGTGCACCACTAAAGGAATTGAAAGAATGAACAGCCTATGGAGGTTTGTTACCATTTTTTTCCAAGAAAAACCTCCCAAGGAAATCCAATGGATGCTTCCCCACATTCATGGATGGCATCTCTAGTAAACCCATCGGCGTAGACTAGTGTGTCTCACTTGGGGGATTCAACCCAAGCACCTGCTGGCACAGAACTAGCCAAGTGCCATTGGCAACAACCAGTAGAGCTAACCCTTTGGGCTTGATTTGTTACCAATCTATCTGAGTTATTCACACAAATCACCTCAAGAAATGTTGCTATTAAAATTTGAAAAGATAGTAATTTAGAACAAAAGATGTAACTATTGTTCTACAATTTTACTACTCAAGAACATGCAGCTACAGTTTTAGAGACAGATATGGCTACAGCTCTAAAGGTTAAAATTTTAAACTCCTTTCTGGAAGATGCAAGGAGGATAGAGCAAAAGTTATACCTCAATAAAGGCATCATTATAGCGAGACTACTATACAACGGACCATCACACAAGCATAGTTAAACGTACAGAGATAGTTCAATCAACTTATATAGTACATAAAGGTTTGAGCTGAAGGGCCAATGATCTAATTGGTCTTGTGGAGGAATGCCAGCAGATTGATGCTTGGTCCCATCATTTCAAACAACTGGTAGTGTTCAGACCAATGTACACATCTCCAGGGTTGCTTAAATAAATATTCTAATTGAATCGGACTGATAACCACATGGACATGTGTATTAAAGAGATTTTTCCCAGTGGATAAAACTTGTCATGAAGCACTTAAATGTTTTCTTAGTATGGATGACATACTTTATGAAAACTCAGTTCTTCATGGGTGGAACAGGCTTTATGTTGTACTCTTCTGGATCTCATGATGGACTATCTGTGGACAAGCAGCTTCACCACCATCAAAGAAGCCAGACTGAATGTCTGTATTATCTTTGATACAATTTGACTCAGATCACGACGTAAGTACATTGTTTGCCACCAAAATATAGGCATCAATTTGATCAACTTGCCTTGAAAGTTGTATGCATGGCAGCATGCTCAGCAGCAATAACCCAAATGTCAAGTTACTTCTAGCTCATCATATAGTAATGTTACCGCCAACCAAGAGCTTTGCAATGATCTAATCAATTAAAGAACTCTAGTACTCACCAATGGGAGTGATTTTCAACCGTACGAGATTATCTTGCTCTGGCTCTTTCCTTAGAATATCTGCAGCTATTGGATCCGGTGGATGCATGGCAAGAATGTCCCCTGATATGCTATGTGATCTCATCATCATTGTTCCAGATTTCTGGTTCTGGTCTTCACCAGCATTAACCAGATCTGGAGGAACAAGAGATGATGCTGTATGATCAGTGTTTGTTTCCTGTACACAATGAATCAAAACTTTTCAACCCATGTCCTTGTGATCCTATCATGAATAACTAAATGTACAGCACAAGAAGGCTTCAAAACAACTAAGCATAAAAATTAAATTAAATTAAACAGGTTCACTCATAACCTCCTCCAGGTGACAACCCCCAGCCTCAATTTCTGGATAATGAAGGGAATCGGTATTTAAAAACACAATTTTTCAAAAGGTCCAGTCCTGAAGATTGAAAACTATTTACAAGATTGAATACGAGAGTCTAAGTTTCAACTGCTTACAGCTGTGCCCGTCAAACCTTCAGCCACAGTAGCACCATTAGCATTGCCATAATTGAAATTCTGGTCTTCAGGGTCTTCAAGTAACTGATCCTCATCGTCAGAATCTTCCACACTTTCAAATACGCTTGAAACAGGAGATTTGGGAGTTGTTGGTCGAATTACTGATATTACCGCTCTCTTTCTAGAGCCTGGATGATTTAGCGATTGGCTGCTTCCTGCATAAAAATGAAAGTTATCCATAAATATTCTACCTGTAAAAGCCTAAACCTTGCAGAGATGACACAAAAAATTTCAAAGACAAAAAGCAATTTCTCTGGAAATTTTGCTTAAGGCTTTTCCGAAACATACATGCAAATAGCTGACATATTTATCAGGAGTCCTGATTCAAACTAATAGCTAAATATCAATATTTGGAGTCTGGACAAGAAGTAAAACTAAAAATAACTAAATCACTTGGTTTACAAATCATGGTTTTTACAAGGAATCATATTGTAAAGATGAAAAAAGATCCCTCCCAACTGAAGCATTTAAGCTCTTGGTTGTATGTCACAAACGGAATTAACTTAAGATGAATTTAACTTCTCTAGATTGCCTTCATGTCACAAAATTTTAACAATTTTTTTTATCAAAGTAAGACTTTGAAGCAAGCTTTTAGTATGCATGCAGTTCATATCTAGAATATGTTCTTGCAGCTTACAGATTTCTGAAATACAAAACCAGCATCTCAGATTTCGATAATAGATGTTACCTGTATTGTGTACAAGAAAAATGGTCCTCCACTTAGATGGAAAGCTATTGTGAAATATTTTTCCTCTTGGCAGCAAGTCTTGATTATATATCAACAGAAAAAACATAGATCTCTAGACACTGGAGGAACTTAACAGTAATAGATTCTCAACTTGCTTCATCAAAGAATGGTTCTAAGAGAATGCAATAATACAATAAAGAGAAAATCAATGCTCACAAGGGGTGAGAAAGGTTTCCAAATGTTATAATGGCCTCCCAGAACCAACCTTAATAGAAACTTCTTGTTCTGTGATTGATAAAGCCTTAGATAGCATTCTCAAGCATCCGAAACTCGAGACCTACTTTTGATTGGAAACTTCTGATACTCAGGCCATCCATCGTAATAATGCCCAGAAAGCAATTCTGAGAGATGTATTGTGATTTACTCGACATCGACTTCAGCTAAAGCAATTTGTCACTTAACCATTCACACTATATGAAACTGACTAATCAATGTAATACCCCTAATTTTTTAACAATATTTAAAATGTAATTTCTGATATTAAGCTATCGGTATTTTGTAATGGCGTGATAAATTTTGTGTATGGAAGCCCAAGGCCAAGGTCCCATTTAGAATGGATGCAATAATATAATTAAAACTTTGCAATTTTCCAATGTTGAAGGGGTGTCCATGTAACCCAATGATGTAAATGTGATGTAAGCAAATTGACATGTGGTCTCAATTGCCTTGGAATAAAAGAGGGGGATATATAATATAACAAGTAGCAAAACATTAACTATCTCACTTTCTGTGTGGCACGAGAGTACAAAGAGAGATAAAATGTTGTAAGGAGGCCAGTGCCACCTCAAAATGGAATTGAGACATGCAATAAATTCCCAACCAACCTTTACCATCTTTCCCTCTTCTATAAAGTCCACATCCTGAGACGCAGAGGGGGTTATGTTCTAGCATGCAAGAGAGAACTTAGAAGAAACCTGCATCACAGCTGCTTCTACTTCCGCATATATCCTTTGTACAAGATTCCAGCTTGGGACAGTGGATTTCTTCAACATTTTGGTTGCAGGTACTAGCTGATTTCCTACACCTGTAAGGGGATGCCAGTGGCAGATGGATGTAGGAACTTGGAAGCTTGTTGCTTCTGTGTTATCGGAATTTTCCTTGTCCTAGTGAGTAGGCTAGCAAGGACTAGATGGCCTTTGTTTCAGTAAGGAATCTGGCAAGCAGGCCTTGATTCTAGGGCGTAGGCCAGGAGGGCATACGGTGCTTGCAGCAATAGTGTCCTTGTTATAGAAGTCTTGTGTTTTCATAGCTCTCAACCTGCTTAGCAAGTAGGCTAGCAAATATTCCAGTTCTTATTATCTGCCCAGGCTATGACAGCTTTCACCCTTCTTAGCAAGTTAGCTAGCAAGAGTCCTAGCTGTTGTTATCTACCTCTTTCTCTTGATCCAGTGAGGAGGCTAGAAATGGTTCTGTGCTAATTAATTGCTAGAGATTGTGATAAAGCCCATCATTTTCCCACTGGCTACTTGTCATATCATCGCCCTTGATAAGGGTGACATTCAATTAGAATTTCCTATAGTTGGGTGGTGAATCATTCCTATGGAAATTGATTTCACCGGCATTCAATCAAAAGATCAGTATCAGAAGTATTCTTTCAAGTCAATTAGTGATCTGTAAACTGCCATGTATATTGGACAGTTAGAATTTCCTATAATTGAGTGGCAAATCATTCCTATGGCAATTGATTTCACCGGCATTCAATCAAAAGATCAGTATCAGAAGCATTCTTTCAAGACAATTAGCGTTCTGTAAACTGTCAAGGATATTGGACAGTTCATCACAACATATCTTAAATGCTATTGCAAGTACTATGCAGTTATACTCTATTGTCATTTATTGCTTATGATTAAAATGTTATTAGAAGCATATCACTCAAAATATTGAAATAAACTGAGAATATAAGAAAAAAGCTATAGTCAAAAAAATACAGCATCCCATTAACACATTGAACACAAGAAGTACTCTGGGAAGACCCAGCAAGAAAATGAGGATTCTTCCTTGCTCTTTATTTTTCAAATTAAAATGCAAGATCAAGGAAAGATTTTCTCACTATGTAGTATAATTGACACTGTGGCCTGTGATGGGATGCTATAGGGTTTTCTTTCTCTGTTCTACTCTGATATCTCACTCATTTGCTCTGCATAGCTATGGAACAATAAATCATTACAATAGGAGCTGGACCCTTTCCCTTCCTCACAGCTCAATTTTTTACATGTCCTAATAGTCATTGAAGGATAGGGTTAGGGTCTTTGCACGCTCCAACTGTTAATTGATTAATGCCAGATCCGATCTCTATTCTCAATAATTATGAAATTATTTATAGAAACACACTGACATTTTAACTACAAATGCAGCGGAATAAAACAGAAAATCATTCACACATTTGACACATTTGCATTGACAAGGAACAAAAAACTTGCATCAACACTACCATGCTGAAGACACCAATCATAAGTAGTCTTTAGCCATCAAATTATTATCACATGTTGACAACTCCACATTTATTAAGAGGAATTGGAGTACATACGGCTTCATCTATTTGAGTAAGCGAAACAAACTAGTAATAGAAAAGGCTAAGGAGCTTGTATATGTTCATTCGAACCTCTACCTTCTATCACACATGAGGCCAAACTATAGGAAGGGTCTTACCAAGTTGTGGAATGTGGAGCCTAAGTGACCTAACTTGGACATGTCCTTGAGTGCCAAGACTCGCCTCAATTCAATTGATGACGATATGTCTACAATAACATCTTCAAGTGGAGCTTCTACATCGAAATTTAATTGTGATTCCAACATTTCAGGCCCTGTAGAGAATATTACTGATGTAGAACTTCAATTTGAAGATGACGATGACATTGTTTGTGATATGTCAATGTTATTTATTGAGTGATTATTTTTATGATTTTATCGTTGATGATATGATGACTCTATATAGTAAAGAGAAGAGAGAAGAGATTGTATAATCATATAAGGAGTTCCAAGACGCCACACATAAGGTGTATCTAACTATATGTTTCATCCATGCACAAAATCCACACATAGGAGGGGAAGGCTGAAAGCAGCAAGCATATCAACGTTGCAACCAATCAAGCTTACGTTAGTCGAGGGGCCACTACCTCTAGGCACAAACACTCATATTGGCATAATGACCAGCATAGATCCATCTTAAACCCAAATCTATCAAACACCGAGAGGGATCCAATTTCTTGAGGTGTAAATTGTTTTTATCTTAAAAATTTTGCAGATGTCGAGAAAATATTTGCACCTCTAGGAATTTGATCTCTCTTTATATTTGATAGATGTGGGTTTAATATGGATCTATTTTATGAGCCAACATGGATTTTTTAATTATTTTTTATTTGGTTTTTATTTATTTTATTTTATGAGCCAACATTATATAACATTACGTTACATTACCTTATGTGACAACATCTCCCCCATATTGGGCTATAGAGCACCTCGCTACTCTCGGTGCAATCATGGCATATTAGGGCATTTATGCTTTTGTGGCAATCAATGTGGCATAGGAGACTTATTTTGTATTTAATGTTAACATGTTGAGTCCTAATATTGATAAGAAGTCTCTCTTCTTGGCTATATTTCCAAATTTTTGTTCTGAATTTTGTATGTTTCATGGTTTTGTTTTTGCATGTATATATATTTGATACCCCATCCAAACTTTTTTTTAAATTTGTTGTATCATTATCCATATCCATGAAACTTATAAAGAAAAGTACATGATTTGTTGGTAGTCAATTATTGGCGACACCTACTAGGAAAGGAGAAAATAGTACACACTAATCGCAAACCCCGACAATCCCTACAAACTTAGTTAAAGTTACAAGAGTGTCAACGCCTAAAGTGGGTGAGTTATCTATAACAACTCAACTTAGTCATACCATAGGCCTCCTAACTTGCCTTCCAACTATAATGTTAAGTACCCTTCTAGAGACAAGGTTGATCAAATTTGTAGATTTTAGCAAGATGTATCAAATTGAGAGGAGGTCTGTTGATGTTGTTAATTCCTTGAGCAAATCAACTACATGTCAAACAAGAGAATTCAAAAACCATCATCTACAAAATAGATTGCACTACAAGCTCAATATTTTGTGTACCTTAACACCCACAACTACAATTGGTCACTTTAAAATGGGGAAGATACTAACCAACTTTAAAAGTTATTTCTATTGGGATAAAATGTAGAGAAAGTTGCGAAGGGGGCTCAATGTGTAGCATATCAAAATCAACCCACATGAAGTGTGTTGATGTAGTAGCTGTTGAATTTTAGCATTAGCATGAATACTTTAAAATTTTGCAGACTAACATATAACAAATGACAAGTGCAGTAAATAACATCAACACATCAACACACTGAACACAAGAATTTTTCACTGGGGAAACTTTTAAAGGACAAAAACCCCAAAAATCATTAGTAATTCATCTCGTAAATGAGATGACTGAGTTCTTCAATGAATTCTCAAACCCTAATGGGTTTGTACCACAGATCCACAATTACAAAAGATAAATTTACACAAGAAAAACCAAATTAGGTCTTTCATCAAATTAGGGCTTTCTGCCCTAATTTTCTTTCTCCCGCCCAAAAAAACTCAGACTGCCCGAAATCATGTATAGCTTGCCCGAATTTCTTTTCTGCCTGTCTGTGACCTGTTTGACCCTGCGCAAGTTGTTGCTGCCCTGCCCAAACCTACTGCTCACCTGCACGAAGTCTACCCGGTACCTTGCTGCCCTGCCCGGATCTCCTATTGCTCTACCCGAGCTTTCCCAGGTGTGCTACAACTCTGCCCGAGTCCTTCTGGGCTGATCTATTGCAGCGTTAGCCCTCCTAGGCTTGTCTCCTGCTGCCCGGAGGGTTGGCCCGAGGCCTGTTAGGGCTTGTTGGGCAATCACGAAGGCACCAGCGCTCTGTATGTGGACTGTTAGGGCCTTTTGGGTGCTGCTCGAGGGTACCAGCAGGTTTCCCTAGCTCTGCTAGAGCCTGCCCAGACTGCCCGGGTCCGCTAGTAGAAAGGTCGAGCCCTGTAGAAGGCTGCCCGAAGGAGGAAGGGAAACTGTCATGAGAGAACCATGTTGCCCGTGAAGACTGGAAGCTGGTCGGTGAAGAATGGAGGCTCCCCAAAGAAAAAGAGAGAAGCTAAGGTTTAACTCATAAAAAAAAGATAGAAGACCATTGCTGCTCTTTGTTGATGGAACCCTAGTTTAGGGTATTTACTTCAATAGGTGTGGATGCCCTAGCTAGACTCATCCATACTAGGGCATGTTACCTCCTAATTTGACAGGGGTATTTGTTACCCCATCTTTCAACATGGATGTCCATAGAATCATCTTGCAGCCAAGAGAACAAATCAAGGACAAATCCTGTGGATCAAAAGGTGATTTTTTAGCAGAGAATCATGGAAATAGAGAAATTCTATGGCGTTGTGTACCAGCTATGTATCAGCAGGTTTGAAGCAACAATCTCCATCCTCTGTTGAACAAAACACATTAGAGCTACCTGCAAAAAATCAATGGAGTAAACCATCAGTAGCTCGTTATCAACAGCGACTTGTAGCAAATGATGTTGAAACATAACAAATTGTTTTTGAAGATAGCTCTAAAGGACATATCCAGCAAATGAGTTATGTTGGCTCAATACACCTATATTGGTCTTAGGAAATTTCATATAAAGAGACGGTCCAACCTATCAGACAACAAGACTCCATTTTTTTTGTAAAGAGATATGGAAATCCCATAATAATTGTGAATCTCAACAAGACATTTGAGAAGAAACCCCGAGAAACTGCCCTTTCTGCAGAATGCAATAAAGCTTATTGACAGAGATCTACCTAAAGAAAATCACCTGAAGTTTATATCCTGGGATCTTCATAAACTCTCCAAAAGCAACTCAGCGAATGTTTTAAAATTTCTTGTCAAAATTGACAGTGTTCTGCACAGAGCAGAGGAGCAGGGTGTATGATCTTCATATCAGTTTGAGGCCCACGCTATCTTTCGAGCTGCAAGTACAGACTTGGTAGAACTGGACACAAAGGAAAGGGGGGATTTTCTGGCTGGGAGGATTTTTCCCCAGAGTTGAATAAAGTGAAAATCATGTTGGGGCTCTCTGGAATATCTTGGGCATCTCTGTCATAGTTCTTTGTCGTTTTTTCATAAGTTGTAGACTAGACTTAGCATAGAGGGCTAATAATCTAGCACAATGGGAAAGCATTTGTAGCTACCAAGTTGCTTGTCGCCGTTATGTTCTTAGAGGTTTGGGAGTAATGGAAAGTAGTCAGTTATACTTCCATTCTCCTTGCCTCTGATTATGGAACGGACCAGCTTAGTCTCCCTTCTGTAAAACGCAAGGCCTCCTCGAGTCTCCTTTTGACTTCATTCACCCTTCAGACATTGACACTGGTCTTCCCTCGAGGACTGATCCTCCCTTCCGTCCCATCTAATCCGAATCATTGCTACCCGTGTTTCTCTAAGGCAGCCTCTTCAGATCACCTTGCCCTCAGCCGCACCTGCCTTAGCGATTCTAACTTAGGGAAACCCCCTAGAGCTAGAGAAGAGCCAGCCTAAAGCAAGGGGAGAGGGGTGTGGTGACATTGGCCTCTCGAGAGAGAGTTGTCACCGGGCCGACGCGCCCGCAGTTTGGGCTTTCAACACTCGCATGCCAGTTTCGGGCGATAACAGGGCATAACCATAAAACAAACTTTCTTCTTCTTAAACCAGCGAATTCTTCTTCTTGGAGCAGCTACAAGTGTAAGAGAAAAGTGTGTGTGTAATGAAATGGATTGATCTTCTTTTATAGCCTTTGAGTCACCTGTAAGTGAACCAAAACTCAAAAGAACAAAATAATATTATTTTATTCTTTTATCACTTTGACTTTTACCTTTAGTGGTACTAAAGGTCTTTTTGCACTTTCACTTTGACATCTTAGTGGTACTAAGGGTCTTTATGTATTTTAGACTTTTACTTTAGCCTTCTTCAAGTGCCCTGTGGTCAAGGTGGTCCTTCATCCCCACTCAAAGTACATCATCATAAACAGAGACAATTACTAATGCTTTTATCTCACACTCTGTGACACCAAGATCGGATACTAAGGTGTCTTAACCAAGGGTAGCTACAAATCTGGCTTTATACTTCTCCACACTACCATCAGCAACATGCTTGATTTTGTAAAGCCATCTAGATGTCACCACTGACTTTCCTATTGGTCTGGCAACAACTTCACACACATCATTCTTCATGATTGAAATGTACTGTTCAGTTATGGCATCAACCCATACCTGTTGACTTGTTGCTTATTCGTATGAGGAAGGTTCTACACTAATGAGTTGGCTCATAAGACCGGAGTACTTCTGTGGTCTTATGCTTTCTCTAAAAGTCCCGGGAGGAGCTTTATGCTTCTCAGTTTCTTGTATTGTTTCTCGGTACCAAGCAGGTCTCCTTTTGGAAGGAGGAACTTCAAGCAGTTCTTCTGGTGGACTTTCAGTGTCCTCAGGTGCATCTGTAATTTGATCCTCAAATTTCTCTTCCTCCCTCTGAACTTCTGAATCTGGAACCTCAAGAGGAGGTACTTCATCTTCCTTTGAAAGCTTTTGTGTTTGACGAAACACAACTTCCTCATGGAAGATCACATCTCTGTTGACTTCAATGTACCTCTGTCCAAGATCATAGATGCAGTAGGCCTTCAAATTGTCATTGTAACAGACAAATATTCCTTTCTTACCGGAAGGCTCTAGCTTGGCCCTCTTTTCCTTTGGCACATGAATGTAAACTGAAGTGCCAAATATCCTCATGTGGTCAACTGCAAGTTTCTTTTTGGTGAAGACTTCTTATGGAGTCTTCTCCCCCAAGATAGCATGAGCGCTTTTGATTTGAATGTACACAGCAGTACATGTAGCTTCAGCCCACAAGGATAAAGGAAGATCTAAATCGGTGAGCAAGGCTTTAGCAGCTTTGCAGATCGTTCTGTTCTTCCTTTCTGTAACCCCATTCTGCTGAGGGTTGTATGGTATTGTCAGCTCTTTCTTGATTCCTGCTTCTCCGCAAAAATCATCAAATTCATTAGATTCATACTCACCTCTGTTATCTGATCTCAAGATACGGATGTGTCTGCCAGTCTAATTTTCAATCAGAGCCTTGAACTCTTTGAACCTGTCAAAAATTTCACTCTTGGCCTTGAGGAAGTAAATCCATAACTTCTGAGAATGATCATCTATGAACAAGACATAATATAAACACCCACTCAAGGAGGGTGAAGACATAGGCCCACAAATGTCAGAGTGAAACAAATCTTAAATTCCTTTAGATCTATTCTTGCTTTTGGAAAAGAATTTCTTAGTGTTCTTACCTAGAGCACATCCTTTGCAAATTCCAACATGTTTTGGAGATACTTCTGGCATACCTATGACCATCTTCTGCAAGCCTAGAAGAGCTGTGTAGTGAAGGTGTCCAAGCCTTCTATGCCACAGCTCACATGGATCAACTGTATGATGTACCAAAGCATAAGTGGAATATCAGAAGTCATATATAGACCTCCCTCTCGAACCCCAATCTGTACAGCTGATCTTAGCTTTTCATTCTTTGCCCATAGTAGGACCTTCTTGTCCATGAAGAGGACTCTGTAGCCCTTGTCCTCTAATCCAACAACAGATAGAAGAATCTTCTTCAAACCAAGAACATATAAGACATCATCAATATGTAAAACCGTACCTGAATCAAGTTGAAGTGAAGTTGAGCCAACTCCAATCTTATAAGTGGAGTCATCTCCAAGTTACACCTGTGTAGTGAACGTCTTCTTTCTATAACTGGTGAGAGCTCCACAGTTACCTCTCATATGCCTAGAAGCACCACTATCCACTAACCAAGAGGTAGCACTGTCTGTGATGGATCCAAAGAGAGCGAAGATCAGGTAGTACGCTCTTCTAGGTTCGTCTTCGTTGTTAACTTTGGTGTTCTTCTTCTTCTTAGGTTCTTCTTCTTCTTCTTAGGTTCTTCTTCTTCTTCTACAGCAGAAGCTTGAAATCTTCTTTTGAATTTCTTCTTAGTCTGCCTGCAATCCCTAGCAAAGTGTCCAAACTTGTGGCAATTATAACATTCCACTTTTGAAACATCAAAGTGCTTACCTTGAGGTTTCTTTCCCTTCTTTTGTCGAGGGGAAGGCTTCTTGAACTTCTTTGTCTTTGTTGCAAGTGCAAGGTTCCCTTCCTTAGTTTCCTTGCCTGAAATCCTTCCCTCTTCTTCCAAGAAACCATGCCAAAGTCTTTCAAAGCTTGGTTAATTCTCACATCCATTAACAAATTCCAAGAAAGTTTCCAAGAGTTTGGGATACCATCGACCACAGTTTCCACAAGGTCATCGTCATCAACAACAATACCAATACCAGTAAGTTGATCTCTTACCTGTGCAATCTTTGTGAAGAAGGGCCCAACCCCTTCATCCTTGTTCATTTTCAATGTTCGGAGCCTTTTTTTCAAGACTCTCTTCTGACTGGGAACCTTCTTCTCATAAATGTTTGCCAAGGTGTCAAAACATTATTTGGTCATCTTCAATGCAATGATGTTGGGCATCAAAGTTTCTTTGACAGAATCATAAATGATTCTCCTAGCCTTATCCTGCTTCTTCTTGAAAGCAGTCCTGCCAGCATTAGATGTTGGCTCTTCAATGGTGTTGAACACAATATCATCAAGGTCATTTTCTTCTAGAATAGCTGTAAGCCTAGCTTTCCAAGAGTTGTAGTTGGTTGAACCTAGAAGCTTCTCTTCCGCTCTGAAGATGTTGGTGGCCATTTTGCCACTTAGTCAAATGTTAAGTCTGCAAAATATCCCAAAGTCTAGGACGACAACAACAATCTCCTTTTACTGTGTCTTCACATGCTAAGCTCTGATACCATGTTGAATTTTAGCATGAATACTTCAAAATTTTGCAGACTGACATATAACAAATGACAAGGGCAGTAAATAACATCAACACACTAAACGCAAGAGTTTTTCACTGGGGAAACCTTTAAAGGACAAAAACCCCAAAAGCATTAGTAATTCATCTCATAAATGACATGACTGAGTTCTTCAATGGATTCCCAAACCCTAATGGGTTTGTACCACAAATCCACAATTACAGAAGATAAATTTACAAAAAAAAAACCAAATTATGTCTTTCATCAAATTAGGGCTTTCTGCCCTAACTTTCTCTCTCCTTACCAAAAAAACTCGGACAACCAAAAATCCTGTTTAGCCTACCCGAATTTATTTTTTGCCTACCCGTGACCTATTTGACCTTGCCCGAGTCGTCGCTGCCCTGCCCGAACCTGTTGCTCACCTGCCCGGATCTCCTGTTGCTCTACCCAAGTTTGTCCAGGTGTACTGCAACTCTACCTGAGTCCTTCCAGGCTGATCTATTGCATCCCTAGCCCTCCTGGGCTTGTCTATTGCTGCCCGAAGGGTTGGCCCGAGGCCTGTTAGAGCTTGTTGGGCAAGCCCGGAGGCACCAACAGTCTGCCCTTTGACTATTAAGGCATGTTGGGTGCTGCCCGAGGGTACCAGCAAGCTGTCCTAGCTCTACAAGGGCCTAACCAAACTACTCGGGTTTGCTGGTAGAAGGGTCGAGCCTTGTAGAAGGCTACCCGTGAGGAGGAAGGGCAACTATCGTGAGAGAACCACGCTGCTCGTGAAGACTGGAAGCAACCCGGTGAAGAATGGAGGTTGCCCAAAGAAGAGGAGAGAAGTTAGGGTAAAACCCTAACTCATTAAAAAAGATAGAAGGTCGTTGCTGCTCTTTGTTGATGGAACCCTAGTTTAGGGTTTTTACTTCAATAGGTGTGGATGCCCTAGCTAAACTCATCCATGCTAGGGCATAACCACAAAAAAAACTTTCTTCTTGAACTAGCGAATTCTTCTTCTTGGAGCAACTACAATTGTAAGAGCAAAGTGTGTGTGTAATGAAATGGATTGATCTTCTTTTATAGCCTTTGAGTCGCCTGTAAGTGGACCAAAACTCAAAAGAACAAAATAATATTATTTTATTCTTTTATCACTTTGATTTTTACCTTTAATGGTACTAAAGGTATTTAGCACTTTCACTTTGACACCTTAGTGGTACTTGTTATCCACTAATTTTGCACTTAGTTGGATTCGCTGAGGAGCCGCCAGTTGACAAACATGATAAATGTTTGATTCCAATGTATCAAAAGATCTGCCTTTGTGTCTAGCCTGTTTTGGCTAGTCAGTTTTTTGTTTGAATAATTATGACCATGGCCCCGCGGGGTTTGTAATAAAATGTGCTAGTAGGGTGTTTTGAGTGGTTCGGTTTCCTAAGACGTAGAATTTCAACTAAGGTATTCCAAGGAGTTTTTTGCCCTTGACAATTATGCTTTGCCTATAGCCGAGTATAATTGACGAGGTTTTCTCTCACTTCCTCCAAAGCTGGAATGCCCAATTTTGAATTCTAGGCCTTGGGGGGTTATTAGAGCCCAACTGAGTATATATAAACCTACTAGACATTGTTAGAATAGACTATGGTCATCTCTAAGTTACCGGATGCGTCAAAACTTTTATTTTTTAATTTTTTAATTTTTCCTAAGTTTTTAATTAAATTTTTCCATAATTTAAATGGAAAAATTCAATTTGTGACAAGTCGGTCATCCGGAACCCGAATTCAGTGATTGAAGGCTCTAACCTTAAGCCAAAAATCATTCATAACCAGCCATGTAACGTCCCCGACCCTCCGATCGAGCAAGAGGACGCTACTAAACACTAAACATCCGGGCATCTAGCGCCATGAACATGATCATACGTACATAAAATGCTGAAGCAAGATAATTAAATACATAAAACATACTACGATGCATAATTGTTCATATACATAGCGAAAGCAAAACAACATTCATTCATATACGAATCAACATTCAACATGTCCATCATCATAATTCATTAACATTAAATATGATTGCAAAACAGATTAGTCAAGAAAACTTATCTTATGAGAACTGTCCCGCAACCAGCTACGTCGCTGCAACGTTCCACCCAACCATAGGTCAGCGTGCTCCTTAATCTCTCAGCAACGTTGCCACCCTCGAACCGGGCATGATTCCCCAAGGAATAAGGAACTAGCAGACTTACACATAGCCAAGGATAACAACACCACAAGGAAAAACATAGTTCAGCCAAGCCAACACAGTTGGATTTATCAGGCGAACAACAGATCTGCCAAGCCAACAAAGTTGGGTTTATCAGGCCATCCAGGAGCTAGGAAAGGCTAAATGCTAAGCTGATGAGCTCATTGAAGAGCTACAGTCACCAACACTAGAACCAACCTGGCTTTTAGAACACCCACACACACCCAACACAAGGAAATCAGTCCTTTCTCTGCAACGCAGTCCCTCAGACCCTGATCTCTCTTCCAGTGCTATTCAGGGGTTGTGGAGAAGAAAGCCAACCCACTAGCTCTGTCTGTGTGGTTCCTAACCCACCAGGTTTATCAAGCACATCAGGCCCTCATCCACCACTCCAATGCAATCCGAGGACAAAACCACTGCGTGCATGCAGCAAGCCAGCTATTAAAGCTTTAACAGAGGAAAGGCAACTCCCTGGATCATTCTTGGCCCTATCGTGGCCAAAACAATCCCAGAGCAGCCTACAACAACCAAATCACAAGGAAAAACGCAACCAACAAATGTGGGAAAACAACAGCCAACAAGCAACCGGAGAAAACTACAGCAACCCAACATGCAGGGGAAAAACATACACCCCACACCATCCGCTAAATTCGTATGGGAAGACACCCCCACTGTAACGTAATGACAACCCAAAAACCGTTTTCCTTCCAGTGCTGCGTGAGCCAAAAACAGAGAGAATCCTCCGCCTGCGTGAGGAACAGAGCGTCTCCGCCTGAGTGAGGATGGACGATGGGGAAGACCAACCGACGCGTGAGGAAACCGAGCGTTTTTGAGTGAGAATAAATGCGTCCTGGGGAGAGTGCAGTCGCGTGGGAAAAATGGGGATAATGGGCGTAGTGGTCTTCCTGCTAGCGTAAGGGTCAGCTTGGTGGAGTGTGCGTGTGGGCAAGGAGTGACAGTCCTGCCACACTCCACTGCCAGCAATATTTACCCCAACTAATCAACAGAACATTTAAGGTGGTGGTTGGATGAGGCAAGGAAAGGTGAGCAAATCAAACAGGGTGGTGACACATGGCTTTTCCCCCATGGGTTCAAGGTTTAACATCCCCACCCTTAACCTTAGGAAATCATGCCCCTTCTCAATATGGTTGCAGTGCACATTGTTGGTTGGGTTCATTTAATTAAAATGCACATTTACATGATGCCACAATTTAATACGTGTCGTATGTCCTGATATACCATCGGTGACAATTTCAATCCGAAACATAACATAACCAAATCAATGGTGGGGCCTTGGCCTTTAGCTCCGCATCATGATTATTTACAAATATATATATATATATATATATATATCATGTATGTTTAATGCATCGGGGTCAAAACTGGGGATGTTACAAGCCAACCAGCTAGCACCAAGTTTCAGATCATCATTCGGCCACATAACTCGTATTTTCTCAAAAAAAATTAGTTTTGGGGAAAATATTGATTAATTAATAAAAATCATTATTTTGGAGAAAATCCAAATCTCTCCAAATTAATCCGAATTCAACGAAATAAAAAGCTAAATGGCATGGCACGAAGCATTTATGATGATTCCAATCAATATCGGTCAGTTTCAGATCAAGTATCGGAGTGTAGCAATTGAACTATCAGTCATAAATTTGCCCTCTTTGGTCAATTCCGTTTTTGGTTGAAGTGTGGGTTATCTATTGGTTGGGTGATCATTACAAGGGAGGATGAGCCACCTCACCTCCCCTCATTACTCCAGCACTCAATTACAACTCAGTTGCAGCTCAGTTCAATTCCAAATCATCATGCCGAGCTCATTCAATTACTCCGGTGTTACTCTTAGTTTGGTTTTAGGGTTTTAGCCTTCTCTCTTTGTATAAATAGAGGCTCTTTGAGCTCTATTAAGATGGAACTTTTGTGCTGGAGTTACTCTGCAAAAATTGTAATAAGCTTTGCTTACATTTGATTAATAAGATTTTCGACTTTGGATGTCCATCTCTCTTTGCATGTGGTGAATGTTCTATGGTTGAGGTGATACTGTTTCTAAACCCTCTACTCTTTCTTTACTTGAATGAGATCTATTTATGTGTTAAGCTCAAGAGGGCCACTATTGGCACGGTAGAATAGTTGTTTGTAGTTTCAATTCAGTTATTTATGCAAAGTAGGTTCTAATCTTGATGAATATGAGTAGTTAATTATACGTAGTATTGATCTCGATTGAGTTTCTTTTGCATACTTTATATATATATATGATCTCACTTGTATCTGAGTTTTGGTATTAACAGGTCACAGGTTGAAGAAGGGTGCGAGTTCAGCTACATCAAGCCCAAGCTTCAAGCAACCTATCTTTTAACATATTGTGATTGCAGGGCCTACAAGATCGGTCTCTTCCCATTCGAAAGAAAGTTCGAGTCTTCTTCCATCTCTCATGTTCCATCCACAAGAAACCCTTCTTTCTCTACCCTTCTTCTTTAATTTTTGTACTTGCTCATAAAATAGATCCAAGTTTCAAATCTTTATTATTTCAGATCTGTTTACTTCTTTAGATCTAGGGAAAAGTTTTATGCTTTGCATGCAAAAATTCTAAGTACAAAAAATTTTCCAAAATTTAAAAAAAAAAATTGTTTTTGCATTGTCTTCCCTATCATATTTTAAACAATACATGCTTGCTGATTTTTCTTTTTTGTGACATGTACAGCGGAAATGCTGGCGAAATTTTGAAGAATCTGTTAAATTTTCATATGCTTAACTAAGACATCAGTATATCATTTCATTTTTCATAATAAAAGCATATAAAACAGGATCGCTGAAAGAAACAGTATCACAAAAACAGCACAGATTTATCCTGGGAAAACCCTAAAGGGAAAAACCCAACAAAAGCTTCCTCAATATAGATGCCCCAAAAAGGGAAAAAGGTAAAACCAACAAGGAGATCAAAAACCTGATTCTCCTCCTTCTCCAGCAACTCCTCTCCTCCACAAGTGCGCTATTCCAAATGAGTGTGTGTGTCACAAATGAGGAGCACTACACCTCTATTTATATTCATCCGTTCACTTAAGTTAACTCATTTGACATGTCGGCTCAAGTTAAATCATGTAGGCTCGAGTTACACATGTAGGCTCAAGTAACCACACTAGGGTGCTGATGACCCACCTTTACAATTAGAGGGGACTACCTCATGACTCTTATTAGTTCTTCCGATTAGGAGCATCGGGGTACAATGTAATACAAGTGGTTCTCCCGGTAGCACCATCGGGGACCACAAAAGGATACATATAGAATATTCTTCGAAGTTACAATATTTTAACACTCCCCCTTAACGAGAAGGGTATTCTATAGCAACATCAATAACAACAAGAGTAGAGATAGGGGACATCATCAACATTAGCAGGGTAACACATCTATAAATCATTGAAAGCTTTTCAACATCATGTAGTCTTCATCTTCAATCTTCAATCTTCATCATCAGCAACATCTCCAGTCTTTGATCAACAACATCTTCAGCATTTTTGATCTTTCAATTAGCAACGACATCTTCAGCACTTGGATCTTTCGATCAGCAACATCTTTAGCACTTTGACTATCCGATCAGCAACAACATCTTCAGCATTTTGAACTTTCGATCAGCAACATCTTCAGCACTTTGATTTTTCGATCAGCAACAACATCTTCAGCATTTTGTCCTTTTGATCAGCAACATCTTCAGCATTTTGACTTTTCGATCAACAACAACATCTTCAGCACCTTGACCTTTCGATCAACAACAACATCTTCAGTACTTTGACCTCTCGATCAGTAGCAACATCATCATCATCATATTCTGATCTGTCGATCATAATCATCATCACATTCTGATCTTTCGATCAGAGACATCATCATCATACTCTGATCTTTCGATCAGAAACATCATCAACATAGAAACATCATCATCATACTTTGATCTTTCGATCAGAAACATCATCATCATACTCTGATCTTTCAATCAGAAACATCATAATCATAGTGCGCCATCATCATACTCTGATCTTTTAGATCAGTAAGTCATCATCATCATACTCTGATCTTTCGATCAGTACGGCATCATCATCATCAGCAACAACCTGCAATCCACAACTCAAAGACAAAAAGTCTTTGGATCACTTTTGGACTTAAAGTCCAGGGATGATACAATCCCACCACATTCTCGACAACCGAAGTTACCGGATTGATTACGGGAGAATCAGTCCCTATCACTTTAGGACTAAGTCCAAGGACGATGCAATCCTACCACATTCTCGACGACCGAAGTCACCGGATACAATTACGGGATAATCACTCCCTATCACTTTGGACTTCCTACCACATTCTCGACGACTGAAGTCACCGAATACAATTACGGGATAATCACTCCCTATCACTTTGGGACTTGAGTCCAAGGATGATGCAATCCTACCACATTCTCGACGACCGAAGTCACCGGATACAATTACGGGATAATCACTCCCTATCACTTTAGGACTATGTCCAAGGATGATGCAATCCTACCACATTCTCGACGACCGAAGTCACCGAATACAATTACGGGATAATCACTCCCTATCACTTTAGGACTATGTCCAAGGATGATGCAATCCTACCACATTCTCGAGGACCGAAACCACCCGATCTATTATGGACAAGATGTCCCAGGATGATACAATCCCTCTTCATTCTCGAAGACCGAGGTCTCCGGATCACTTTAGGGAAGGTGCCCAAGGATGATACAATCCCACCACGTTCTCGAGGACCGAGGTCTCCGGATCACTTTAGGGAAGGTGCCCAAGGATGATACAATCCCATCACGTTCTCGATGACCGAGGTCACCGGATCTACTATGGACAGATGTCCCGGGATGATACAATCCCTCTTCATTCTCGAGGACCGAGGTCTCTGGATCACTTTAGGGCAAATGCCCAGGGATGATACAATCCCAC
>LPNX010425641.1:109869-120305 GCA_001517045.1 Pseudotsuga menziesii
TATCACAAGAACAACACAAATTTATCCTGGGAAAAACCCAGCAAAAGCTTCCTCAATATAGATGCCCCAAAAAGGGAAAAAAGTAAAACCAACAAAGAGATCAAAAACCTGATTCTCCTCCTTCTCCAGCAACTCCTCTCCTCCACAAGTGCACTATTCCAAGTGAGTGTGTGTGTCACAAATGAGGAGCACTACACCTCTATTTATATTCATCCGTTCACTTAGGTTAATTCATTTGACATGTCGGCTCAAGTTAAATCATGTAGGCTCAAGTTACACATGTAGCCTCAAGTAACCATACTAAGGTGCTGATGACCCACCTTTACAATTAGAGGGGACTACCTCATGACTCTTCTTAGTTCTTCCGATTAGGAGCATCGAGGTACAATGTAATACAAGTGGTTCTCCCGGTAGGACCATCGAGGACCACAAAAGGATACATATAGAATATTCTTCGAAATTACAATATTTTAACAGAATCAAGCCCTAAAAAACCATAAATTCCCTCTTCTTCTTTTCCTCTTCTACAAATTGCTCCAAAGACCTTTCAGGATTAAAGAAAAGAAGCAAAAGAGGCAGCAAAATGAAAGCATTGTAACAAATTAATAAAGAGCAAGTGGGATTACGGCTCCCACACCCCTCTTCCCCCATTTAGGGGGAGCTTGTATTGTCTCTCCATTTTCATGCTTTGCTTCATGTTTTGCTAAAAGTAGGATAGAATAGTTCATAATCTTGAAAGTTTATCTTTTCATTAGAGTTAGATAGTTTAATTGCTGATTAGTTTATCATCCATGAAAAGTGAAGTAAAAATGTCTCTTTGATTATTTACTTGGTTAATGCATTGTTTCTTTATTTTTTGATAGAGTTTTGCTTACCCCCTTGTTTTCCCGATTAGGGCCCTAAAAATCCTGAAAGAAACTCTTGGGTAGTTTAGATCTTTGAATTTTTTTCAATTTTAACGAATTAATTAAGTCTCTTGAACTTACAGTAACACAAGTCAAGAGCACTCTCTATCGGAGAGCATTGTTAGAATTGCATCTCCTTGCATTAGGCATTTTAGATTAGCTAAGTCTCTTGAACCGCTGTCATAAGACAAAGTCGAGAGCACTCTCTGTCGAAGAATCTTAATTAATTAACTTAATAAAATTTGCAACTCACTCCCCCATAATTAATTAACTTCGTTGTCTCCTTGCCGGAGTATTCTCTGACCAACTTCAAAATCGAAGTACCCAGAAACGGCATTGGATTTTTAATCTTGCAAGAGAAACGCAATAAAATTTAAACCCCATAACCAACGCACCGGCATTGTAGAGAATTTCCTAAGTTCTTCTTAGTAGAGGCGCCGAAACTCCCCGTTGTCTAAGCTTCTCAGCTAGCTGGTCAATCTTCGTGATGCCAGCATGGGATACTGGGCGAGCCGTCATGTCTTCAACAGATTAAACTTGGAACATTCTCCCGGCTCTCGACAAACCTTCGTTGACACCATAAGCAAGACCACTTAAAAACATTTAAAATATACCAAAAGCACTTGCACAACTTAATATTCACTAGCTTTATTTCAAGACTTGTTGTTAATTTCTTTACGCATTGCAGTACTCTGACTCCATAAGGCACTGGTCTATTATTTTATGCATAATTGTTATATCTGGATCATTTGTCTTTGGAACATTTCAATTTATATCTATGAATGCATCTTTATAAAGTCTTGAATTATTGTTCATCTTTTAATTCTCTTGATAGCAACGTGGTTTGCTTTATCTTATGCGTCAAGTTCATAATAAACAAACACATTTAATCACCATAACTCCTAAACAACACCCATCCGCATCCGCAACCTTTTAAAACACTTTAACAACTTAAGAGCCGTAGGAACTCTTTTGTAGGGACTACCCCCCTTTGCTTTGTTAGGAGTTAGCCTAAACGGAGGAGTTAAAAGTAGGTGACAGTACCTGGCTCTGTGCTTGCCCCCAGGGTCACACCTCTCCCACTTTCTTAAGTGAGGAGACGGCTTTCGAAAGATTTCTGCTCTTGGTGTGCAATCGACAGACAACATCTTTTGGCACCGTTGCCGAGGACAAATTTTTTGTTCTTGGACAACCTTAGTTTTTTCTAGTTTTTACCTTTTTGATATATTTTTAGTTTAATCACCTCACTGATCTTAGACTTGAAATCCATCTGGCGACTCCACTATCTTTAATTTTACCAAGGTATTCAACCTGAAGAAACTCTGAAGGTTTACTTAGTTTTATCCCTGAGCCTGAAAAGGATTATAGGAGGAGGCTACATAAACTTGCTTCTCGTAGGATCTTTGAAGATCTTGGATCTCAGTCTTTGTCGGACATCCATAGTTTTTTTTCTAGAAACTAATTCTCAAGAGAACATTAACTAGTGTTTCCGACATAATGGGTGAGTATTTTACTCAACTCGACTTTTCTCAAATAGCAGGTCAACCCCATCGTCTTCCAGACAAAGCTGTCGAGAAACTCCCTATATTCACTGGCACTGATGCCACCACTTCCGCCATGCACCTCAAGAACTTTTCTAGATGCATCAATTCCTATGTCAATGATCCTGTAAGCCAACATGATGATGTCTACATGAAGTTATTTGCTCTATCTTTGGATGGAAGGGCTGGTGACTGGTACAACAATTTACTAGACAACTCCTTTGCTACACTTGAAGCTTTCAAGACTTCCTTCACTAATAGGTTTGGTGAAAAGAAGGAACCTAGGCATCAACTGGCTTGTTTAACAAACATAAAGAAGAAGGAGAATGAGACTATGGATGAGTTCAACCAAAGATTCACAGAACTATCCAATGCCATTCCTGCCATTTACAAACCACCTACACCATCTATTTTGCTTTATTACATTGAAGCACTTAATGGGAAGATGCAATATCAAATCAGGGATAAGGAACCCACTACTCTTATAAACGCACAAGAAATGGCAGTCAAAATAGACAGAAATATGCAGTCTTCAAGTGAATCCAACCTTCCTGGTTATTCAAATTCCTCGACTCTGTTAAAGTCAAATGAGTATGAAGAAGAGGATTTCTATAGAAAACAAATGGTGGAAATGAAGGAAAGACTTGGAAGAATGGAAGATAAACATCTAGCTCAAATGAAAGAGATGCAGAACAAGGTCATTAGTATGGAAAGAGCACAATCACAACCTGTCCCAAGAACATTTCCTCCAAAAGTAAATTGGCAAAGAAAGGCACCCAACCATGAACAGAGGCCTCCTCATCAGCTAGAGTCTACTGACATGGTTGAAACTTACATGCCATTTTGTAGGGCATGTGAAGACCTTCATGAAGAATCTTCTTGCTATTATGCATGCTATGTTCAAGAGCATGGTTTTCCAGAGGGTTATGGCCCTAAAGCACCATCAAGCGAGCCCGAGTATATAAACTATGTAGGTGACATACATAATCTTTCCGGAAAAAGTTGGAGAAAGGCAATACAATATTCAAGAGAGCCTGAGTACATTAACGCAGTTGGACAGCTCCATCCCGACACCACAGAAACCTGGCGTCAAGTCGAAGATTATAGTCAACAGTTGGATAACCTCACTAAAAACTTTGGTACTAATCCTACAAATGAACATAATGATGATAGTTTGGAAGGTTTACTACCTTGTGACCTTTTTTCTGAAGAAGATGACTATGATCATGAGGAGGGATATAGCCAAGGATGTGATACAAGTGAGGAGGAATCCCTTACATCTAAGATGGATGATAACTACGAGACTTTAATCTTAGAAGTTTTGTGTGATGGGAATCCTCCATGCTTTCCACCTGATGACAAATATTTGGAAAGTTGGGTCCCCTGTGATATCTTTGAAACCGAGTTTTTTCAAAAGGATTGTTTCGAGCAAAATGAGGAATGTAGCCATGGACTTGATACCAGTGATGAGGCATCTCTCATATCCGACATAGATGGCGATGATGACTATTGGACTTTTATTGAAAATCCAACCTATGATACTTCTGAAAATATTTTTGAGAATCTCATCTATGATGTGTCCAGCGAGGGGAGTTGTTATTCTGAAACTCATAAAAGTTGTAAAGAAGAGCAGTCGGAGTTATCTATGATCAGTCAGAGTTATATTTGAGTATCTGTAATGAGGACTTAGAGAAGCAATATAGTGAAGAATCAGATGGGGTGCAACTAGTTGAAGTTTTTTCTCAGCCATCGTCTTCACATATAGATTTTCCTTATGTTTTGGAGTAGCTTGGGGCTTATACAACGAGTTATCATTTCATAAACCTTGATGATCAGCATGATGGAGTGGTCAACCTGCCTCATCATCCCGATTTGTATATCAACAATATCCAATCATGGATAGAAGCATCCTGCACAAGCACCTACCAGTTTGGGAAGAAGTTTGAAGACATTATTCATGCCTATGATTTCCCATCCAACCCGCCCATTCTGGATTATCACGCAGGTTTGCATTTTCTGAATAAAATATTCTTGTTTTGGCTGGTAACCAAAGACAAGGAAAAACCTTTTTACATTAATAAAATGCTTAGGTGGTTACATTGGATTTATGATTACACATAACCATTTTTATTTCCATGCTTAGAGTAGGAAAATAGGCTCCTTAAAGTGAGCATTTACTATAGCATTTTCTTTCAGTACTTAGGAATAAATAAATTTTTCAGTTAAGTCTTGTCATTCCTTTGAATAAAGCAACTTTTGGATCATTGGCTCTTTTTCATAAAACTTGTGCTACTGAGGTTTTTCTTGTCAAGTTGAGATGTTTTTACACGATGTGGAAACCAGAGATTCTAGTGTTCTTGTATACTCTCCTTGCATAAGAGACTAGAACGAGCACACATCCCGCAATTGGAGCCAGATGTTATCCACTAATTTTGCACTTAGTTGGATTAGCTGAGAAGCCGCCAGTTGACAAACATGATAAATGTTTGATTCCAATGTATCAGATGATCCGCCTTTGTGTCTAGCCTGTTTTGGCTAGTCAGTTTTTTGTTTGAATAATTATGACCATGGCCCCGCAGGGTTTGTCACAAAATGTGCTAGTAGGGTGTTTTGAGTGGTTCGGTCTCCTAAGACGTAAAATTTCAACTAAGGTATTCCAGGGAGTTTTTTGCCCTTGACAATTATGCTTTGCCTATAGCCGAGTATAATTGACGAGGTTTTCTCCCACTTCCTCCAAAGCTAGAATGGCCGATTTTGAATTTTTGGCCTTGGGGGGTTATTAGAGCCCAACTGAGTATATATAAACCTACTAGACATTGTTAGAATAGACTATGGTCATGTCCTAAATCACTAGGACCCTTGAAAAAAATTCCAAAAAATTTTTACCGAACGCGTCAAAATTTTTATTTTTTTATTTTTTAATTTTTCCTAAGTTTTTAATTAAATTTTTCTATAATTTAAATAGAAAAATTCAATTTGTAATAAGTCAGTCATCCGGAACCCGAATTCAGTGATTGAAGGCTCTAATCTTAAGCCAAAAATCATTCATAACCAACCAGCCAGCTAGCACCAGGTTTCAGATCATCATTCGGCCACATAACTCATATTTTCTCAAAAAAAATCAATTTTGGGAAAAATATTGATTAATTAATAAAAATGATTATTTTGGAGAAAATCCAAATCTCTCCAAATTAATCCGAATTCAGCGAAATAAAAGGCTAAATGACATGGCACGGAGCATTTATGATGATTCCAATCAATATCGGTCAGTTTCAGATCAAGTATCGAAGTGTAGCAGTTGAACTATCAGTCAGAAATTTGCCCTCTTTGGTCAAATCCGTTTTTGGTTGAAGTGTGGGTTATCTATTGGTTGGGTGATCATTACGAGGGAGGATGAGCCACCTCACCTTCCCTCATTACTCCAGCACTCAGTTACAACTCAGTTCAACTCCAAATCATCATGTCGAGCTCATTCAATTACTCTAGTGTTACTCTTAGTTTGGTTTTAGGGTTTTAGCCTTCTCTCTTTGTATAAATAGAGGCTCTTTGAGCTCTATTAGGATGGAACTTTTGTGCTGAAGTTACTCTGCAAAAATTGTAATAAGCTTTGCTTACATTTGATTAATAAGATTTTCGACTTTGGAGGTCCATCTCTCTTTGCATGTGGTGAATGTTCTATGGTTGAGGTGATACTGTTACTAAACCCTCTACTCTTTCTTTACTTGAATGAGATCTATTTATGTGTTAAGCTCAAGAGGGCCACTATTGGCACAATAGAATAGCTGTTTGTAGTTTCAATTCAGTTATTTATGCAAAGTAGGTTCTAATCTTAATAAATATGAGTAGTTAGTTATACGTAGTATTGATCTCGAATGAATTTCCTTTGCATACTTTTTATATATATATGATCTCATTTATATCTGAGTTTTGGTATTAGCAGGTCACAGGTTGAAGAAGGGTGCCAGTTCAGCTACATCAAGCCCAAGCTTCAAGCAACTTATCTTTTAACATATTGTGATTGCAGGGCCTACAAGATCGGTCTCTTCCCATTCGAAAGAAAGCTGGAGTCTTCTTCCATCTCTTGTGTTCCATCCACAAGAAACCCTTCTTTCTCTACCCTTCTTCTTTAATTTTTGTACTTTATCATAAAATAGATCCAAGTTTCAAATCTTTATTATTTCAAATCTATTTTTAGGGCCTTTGTTAAATCTAGTTTACTACTTTAGATCTAGGGAAAAGTTTTATGCTTTGCATGTAAAAATTCAAAAAAAAATTTAAGTATAAAAATTTTTCCAAATTTTTTTTTTTGCAATGTCTTTCCTATCATATTTTAAACAATACATGCTTGCTGATTTTTCTTTTTTATAACAGGTACAACAGAAATGCTAGCGAAATTTTGAAGAATCAAACCCTAAAAAACCATAAATTCCCTCTTCTTCTTTTCCCCTTCTACAGATTGCTTCAAAGACCTTTCAGGATTAAAGAAAAGCAAAAGAGACAGCAAAAGGAAAGCATTGTAACAAATTAATAAAGAGCAAGTGGGATTACAGCTCCCACAACCCTCTTTCCCCCATTTGGGGGAAGCTTGTATCGTCTCTCCATTTTCATGCTTTGCTTCATGTTTTGCTAAAAGTAGGATAGAATAGTTCATAATCTTGGAAGTTTATCTTTTCACTAAAGTTAGATAGTTTAATTGCTTATTAGTTTATCATCCATAAAAAGTGAAGTAAAAATGTCTTTTATGGAGTTTTGCTTACCCCCTTGCTTTCCCAATTAGGGCCCTAAAAAGCCTGAAAGAGACTCTTGGGTAGTTTAGATCTTTGTGTTTCTTTCAATTTTAACGAATTAATTAAGTCTCTTGAACTTACAGTAACACAAGTCAAGAGCATTGTTAGAATTGCATCTCCTTGCATTAGGCATTTTAGATTAGCTTTGAAATGTTTTGAAGAGAATGAAGAAGCAAACTAGATCAACATCCTCTCCAAAGTGGGAACCTACAACTCAGCTGAAATCAAAGAACTTGCCAAGCAACTTGTAAGATCCGATTAGTACATACACAAAGATTCAAGATAACATGCATATAAACTTATAGGACATGCTAAATCAAGATCTCTAAACATGCATCAAAGGAAAGAGATGGTCAATAAACATATTGAAGAGCACCTTTCCTATCAAGATTATAATAAGCTTATTATCAATCTTAACAATAGATCTACAAGCAATTAGCAAAAAATGACCACAGATACAGGTTACCTGAGTAAAACAATGGCAATAATCATCCACACATGCAATGGCACCACACCGTCTTGCCTCCAAAGCTTTTCTTTATTTCAAATGAAGAATAACAACAGTACAATAGCAGCAGCACCTCAATCCCAATTCTAACTCTCTTGGAAGAGAAGGTTGTGCCTGGATATATACAAAAACCAGGAGATCCAGCCCAGGGGGGGCGCAAATCCCAAGGAGATAGACCAAATATGCTGATGGAGAGTCCATCAATGCCTGATCTGTCTAATTGAGCCAGATCTGAGTCTCACTGAGTGCAATTGTCAATCGGAGAGCTGATCTGACTGACACCTCAACCTGTTGACTGAAGCATCCACCAAAACTCATCCAGATGAGCCAAAACGTGTTGAGGAGAGAGGAAGGGCGA
This sequence comes from Pseudotsuga menziesii, assembly GCA_001517045.1. Taxonomy (NCBI): domain Eukaryota; kingdom Viridiplantae; phylum Streptophyta; class Pinopsida; order Pinales; family Pinaceae; genus Pseudotsuga; species Pseudotsuga menziesii. The sequence goes on from LPNX010425641.1 coordinate 117,969, forward strand.
AATTCCCCATAAAGGATGCTGAAGATCAACTCTGGATCTGATTTGATCACCTCCTTCAGTCAAGGATTTGTCAGATCCAGTCAATCTGCTTCAAATCTGACCGATTTCAATCAAATCGGCTAAGAATCCATTGATTTATGATTTTGGATTTGCTCCGTTATTCATCAATTTATTAATTAAAATAATCAATAATTGATTTTTGGGGCTTTCTGACCTGAGTGATGGAAAATCACTCAAAACTAGGAAATAGTGGGTCCATGGGTTTACATGGTGAGCTTAGCTTGAAAATGAGCACCTATATGACTGAAACTGATTATTTGGCCCACTTTTATTACAAAATCAATTTTTCCAATTAAACTATTAAAAAGTAGCCTAAGTTTTGGAAAAAATAAATTTTTAATAAAAAACACTAAAAAAACTAAAAAAATGAAAAATTGAAAAACACCTAGGGGGACTTAGACATGTTCATATGACTCAATCATGATGTCTAGCATGCTTATACATTGACACATAGACTCTAATAACCTCAATAGGCCTAAATGCCAAGCCGACCACCCCAACTTTGGAGGTATGGAATGAAAAACTCAGAAATCATCAGTCGTTTGTTCAACAACCAATAATAACCAAGGGAAAAAACACCCTGGGCTGATCGGATTGACAAATAAAGTCTAAGAGACCGAATCTTTTACACACACTATCATGCTAGAACATTTAATACAACTCCCCCATGGGGTATGAACATGTGATATAGTACAACAAGCACTTCCCAGAAGTACTTCCACAAGTCTTCTAAAGTTCGAACAAGTTATCCTTGTCCGATTCACCAGGCTCACTTGATAAAAAACCACTAAGTACAACTTAGGTGGTAACATTCTGGCTCCAACTATGGGACGTGTGCTCGATCTGGTCTTTGAGGCAAGGAGAGGATACGAGAACACCATAATCTCTAGTTGATATAGCCTGTAAAAACATCTCAACTTGACAAAAAAACCTCAGTAGCACAAGTTTTATAAAAAACCAAATGAACCATTAAGCTAATTCATTTAAACAAAATAAATGTAACTAAATAAAAGAAGCAAAGTTTTATTATAGCTAAGTATAAAATAGAAATGCAGAAAGTAAATGCTCTTTTTCAAGGAGCTTATTTTTCTACTCTAAGCATGATATAAAATGGGTTAAGTGTAATCAGAAATCCAATGTAACCACCTAAGAATTTTATTAACATAAAATAAAATTTCCTTGTCTAAAAAATTTTCCTTGTCTTTGGTTACCAACCAAAGTAAGGATACTTTATTCAGAAAATGCAAACCTGCATGATGATCCAGAAGGGGCAGGATGGATAGAAAATCATAGGCATGAATAATGTCGTCAAACTTCCTCCCAAACTGGTAAGTGCTTGCGCAGGCTGCTTCTATCCATGACTGGACAGGGTTGATGTACAAATCGGAATGATGAGGCAGATTGACTACATCATCATACTGATAATCAAGGCTTACTAGATGATAATTCACTGTATAAGCCCCAAGCGGCTCCAAGTCATGAAGAAACTCTATATGTGAAGATGATAGTTGAGACTGATATTCTAATAATTGCATCACATCTGTCTTTTCACAACACTGCTTCTCCATGTCTTCATTATTGATACCTTTGTGTGGCTCTGCATGATATGACTCTGAATGATCATATGGATAAATTGCATGCTCCTTTTTCATATCAAAGTTTCCCAAGGCCACATGGTCCATGCTCCCTCCTTTAGAGATGCCATAGACAGAAAAATCAACAAAACCATCAAAAGTTTCTGGTTCATTATTTTCCTCTTTATTCATGTCACAGACTGGATTTTCCATGAATGTCCAAGACTCCTCATCAACATCTTTATCGGGGATAAGGGAGTCCTCGTCACTTGTATCATGCTCCAAGCTACACTTGTCCTCATTTTCATACTCATCTCCTTCAAAGAAAAGGTCACAAGGTAGTAAACCTTCCAGACTGTCATCATTATATGGAGGACACATAGGAGTCCCATCATGTATATTACAGTTTTGATCATAAGTTTCACTATAAGATTCTGCAATGGTTTCATCCTCAAGATTGTACTGTTTAGATGGTAACAAAGGGTAGGCCTCGCCTACCATGTATATATGATCAGACTCGCTTGAATTTGTTTCCTGATCACTGACCTCGGGAAGTCCATGTTCCATGACTTGATTTGCGACATAACAAGTGCTTTCTTGGTGAAATTGTTCACAGGGTCTACACCATGGAATTACTTCTTCTACCATGTTAGCTGAGTCTAACATGTTTGGAATCCTAGGCTCTTGTTGAGGAAACTTCTTT